>PVLA01002644.1:174642-255779 GCA_004027455.1 Hydrochoerus hydrochaeris
CGGCCCTCCCCTCTGCCCTGGGGGGGAGGATGCACCCCTCCCCTCTGCCCTGGGGGGGAGGGCACGGCCCTCCCCTCTGCCCTGGGGGGGAGGATGCACCCCTCCCCTCTGCCCTGGGGGGGAGGGCACGGCCCTCCCCTCTGCCCTGGGGGGGAGGATGCACCCCTCCCCTCTGCCCTGGGGGGGAGGGCACGGCCCTCCCCTCTGCCCTGGGGGGGAGGATGCACCCCTCCCCTCTGCCCTGGGGGAGAGGGCACGGCCCTCCCCTCTGCCCTGGGGGAGAGGATGCACCCCTCCCCTCTGCCCTGGGGGGAGGGCATGGCCCTCCCCTCTGCCCTGGGGGAGAGGATGCACCCCTCCCCTCTGCCCTGGGGGGGAGGGCGCGGCCCTCCCCTCAGCTCTGGGTTTGTGACCCAGCAGCTGCAAAAGCCAAGCACACCTCCAAGAGCCACAGGCCCAATGTGGACATACTGTGCTCTCTCTAAGTGCGCCCAGACTCCAGGTCCTGACCTTCACCCCACACCACCACCAGCCCTGCGGAGCCCTCCAATCAGCAACTGCTCCTGCGCCCCCACCTCCTTCCCACAATCAGTGTGGTGGAGGTGTGGACCGCCTCCAACGCATCCCCAGCACTTCTTACCAGGGAGACACTTGCACGTGGTCAAGGGTTCAGTCCTTACAAATCACAGTAACCACTGCGCCATGCCAGTCTGCAACAGGCCTGTTTCATCACCGGGCACGCTGCACGGCCTCCTTTGGTGGCCCAGGTGACAGCAGACCTCTCTCAGGCCTTCATACTTGGTTCCAGGAAAAAGGAGCCACTTGAACAAGAAAATTCAACTCCAGGCACTTTACCGCATTTCAGAAACCAGACCACAAGATTATCTGAGGAAAACGTGATGTAAGGAAGGAGCTTCTGCACATCCCCAGAAACAATACCCCCACTCTTCCAGATAGGGTTATTTTTGAAATGTGTCAAAGGTATATGTTATAGCAAAAGTTTTAAAATTCTATTTACATGCTGGGAGCTGTGGTACACACCTGTAACCCAGGCATTCGGAAGGCTGAGACAGGAGGATCACCATAACCTGGAGGCCAGCCTGAGCAATACAGTGAGTTCAAGGCCAGCCTGAACTATATAGCGTGACTTTACCCCACTGAGAAGAAAAAGAATCCATTCACAAAGGGGAGCGAACATATAGTACAAATGGAAGCTAATGTTCTCCTATTGAGAAAGGTGGGTTCTGCCCCTGAGTCAGATTCAGGAGACTGCTTTCTCTGCCCCCTGGGGTGGCGGTGCGGGGAAGTACTGCTCACACATCTAGTTTTAAACATACAAGTCGCATATATGAGTGTACGTATTTACAGAAACGCCCCTGGAGATGGATAAGCCTGGCTTGGAAATTCCACAATTCTTCACTTGGAAAGATCTGAAGCCCACATGCAGGAAATAAGATTCCACGTTGGAGGTGCAGAATTGACCGACAAGACAGAAGAATCCTGCCCGGGAAGATAAGAAACAGGCAGCAGCGGAAGCACGAGAGGGACAAGATCAGCTCAGATGGGTCACAGGGGCCTATGCGTAGCGCTCACACTCGTCCTCTCATGGCAGACCCTCGGGAAGGAGGGCCATGTGGCCCTCCTCACCATGTCTAGTTTGCGTGGGCGCCACTGCCTGGCACCCTAGAGAGGAGTGGAGATCGGACCCTTCTTCCCCACACCAGCACCCCGTTCAGGGCAGGCCACCTCTCTGCAGCAAGCGTTCTACTGGGTTTCAGAAATGAGATCACAAAATTATCTCAGGAAAAGCACATGTGAGTAAAGAGCCTCAGCACACTCCCACGAACAACACTCCATTCTCTCATTTATGATTATTTTGAAATGTGTCAAAGGTATACTGTACCAAAAGTTTTAAAATTCACTGAAGTGGGTGTGGTGGTGCACTCGGGAGGCCAAGTCAGGATGGCCGCAGTGAGCTGCAGCCTCAGAGCCCAAGGATTGCTTTTGCTCCACTAAACCTCTTCTGAGACTCCACACATTATGACTTGTATCTAGAGGTCCCCCCAAAGCCTCACGCACTCATAGGTGGGGTTTTCCTGAGATGGCTGGATCTAGGGTGTGGGGTACTGGGATTAAAGGTTTGTGAATGTGGATTAAGGGTGTGATAATTAAATTAGTCCACTGATTGGTTTGGTATAGTTCTGGATATAATGTGAAGGCCCAACCTAGGCGTGAGTGGCACCATCCGAAAGGCTTGTAACCCAGACAGGATAAAAGGGAAGGGAAGGCTCCCTGCTGCCACCACCATGATGCTTGCTGCCCACCCTTCCATAGATGGGGTTTCTCCTCTTCAGTGCCCCTCTGCCTTGGAGTCAGCCAGACCGAAATTTCCACAAACTGTGACCTAAAATAAACTTTTCTTCCTTTCACTTCAGGTGTCAAGAATTTTGTCCCGACAACAAAAAACCAAGACACCATGACGCCTGTATTACAATTGTTCACTTTATTACATATATCTTATATTGTTCTCATCTTTTTTCATCTTTCTGAGTTTCTGTTCAGAGGTTTTCTTTAGGCCTATCTTCTAGTTCTTCCTACAGATACACCTAATAGGATGATAACACTATGTATTAATTTCCTAATATCAATCATGGTATTTTTTCAGGTGTATATTTTCACACAGTAGTTTTAAATCCCTTGCCAAATCATTACATCTTGATCTATTTCCCTGAACACACTGTACATGCATGTTGTGAATTCTGCATCCAGCGATCCTCGTGAGCCAGTATGTGGCTCTGTGTCTGCCATGTGTGGAAAGTTGTTCCATGAAACTGCTTTTCTTTCTTTTTTTTGGGGGGGGGCTATGACCTTTATTGAACTTATCCACAAGAATGGACATAATGTCTGTACAACACCAAATGTTTGTTACTATAACTTCTGCATCACAATTAAAATCCAAACAGTTTTAAAAAGTCAACTCAAAACCCACGACTTCAGAATCAATAGCTTCTTTGAAGCCACAGTCACACTTAAATATGGTTATGACTCAAATGCAGAAATTTGGTTGGAAAGCTAATTAAACTTCCGCCTTGCTCAAGTAGAATTACAAAAAGACAAAATTGTGCTTTTCACAGAAATACACAGGTTGGAATCACCAGCACTGGACAGCTATTAAGAGTATTTAGAGTCCTGAGATGGTAAGGAATCCAGGCATCCACTACACAGTCTTCTGTTGCCCTTTCTTCCCAATTAGAGACTTGTGATACATGGGATGACACCACCACCCGCATTTGTGGCCTTGATGAGCGAGTCTAAATCTTTGTCCCCACGAATGGCAAGTTCCAAGTGGCGAGGGGCGATGCGCTTCACCTTCAGGTCCTTGGATGCATTTCCTGCCAGCTCCAGCACCTCCGCCGGGAGGTTCTCCAGGATGGCCATGCTGTACACAGCGGCCACGGCACCTCCCGCCCATGGCTGGTCGTCCTGGACTTCACAGGGAACTGCAGGCCAGCCCTCTGCAAGCGGGAAACCGCCCTTGTCTTGGCCTTTCCGGAGTCCTTCTCGGCCTTCCCACCAGCCATTTCCAACTCCCCTGAGTCACAAGCATGCAGGCAGTGAACAGGCCGGGCCGACACAGGGAGGCCCACAGCTACTCGGCCGCCGCACCGCGATTCAACCTGCCGAAACTGCTTTTCTCCTCATTCCTCTGATCACACCTGACTAAGAAATGGGCCACTTGTCCAAGGACACGTGTCAGAGGGAGGACACCACCTCACTCAGACTTCTCAGGGTCCTGGATGAGTGTTTGAAAAGAATGCATCATCCATCCTAAAGAAACTGTTCCCAGAAAGAGGATATTATCAACTTTCAAAAGTGCTGTCCCTTCCTGCCACTCTGTCTCTTTGCCTCTCTTCACTCTGGAGTTGGCAGATCCTTGGGTCCCTGCATGCTCAGACTGCAACGGTGGGGGAGCGTCTATACCCTCCCGATGGCTGAGAATCTTCTATTGAGCTGAAGAAGAGGCCCCCACACGTCAGGAGAGAGGAGATACAAACAAGCCCCGGAAGCACATCTGTCTCCTCACCCAGCTCTCAAAAAACTCCCTGCACATCTCTCCTCACTCCTCAGGTGATTTAAAGAGAAAGAAGAATATCGGTTTTAACACAGAGAACAAGCAAGGTCCAGAGCCGCCTCTCCTGTGTTTCTTACAGCAGTCCCTGCTGCCTCTTGGCCTCCCTAGAGAGCAGTCTGTGCCAATGTGCATACTCTGTGGCTAAGCAAAGGCTTTAGTTTATCTAAGAAGCCTAAGAAGTGTGACCTTAACTGTTAAAAAAAAAGATTAACATCAATTTTCACTTTAATCACACTTCCTGCGAAGGAACCAACTGTTCCTTTGTGAGCCGTCCCTTCATCACAAGCTGTGGATTGAGTAAGACAGCACCCTGGGAAGACGCAGGACACTGGCTGCAGGGAATACGCGGTTATGAAGGCCCCACGCTCCAAATTTTGGATTTTTACTGTTGCATATACTATAATATTGTACAAAACAATATTTATTGTTCCTGAGGTGCAGAGCTGGCAAACGAACAAAAACCAAACCAAAACAAAAAACCGGAATAAATACTGATCATAACTGCAGTAGGCAACTTTTAAAACAGCTCCTAGTGATCCTGGCCCCAGGGAACTCAGCCCCCTGTGAAGCCAGGACCTGGGGGCTGGCTCCTAAAAACAGGGTGCCCCTAATGTGATGGGCATACTGCTGAGGGCACCAAAACGAGAAACTGGGGCGCCCCAGTGCATGACCATGACAGATTCCCAGGAAGCGCGTCTCGCCACCAGTGGCCAGAGAGCAGACTGCTCCATGTGGAAACAGATCTTGTGACTGTCCACTGTGAAGTGACCATCCTCCCACCTGACACCTGACTGCACATGTGTGTCGTTTAAACCATCAGGCTTGGAGGAAACGCGTGACCCAGCAGTGGACAGCCAACACAGATGTGACAGGTGGCACTTACTCAGCACTGACTCGGTGCAGGTGTGCTGCACCCTGAATCTATATGACACGCTCACGCAGCAGGGCCAGCCTCGCCTCGCCGGTGAGCACTATAAGGTTCAGGGCAGGTGAGCAGTGTGGGCGGTTGCCCATGGCCGGTGATGAGGACAGCGTGGGCAGGACTTACGAGGCTCTGAGCTGACAGCAGTGACTCCGTCACAGCAGTCCGCTCTCTGGACTGTGAGAAAGGAAAGCCACCACATTGCTCAGCCTGAGGAAATCTATTGAGGATGATCGAAGCCCTCAAGGTAAACCCAAAGTCACCAAATGAAGCTGGTGTGAATAAAGAGCCACTGTGGAATAATTCGACAGCAATAATTCAGTACCTGAGGAAGGTAGCACAGCTCTCAAGATTAGAAAACACAGGATGGGAGATCTCAGAGCAGCTTTTAAGATCTCATCAGGGGCGTTTCTGCATTGCTTTGAGGAACTGACAGCACAGGTGCTGGGAGGTTTTGCCCACTGTGGTCTCTTCACCTTGGTCTGATGTCACTCCACACCTCCAGAGGCCAAGATTCCCAATTCTGTCTGTGCCCTGCCCCCCTGGACCCCGCAGTGCAGTCACAGGGTCACATGGTCCTGGGCCCCAACACACTGTGCTCTCACACAGAGACCCTGGCAGCACGATGGACGAAGGGCCCCACACGTCCAGCTCAGAGCCTAACGTGAGTGACCACGCATCACTGGGGGCTGTGGCTGGCCAGTCCTGCTCTGCCTTCAGCCTCTAGCACTGCAGCTCCATGGACAATGGAAAGAGACCCCTTTAATAAGTGCAGGGACAGAAACCCACAGGGGGACACAGGGAGCCCAGGCTGCTGCTGCCACCACAAAGCATCCACCTGCTCCTCTGCCCCCTGCTGACCTGCTCTCCAGGAGCCTCCAACCTGACAGAGGCCTCCTGTCATCCACCCTCACCTGGGGGCCACCTCCCATTTTTGGGGTTCCTGCACACTCCCCAAGGGACCTGAAGTACACATGTGCACACATGCACACACACATACATTCATGTACACACATTCACTTGCACACACCTACATCCACACATACACTTGTAACCATCTGTAAAACACGGGCCCTCAGCTCGCAGCTGAGCCACTGAGGTGAGGCCTGCAAAAACTCATGGCTGAGGGCATCAGTGACCTCTTGGGTTGTCTGCACTACAGAACTGAATGCAAAATGTAAACCAAGCTCTCATTACAAAGCTGGGCACCCACAGCCCACACAAACCCTGCTACCCTGACATGGTGAGCTCCATCCTGGTCTGAGTTGAGTTGAGTCCTGCCTCCCAGAAGCCCCTTCTCCGTGGGCTCTGGGCTCAGGGTGCCTAGCAGAGGACCCCCAGGAGGTGATGCTGCTGTGTGCCCACAAAGCCTCTGTCACATGGGACAATGGGTTCTGGCAGTGACTGCCCACAGAGGTGACTCTAGTGCTCACAACAGCCCCTCTGCTGCAGGATAGCTGGCCTCGGTGCTTCTCTGGTTGCATCTGCTTCTCCTACCTTGAGTGAGCTCTGCCCGCCTTCCCTTCCCCTCACACACTCTGAAATCAGTGTCTGTTCCCATGATGCTCACAGTAGCTCTGCTTCCCTGCCTAGGAAACATCCACCCACTAAGGAGAGATGACCCGGAAACAAAAGGGGAGAGAGAGCAGAAGGAACACCCAGAGAGCAGACCCAGGCAGGAGCTGGGGATACTCCCCAGCTATCAGAAGAACAGAGGCCACCAAGGCCACGGCCACTTCCCATCACTCTGCTGGGGAGTCTAGACCACCCTGCGGGCAGCAAACCCATGAATCCCACCCAGCGGCAGCATCTTAAAAGGATTAGATAGAAACCAAACTGGAGACAGAGGCCACATGAGGCTGATCATGCATCTGCTGTGCTTTTTTGGGGGGGCAGGGGTACTGGGAATCGAACTCAGGATCTCATTCTTACCAAGCAGGTGCTCTGCCGCTGAACTAAACATTAAGCGCCCACCAGGCGCCCAGCACTATCACAAATGCCAGCTCCCTGGATGGAAGCACCAGCGTCTGCCACATCAGGGTCACAGTTTGGTGACAAGGCTTGGTTTACACTCCGTGTTCGATTACACAGAGCAGACAAAACAGAGGTCATCGACCCTACTGAAGGAACACTGGGTCAGTGACAGCAGATCTGTGACCACAGGGCTTGTGCAGCATGGAGAGTCCATTACCCGCTGTGATCCCTTAACCAAGGCGGTAGGTGCTGCGGGCGTGGTTGAATCCAGTGAGATTCAGCCCCAGGAGGGTGGTGCAGAGGAGGGTGACATCCCCTCCGGGATCCATGGCAGCGGGAGTCAGAGTGTGTGCGTCTGCCCTGCCCATTCCCCCACTGCTCCGGCCAGCCAACCATGGATCCTCACCCGTCATATTCTGGGACTCACCCTGTATTTATGGAGGGAACCACGTCAAGGCCTGCACACACCAGACAGGATGGCGCAGCAGACAGGGGCTCAGGAGAAAGGCAGGGAGCCCAACAGGAGGGGAAGCTGGGGTCCTGGGGTTGGAAAACCTCCGACCCTCAGCTTCCTGCAGAGATCAGCAGAGGCTCCGGGAGCTCAGCGCCCCGGGCTCGGAAGGCCTTCCGAGGCTGGGGCGGCAAAGGCAGAGCCAAGGCCTCCAAAGCAAAGGAACGGCCGCTCGCTCCTCACCAACAAGCAACTGTGATTCATTTTTACACTTAATTTTCTGCAAATGAGAACAGACAAGTTGACGCCAATCCCCCAGCACAACCAATTCTTTTTCACAGCATCAGCGAATACCTGAATCCCACGGTGGACACCAAGATTGACAGACACACACCTCCTTTAAGAAGTGTGTTTGAGGTGATGACGGGGAACGTGCAAAATGTGCTTATTAGGACCTGACGGCCCTGTGAGTCACTGCACATGCCAGGGTGCCCCGGGGAGTCCCAAGCTGGGTGTGACATGCTGCTGCCAAGGAAGCGGCTGTGAACTGCCAGCGCAGTGCGCCCAGCTGTACTGGCCTCTGTGTGTATCCTTGCAAGGTGGGAATGCTCGCGTTTAAGTGAGGGACCTGTGCCGCCCTGCTCGGGTATTACAGCATCACAGCACGCACAGAAGCAGAGACTTGGAAGCACTGACAGTCAGGATCTTCTCCCTGTGGTGCCCCCAAGTGCAGAAAGGCGGGGGACAAGGCTGAGCATGGGTAGTGTCCCCCAGAGGTGCACATGTAAAGGCATAGCCGGGCCGGGGGTAATGAGGGGTCTGGACCTCAGGTGAGGCCTGTGGGAAGATCATGAGGGGCTTCCCCGAGAAGGGGCTGTGGAGTGCTGGGCCATCCTGCACTGTGTCCTGGCTTGAGGACTGCTCACCCCGCATGGACTCCCCAATCCTTGGTCCCATCCCACAAGTTGTCTGATCTTGGGCTTGAATCTCCAAAACTTAGTGGTTTTTTTGTTTGTTTTTTTTTTTGTACTGGGGATCGAACTCACGACCTTGTTAACAGGCAAGCGCTTGAGCCACTGAGCTAAATCCCCAGCCCTGAATCTCCAAAACTTAAAACTTTCAGCCAGGCATGGCAGCCCACACTTGTAATCCCAGCACTCTGGGAGGCTGACTCAGGAGGATCTCAAATTCAAGCCTGGACAATTTAGCATGACTCTCAAAATAAGAAAATAAGTAAAAGGGCTGGGCAAAGGACCAGGGTTCAGTCCCCAGTACTGCAAAAATTAAAACCAAAACCTCTTTTCTTGGTTAGTAGCCCATTTCACAGCAAAGTGCAGCTGAGGAACAGGCGCAGCAAGTGGGTGAAGCCAGGGAGCTCACCCCGCACAGCCAGGCAGCGGGTGCACACCGAGTCCCCGTGAGTAGGGAGGAGAGAGCAGGGGCGGGAGTGCCGCCAAGCAGCGGAGCCCAGGAGCCTGCACTGCCCCCTCTCACTGGGCCTCAGCTGCACCCCGCCTCAGGCTCCCTGGGGCCTGTTCCTTCATCGCCCTGAAGGCTGCTATGCCCTCCAGTGCCCACTCGGATGCCTGACCCCACCCCCACCCCAGAGGAAGTGTCCCTCCACCCTTGGCATTGGGCTCCTCCCTTTTGTCATTGCACCATTAAACTCCTTTTCTCGAATGAACAGCTTAAGTGTTATTTATGTCCACGCTGTCACGAAGAGTGAGCTGCTCTGCCGTCACAGGAAGGGCACACCACACCTGCAAAATGATACCTCTGGCCTAGAAGTGGGGTGGACCTTGCAACCCCCAGGAAAGGCGGCGATGGGCTGATGATGGCAGGGCCTCCCTGACACCGAGCCCCTCTGCCAGGCCACACCTCGGGCTCACCCCTCTGTCCCACACTGTACCATGGCCAAGGCCATGGCCTCACGTGACACAATTCCGTTTACGGAGATTGGAAAGCTGTGGCACGGCCTCAGCTGCCAGGGAGGGCGCCTTTCCAAGGCTCACTTCACAAAAATACCACTGACAAAAACAAGAACAAGAAAAGTAAATGTGCTGGGAGAGATGATGGCCCCTTCTGGGAGGGAACTGTCATTGCCGCAGTTTCCCTTGGACCCTTCGTCCTGTTCTGACCCAGGGCAGCAACAACTCACCGCCCTCATCCCGCATGATTCTCTCCCCTACAGGCAGGGAACAGAAGTTAGACCAAGGTGACCTGGCCAGAGCTCTCGGTGATAATGCAGTCAGATGAACCAAAAGAAATGTTTCTCCACTTAGTGGTTTAGATGATGGCAGAGGCATGAAACTTCTGCAAACTTCTGTTCTGCCCTCATTTGACCCTAGGAGCAAGCGCAGCAGCCAGCGTGGAGCTTAGCTTTCCTGTCATGAATCTGGTGCTTCACCCAAACTGCCCCCAGCACTGTACCAGGAATCTCTACACGGATTTTCACCCTGGGAATGCACGTCCAGTAGGTTATGCTGGAATTTTTACCCAAGGCAGGCTCCTGCTAGGATCTCAGTGGCAAGATGTATGCCCGGTCATTCATGCTAGAGTCACCAGGACACAGACAGCAGCCTCCTGCTGTTCTGCTGACCTCAGGAAAGAGCTCTGGAGCCTCAGCTTCCTCTTGGTCCCAGACCAAGGCCTGCAAGCCGTGCGGCTGTTTGTGCTGCTTGAGGTGCAACAGGAGGCTGTCTGCACCCACGGCCTCTCTCCTCTCTCCCTGCTCATGGCCCAGGGGCCCATGCTGCAAGGCTTACACCTCGACAAGATCCTCCAGATCCCTCGCCTAGTCCAGCAAAATCTGTCAGCAGTGATGGTCACTCTGTCCCTTGGAGCTCAGTTCCGAGACCACACAGTAAGCAGGGTAAAGGAAAAGGGCCCTCGGCCAGGGTCCCCAGCCCTCCAGGGCCTCTTGGCTGGCTGTGCAAAACAGGGCACCCCTGGGAACAGCACAGGATGGAGTAAGAGCCTCGCTCTGTGTGTGCTCCAGGACAAAAGGCACTGTGCTCCGGGGTGGAGACCCAGATTTGCAGCCGTTCCAGGGAAAAGTTTTTGCAAACCTTGTTCCTAGCTGCTTTACCCTCCCTGGTTATCCCCACTCTCTTTCAGTTTCAGGGCAGAGTCTCCAGGAGACCATCAAAACACATCACAGACAACACTGACAGTCGGAACTGAGCTCCAAAGGATAGCGCGGCCGTCACTGCTGACAGCCTAGAGAGGAGGGGAGGCGTGAGAACGGTGAGTGAGCCGCCCAGCTCTCCCAAGGACGCCTTCTCAGGCAGCAGAGGTCTAGAGTCCCAGCCTGGCTGGTAGCGGGGTCCAAGGCACAGAACACAAATCTCTTCCCCGGTGGCTCTGCAAAAAGGAGGCAAAAGCAGCGCGAGTTGCAGAGCATCGTGGTGCCAGCACACAAGGAAACTCGGCAGCTGCTACTCAGCATCATGGCGACTGTGTGGCCACGGGGCAGTGAGGAACACCCTGCGTGCCTGGCGAATGGACAGCACCCCGAGACCCAGGCAGCAAAGCAGGCCACGTGCTAACCGGCAGCGACATCTCCATTTCAAAAACAACCATTCGTATGCTCTCAAGCAGAGGCATGAAACAGTTTCTTAAAAAGAAAACAAAAAGCCGTTCACCGGGGTCAGCCCCACGCTTCACCCACACCTCTGTGTCATTTGATCGCTGCACCCCTATGCCGTGCGTTCCTCAGACAGTTTCCAAACTTGACACCTCTGAGCCAGGCAGAGGCACTGGGGTACAAGCTTGTGCTCTCCTCGAGGCTTGTCCATGTGCACAGGTCTTTGGATCCTAACGGTTTCTCCCCATGCTTTGACCATCACCTAGGTCACAGATTCCTAGTGACACTCAAGACGGGCGGTGCAGGAAGCTCGCCGGGGATGTCACCATGGGTGCAGATGCCACTGACTCTGGTGTTACCGTGCATGCTTTTGGTAGGAAACAGCTCATACTGATGACCTGAACCCTCCCAGAGGCCCCTAGGCACTAATTAGTCACAGGTACACTCTATCAAGCATTTCTGCAAAGAGGTATGACTCACACAACATGGAACTCACCGTTTTCAAGTCAGCACCTTGGTGCATTTAGTATATTTCTGTGTTGTGCAGCCAGCACCTCTATCTCAGTCTCAGACACCTGCCTCACCCCAAAATAACTCTCTACTTTGTAAGCAACCACCCACCCCCGGCTCCTAGTTCAGATTTCTGCCCCATGGGTTTACCTGTTTCAAAGACTTTACACATGGAACCACTCAGAACGTAACCTTTAGTTTTTCGTCCTGCTCAATGTCCTCAAGCTTTCCCCACATCGTGCTGGAATTTCTTTCCTTTCTTGCCTGAGTGACATGTGTGTGCCACAACTTGTCGCTCCACCACCGCGCATGGGTTTTGGGGTTACTCCACCCTTTCGGCTCTTCTCACAGGGCTGCTATTCACGCATTAAGTCTTGGTTTGCATTCGTGTTTCCGGTCATTGTTGTGTACGTTGGAGCTGTTGGAGCTGAGTACATGTACAGGGCTATGGCATCGTGGCCCGGCATGATTGAATTGAGAAGGAGGAGATGCCTCGGAGAGCAACAGGCCACAGCTGAGGCCACCTGGAGACCTTCTGGATAGTTTTCCTTAATTAGCATCGTCTGTTGCTCTGAGGGGTCCTTGAACCCCTCCCAAGATCCTGCTCAGGTTTCCTGCATTGTCCGCTCAACTCCTTGCTTGTACTGATTAAATACGGGCTGCCCAGGGTCAGTTGGCCAGCTGGCCTGCAGAGCTCCGAGCTCTGCTGAGGATTCTAGTCCTCCTGCAGCCCTAAAGACCATGCTGCTTGTCTCATTCCTTTGAGCCTTCGTGGTGCAGCCATTTGGGGGATTGGGGGTCTAGGTACAGACCCCAACACGTGTACACCTAGACACAGAATTGCTGGATCATGCAATTCTACATTTAACTTTTTGAGGTACCATGAAGCCAGTCTTTTCCACAAAGGAGGCACCACTGTACCCTTCCACAGGCAGCTGGTTTCTCCTTACCCTCACCATTTGTTATTTTCCTTTTTATGTGCGTGTGTGGTATTTTTTTGTTTGTTTGTTTTTTTGTGGGGGTGGTACCCAGGATCGAACTCACAGCCTCGTACTTGCCAGGCAGGCACTTACACCACTGAGCTAAATCCCCAGCCCCTACTTTCTTTCTTAGAAACTACATCTATCCCAATAAGATGGGTAGATATTTCACTGTGTTTTTTGTTGTTGTTGTTTGTTTTTTCGTTTTTGGTTTTTTGTCTTTTTGAGACAGGGTCTTGCTATGTGATTCAGGCTGGCTCTGGGCTCACTTTGTAGCCCAGGCTGGTCTCGAACTTGCAGTGATCTGCCTGCCTCAGCCTCCCAAGTGCTGGGATTACAGGAGTGCGCCACCACGCCCAGCTATATTCACTGCGGTTTTAATTTCCTAATGATTAATGAGGTTGAATCATCTTTACATGTGATTCCTGACTTTTGTTGTAGTAGAACGAGGTCTGTTCTAATTCTTTGCTCCTCTTTTTAATTGAGTAGCTTGTCTTTTTGTGTTGAATTTTACACATCCAATCAACCCCCTTATCAGACATTTGATTTGAAAATACTACCTCCTGTTTGTAAGTTATTTTTTCACTTTCTTGATAATGTTCTTTGATGTATAGACTTTAATTTTGATGATGTATAGTTTAGGTGCTTTTCTCATTTTTCATTCTTTGGTTGCTATATCTAAAAAAAACTGCTGCCAAATTCAAAGTCATGACAATTTCACCCTGTGTGTTTCCTTTACAAGTTTTATTGATTTTGCACTTAGAAATCTAAGGAATTCAACCTAAATATATGAACATCCATTTGTGCCAGCATCATACCTTTAAAAACAGTTTTTTTCCCCAGTTGAATGATGATAGCACTTTTATCAAAAAAACAGCCAGCCATAGTTGTATGGCATTATTTATGAACTCTTAATTACAGTCCTCTGGTCCGAAAGTTTTATCTTTATGTCAGCACCATACTCTTTTGATTCTTACAGCTTTGTGGTTAAGTTTAAATTGGGAAACATGAGTCCTCCAACTTAGTTCTTCTTTTTCAAGATTATTTTGATTATTCAGGACCTCTTGAAATTCTACTTATTCTATTTCTGTAAAAAGAGCCTTTGGAATTTGGGTAGTAATTGTACTGAAACTGTTGATCACTTTAATATTGCCACCTTGGCTTATTAATGTAATAATATGACTGTCGTATACAAACAGGGCTGTTTTGCATTTTTCTTAGATGTGCTCTGTGTTCTTTCCCTGTGTGCACATCCCCCACCTCGTTGGTTAAACTTACTCCGAACGCCGCTCATTGGATGCTACTCTAACAGAATCCCATTGGTGATTTCAGGTTGCTAGCGCTAGTGTTAAGAAACAACTGGCCGAGCCAGCGGTTCCTTCACGCTGAGACTGAGATGAATTCAGCAGATTAGCGCCTGCAGCTTTTCACCGATTCTACAATGCTTCCTCCGCCTGAGATCATATCACCCGCCCACAGACGCAGATCCACTTCCTCCTTTCTAATTCACTGCTTTTCACTTCTTTTTGATGCCCGATTTCCCAGCCAGGCCTTTCTGGGTGATGTGGAAGGGCTCTCATCTTCTTCATCTCACAGGAAACCTTTCGGCCTTCCACTGCCGAGGATGAGGTTGTCTGTGAGTTTTTCAGAAACGCCCTTTATCATCTAAAGCAATTCTCTTCTCTATCTAGTTTTCCGAGTGTTTTTATCATGAAAGGGCGTCAGGATGTGTCAACTCCCTCTTCTGCGCCTCCTAAAGTGATCATGGGATTGGTGGTTTTGGTTCCCACTCAATTCATGGAGTGTTTTACATGGGTAGATTTTCTTTTGTTTAACCATCTTGCATTCCTAAGAAAAATCTCACTGGGTCATAGTGTGTATTCCTTTTAATGTGCTGTCTGGGTCAGCTTGTTTTTCTTCTGCTAAGGATTTCTGCGTTCTTAGCATAAGTGATTCTAGTCTGTAATTTTCTTTCCTTGTAATATCCTTGTCTCTGTTTTCAGTATGAGGGTAACACCCAATCTCGTAAATGACAGTGTGTTCCCTTCTCTTTTATGTTTTGAAAAAAGTCTGAGAAAAATTGCTGTTTTCTTCTTTAAATGTTTGATGGAATTTACTAGCAAAGCCACGTGGTCCTGAGCTTCTCTTTTGGGAGGCTTCAGCGCATCCTTGTTACAGAGCTGTGGGCTCCTCTCTGCGGCTCCGCATGCGCACATAGCGCCCTTGGGCTGTAACTCCCATCACCCTCTTGCCCTACTCCACCCCAACTTCCCTTTTTGGAGGGGTTCTCCACGCCTGTAACATATTCTGGTCACATACATTCTGAGATTTTTGGTTGCTTATTTAATCTCTTTCCTTGTTATAAGCCTGTTCAGATTTTATACTTATTGAGACAGTCTGGTGGTTTGTGACCTTTAGGCATCTGTCTCCCTAGGTCATCTAATCTGTGCACTTATCATTTCTTACTAAGCTCACTGAGCAACCCTTTTCTCTTAAGGTCAGCAGTAATGCCCTCATTTTCACTTATTTTATTTTAATGATTTGCATCTGCTCTCCTTTTTTCTTAGGAATCTAGCTAAAGTTTATCTTTACTGATATTCAAAGAATCAATTTTATTTTACTGATTTCCACTACCGATCTTCTGGTCTCTATTTTATTTATCTCCACTCCACTACTTCCCAGCTTCTGTCTGGGAGCTGCGGGTTTATTTCACTTTCTTTTCCCACTTCCTTGTGGTGTAACATGGGGTGGCTGATTAGAAGCCTCTCTTCTTGGATGGTGCAGTAACTTACATCCCTCTGCCTTCCTCCTGCCCCTCCTTCTGCTGCATCCTCAGGGTCTTCCAATTCCTGCCTGAATCCCACCTTTCACTCCCTGGTTGTTTACGAATCTGCACCATTTTTGCGTTAGGAGGAAAAAGTTCAGGATTAATTCTTCCATGTTTTGCATTAACTTCCACTTGGTACTGCAGTGTCCAGTCCTGTTGCTGACCAACCAGACCACAGTATCTGTATCATTCCTCCAGGGACCATAAAGTATAACATTAAAAAATAATTCTCACAGGTAAAGTCAACTTTTAAACAGATGTATTGTAAACACATCCTGAAGACTTTACTAGCCTCATTATTAGTGAGAAAATCAGCAAGGCCTTCCCTGTTAAAAGAACTAAGAAGCATAAATTTATATGCAGTATAGGAGCAAGTATAAAAGCGAATTTATATCCATGAAACTGGGTTTTCCCAGGGTTGGAAGGAGGTCATTTTAACCATTTTCAACCCAACTTGCTGTCTGTCTAGGATGACAATGTTGAGTGGCTACCAGTTTTCTGGAACTTTCTGATTGCAAGATGGGAAATGGATCCAAGCTGGAGCCAGACGCCTTGGGCTAGAGTCGCCACCGTGCATTTCTCACCGTGCGTTTCTCACAGGGTCATTTTTCCTGCTTCTTCCAAATTTCTTCTTAACAGGACACAGAAAATAAGAGAAAACTAAAGGTGAGGATGCAGAAAGGAATTTGCAGAGGCGAATCCATCACCACAGAAAAACAGGAACAAAAACAATGAAGGGGAACACACCTGAGGCCAAGGAGCAGGGGCAGGGCATGGAGGGGCCCAGTGTGCCTGGGTCAGAGTTGCCCTGGGCACTGAGGCCATGTGAGAGGCCTGGGCCCCAAGGCGTGGGGCTCCCACAGAGCAGGGATATGCAGGGCACCGGGGTGATGGGGAAATGCTGACAACAGCTCCCACCTCTCTGCAACCTCCTGAGCTGGGAGAAGATCCTGCTGCCCCATCCTCACGGACCAGCCCTCCTGTGCCCACCTCCTAGGAGGCAGAGAGAGCAGAGGAAGCTGGGAACACTGTTGGACAGGAGAGAAGTTGTGCATGTGGCAGACACCTAAGCTTATCTCACCTCCCCTTAAGGTCCCAACCTAAACCCTAAACAGTGTAAAGGGCAAAATAAAAGGCAGGTACTAGGCAACAGCGATCTTTAGTAAAAGGGAAGGAGACCAAGAGATGAAGGGAGAAGGAGTGGAGGGAAGGGATGAAAAGAGAATTGAGATGTGTTGGGTGCAGGCACCAACTCCCACCATGAATGCAACCATTACGATCTGCAAACACAGACTGATAAAATAGTCATAATAAAACGCTTTTCAGACAGGCACTGTATAAACATTCAGGTATTATTATTGTGCTAAAGGCAATATTTTATTTCCAAGTGATCAAAACAGATATATAATTCTGATTTTGTATCTACTTCATGTGTCTTATGTAACAAGCACTGTGTTATAGCTTCCAAGTGTCCTATAGCTCTTTGCGCATCTGCTAACCATGCTACTAAAGTAGCCTGCTAGAGAGAAAGTTACCACACAGAATGGAAGAAATAAACATTGCAAATTCCAGGAAGATAAATTATTTCAAGCAAAATCATTTCAAGCAAAAATAGGTCTAGGTAAACCAGGCACAGTGGCCCGTGCATATAATCCCAGCTACTCCAAAGGCTGTGTGCGGCAGGAAGCCGGTAAGCTGAAGGCCGTCGTCAGTAACTTAGTGAGGCCTTGTCTCAAGATAAAAACTAAAATTAAAATTAAAAATGGAGCTGGGGATGTAGCTCAGTGCAAATGCCTTGGGTTCCATCCCCAGTACCAGAAGAAAAAAAGAAAGAAAAGAAAAGAGCTAAGGCCTAAGAGCTGAATGTTTAGTCCCTGAGTAAAACTGTGTCCCACAGGTTGTCTGTATTGCTTTTTACACAAGGGTTTATGAATAAAAACATATTTTGTTAGAAGAAAATCTATGCAGGAAACACAGGGAATGTCCCTGTCTTGTCAATTTGGGAAGCCAAGGTGGACACCTCCTCCCAGCGCCCCTTCTGTCCCTTTAAGAAGTCCACTCCTCCCCTCAGCTGTCCCTCTGGCCCCTTCAGGGTCCTGCCTCAGTCCCTCAGTGCTGTGCCTGATTCCAGAGTCTGCCGCACCTAGGGCTGCCCAGAGCACCCAGGCTCATACACCCGGCCAGTAACCTGCCAACTCCAGAACCCAGGGCACCTGCTAAGGGCCAGGAGGACCCAGGCACCAGTGTCCCTGGGCCACACACTGTGCAGTGGCTGCAGTGTCACTTCCCAAGGACATTGTAGTCTTGCTTACCCTTTAATTCAGTAACAGTAAAATGCAGCTCAAAGGACACAGGGTGGTGGTGTTTTGAGTCACCCCTGGGGTCCACATTAGCTCACAAACAGGATCTTTAAATTTGCATTTGGAGAAGTGAAAGTATCTTTATCTGTAAAGCGATGTCCTCCTGGACAACAACACAAGTGCAGGGCAGCTCCTTCCAGGGAGTCTCAGGAAGCAGACGACCCCGGCATCCCAGGAACCAGTGAGCTGACACTCGCAGAGAACTCACTGGACATGGGTCCCCCGCGCTCCCACATGGGCCATGCTCTGTGACCGCCACACAGCTCAGGGAGAGTGACAAAATCTCAGGGGTCCACAAAGCCAAAACCACAATGGTCTGGATGGAATCACAGCACTCTCCCACTGCCCCTGCCCCCTCCCTTAGAGCCCAGGGTCTAAGGTAAGAATCCACTAGGACAGAGCCCAGGAAAGGCACTGCCTGCCTAGCAGCAGCCCTCTTACAATGAGAAGCAGGGGAGAAACCAGGCGGGGTCCTCGGCTACCAGGCCGGGAGTCCTGTCTTGGAAGGGTCACGGGCTGACATGCGTCTCCCATCTCCCATGAGGTGACTGAGTGCCCCCCTGGGGGCCTACAGGCTGCCCTACCAGTCACCAAGCCAGCCCAACCACTGCCAGGGCTGATGAAGGAGACGCGATCGCCATGCTGTGGAAGCACTTGGGCTCTCTCGGGTCAGCAGCTTCACCTGTATCGTAATCAACACAGTGTAGTCAGAGCACGGCACTTGCCATGGTCCCAGTCACTTGGGAAGCTGAGGCGAGAGGATCATGAGTCTCAGCCCAGCCTGGGCAACAGAGCAAGACCTCGTCTTTAAAAAAATAGAGTAAAATAGTATATCTGACAAACCTAAAAACCTGTGTTTCCTCTCCTCAGATTAAGAGGGAACTTACAGCCTATGCAGCCTATTATTTGCTTAGTACATCACTTCTTCAGGAGGCAAAAATTCATCCTGGGCCCTGGGCCTCAGTTCTCACAAATTCCCAGAGCAGCAAAACCTGCAAGATGGATTTACACACCATGCCACTATCCTGGACGGACGAACCATTTCCTTACACTGACATTCTTCCCCGTGTCCATACTTGGAAAATGCCAGCTCCAGAGGGAAGTCGGGGCCTTTTCCTTGTCCTCCTCAGCACTCTCCCAACTCTGAGCACTCTGTAGCTGACTGTGCAGAGGGTCCTGTCACCTTGCCCAGTTCTGCCTCAGTCTACCCAGAGGTTTAGCCAGTCGCCCCACTCGGATGCAACGGAAACTGCAGGCTGTCAAGTACATGACCAACCACTGGCATGAATCCATGGGGCCTTCCAGGGTGTGGTGCATTTGCTGGGGCAAGTCACAGTGGCAAGTCACAGTGGCAGGGAGATGCCCACTGCGTATGACACAGGGCATCGTGAATGATACGGATGGAGAGATGGGCCGTGGAAGGGGCGGAGCACCCCTAGTCCTTTCTAGGGGCCATGTTCTGACGGCTCTGAAACTCAGCTCTTTAGGTTCTTATGGAAGCTCCATTATCAGGGCAAGATCGATTACCATTGGTGACCAGCTTGACCTTCAGGCACTGGGAAGGGTTGGGACCACAGAGTTCCAACCCTCAACCATGTCTTGGTACTTCCTGCGACCAGCCCCTACCCTGCACCTATCTAGGGACTACCTCATTAACACAGACTAGACACTCATCCTTCTGGAGATGCCAAGGGCTCACACCAGGAAACAGACGAAGACCAAACCCTCTTTCCCAGCATCACCCCACCCTCCCCACACTGGGCTGTCCTGCAGCAGGTCGTGTGCCACCCCGGGTCCCCACTGGACTCCCGGGACTTGGGCTGTGCTCTCTGTTTTCCTGGAGGTGCTCATGCTTCATCAGCAGCTGCACCTAGTTCACCAAGAAAGGCCTCCGGGTTTCCACGGCAACAAGCATCCTCTCAATGCTGGGAGGATGGCCGGCAGGCAGGACCCCGCGGTTGGTAATCCTGCCTTGTTGGGCAGACAGAACGCTTTTCATGACCATTCAGTAGCAAGAGCTTTTAAAGGAAGCAGAGTGGGTAGGGTGTCTGTCAGAACCCTGTGACCTATTTAGAGGCTCTACTTGGCTTCCACCCATGGTGGGATGGTTCGGCCCCTCCACACATAGCCAACCACCGTCACTGGAGCTTACATAAAAGGCAGGGGACAATTTGTTCTCGCCTGCAACCTTCCGCCTTCCTAGCAACCTAGTACTAATCCAAGACTGATTTACCGTGACACCCGGTGCTAAGACCAGAATAATAAGCACAAGCAACTTTCACTTTGCCATGACATCTCTGTAGAAGAGTCACAGTGAAACACCACATCGTCTGCTCACTAGCAATGACATACAGGCAACAACTCTATTTATACCCCCAGAACCAAGCAGTTAATGCAAGAAAAATTGTTTCATGAAGAGAAAACAGTTTCACACTCTCTACGCTGAGTTACAGGGGCTCTGCTCTGCCATCACTCAGCCTCTACTACTCAGCCCAAATGAATGTGCTCACATATTATATATTACATAATATAGATTAACATTGCACTGTGCTTGTATTACGAACATATTAAACAAGAAAACCATCGTTTCTCTGCCTTTTGGCTAAGATCAACTGTAAACAAGAAAACCTACTGCCAAGCCACGGCTGGGGCTGGCCGTGCACCAAAACTGTCGGGACCATCAGCTGTGCTGACAAAGAGAAGCCACTGAACAGAACTGACACTGGAACTGCCCTTTGTGTGGCATCCGATTGGCGTCTTCACAGACTCAACTTTGTCACAACAGCAGAATCTCTCATCTGTGGAAGTCACCAAGCCGAAAGTCACCTTTGCACACTATTCAAGACTAATTTGCAACCTGGGTATGGTAGCGCACACCTATACTCCCAGCACTTCGGGACGCTGAGGCAGGAAGATGGTCACAAATCCAAGGCCAGCCTAGGCCGAGGCCCTATCTCAAAAAAAAAAAATAATCAAATAATTCTCTGCTGGACACATAAATCACAGTTCCAGTTGTAGAACTGGTGTGTAAAACATTTATAGGTACAAATATATAACAAATGTCACTAGCTATTTAAAAAAAGAGTAAACTAGAGAAAATGCTGATTATGAGCCCTTTCCCTCGGCACCCAATAATATCTAAAAACACAGACATCAAGTGTTAAGGGAAAGGCTTAAAAATTTACCATAAAACGGTGCTGAACTTTTAAAAGAAATCCATGCATTCTAACACAAATCACATCCCAAACATGCCTGTTATACGTGTGCCGGCAGGTTTTTAGAGACAGGAAGCAGGGCTTTCATCAGACTTCTCTTGTTCTAATAGCAATCCAATCTTATTATTAATAAACATTCAATGAGTTGCTCTGACAACACATTGTGAACACAACCAGCAAACATTTACCGAAAGTCACTGTTTTAATGTATTGAGTCTTCACAGGGGCCATAAACGAATTCAAACAAATTCACCAACAGTGGGAAATTTTAGTTCAATATAAGAACCAAAGGGACAGGCCAGGGGACAGCCCCTCCGGCCATCAGGGAAGGTTCCAGGCCATGGAGTCCGGCACCGTGCAGGCCAGGCAGGGAGAAAGAGGAATCAAGACAAGGCCACGCATGGGCAGAGCTGCTTATGTTCTACGGCAAGATGGTAAACCGCATGAGATGTGAGCGCCTGTAGTCCAGCACTCTGGGAGGACTGAAAGTTCCGGCCCAGCCCGCACAACTTCACGACTTAGCAAGACTCTGTCTCCAGATAAAAAATAAAAAAGGACTGAGGGTGTAGCCCAGCCAGTGTGAAGGCCCTGGGTTCAGTCACCAGTATAGACACACACACACACACACACACACACACACGGAAAGAAAGAAGAAAAGGAGAGAGGGTGTCCTTTTAAAAAGAAGATGTGGAGAGAACAAAACTACCTGAACGCAGCAGACACGAGAGGACGTGAGGGACGGAAAGCGGGCAGGCGTCGGGCCCATGCACCAGTAGCGCACGTGGGAGTGGGTGCAGTGGCACCGACGTGCACGGAGTCGGCAGCAAACCAGGGAGGTGGGCTGGTTAGGAGGCTGATGGTGACCACAGCCAAAACCACAGCACGCAACCAGGCCACCAAGCAAAGTTGCTGGGCAGAAATTCCACGGCCTACACACCGTGTCACTGCCTGTGCCTCGCAAATGCATCCTCCTCCGCCGTCCCCATGCCCTGCACCCTGGCACATGCGGGTCTTCTGACTGGTCAAGTGCCCAAAAAAGGGGCTTGGCCTTTTAGCTTCTAGTCAGAGGGTAAAATCTCCTCCTCTTGAAATGAACATTACATGGAATTTCCTAAAATTAGAAATAAACACCCAACACAACATTGGTTTGCACAATTCTTTGTTTTTGTTCTGTTTTATTTCACTCTGTTTTCTTGAGACAGGGCAGGCCTCGAACTCGCAGTGATCCTCCTACCTCAGCCTCTCAAACCCTAGGATTACCAGCATGTGCCATGACCCCTGGCTGGTTCCACAGTTCCAACCTGGTACCGAACCCAACCCCAGTCACTCCAGACAAGCAAGGGTCTTTCCCCCAGACACCCAGCACCCCAAGAGCCTTCTTGGCACTGGATCCGGGTTGGAACCAGCCCTGAAGTCTAGCACTGCATGATTTGTGATGACTTTAGGCGATGGCAGCACTGATGTTCCAGCTGCAGCAGATTCTCTCCATCCAAAGAGCAAGGAGCTGGCTTGGTGTGTGTGACACTGCACCGTTCACACACGGGAATGCATGGCAAGACCAAAGGGGAGAAAGGTCGCAGTATTCCGCCTGCATGTGCAAACATTTCCCAATCAATTTCCATGGCAATTCCATATGCAAAACAGTGACCCTAAATGACCACTTCAGCGCACACTGGGCAACCCAAGTGGAAGGGAAAGTCATACTCCAGACCCTTCCTGGGGGCAGGCGTGGCCTGGAGGACAGCACGCATGGCCTTCCTGGCCCAGCTGTCCAATTTCAAACACAAACTTTAACATGTGGCTGTTTGGGGCTACTCTACTGATAAACTCGACTGTGAGATTCCAAACGTCCCCAGAGAAAGGCCATTTTAAAGGCCTTCTTCCTTCCCTCAGCATGAACACCGGCTCCTTCATCAGAAGCTTGAGTGGGAAGGACACAGCACAGCTTCTCCAGCCACAGCTCACGGGGCCACCTGCGGGTCAGGCCGAAAGACACCAGACACAGCCACCCAACACCCAAACGCCACCACAGCCCCAGTACCTGGACGACTCTGGGTAAAACACGAGGCCCAGATACTGATAGCACCGTGGCCATCCTCATCCCCAGCTCCTGCCAAGTTATACAGCTGCCCCAGGTTCGGACCATGCTGTCCTGGTTAAGCAGAGCACACTGCCCCGCTCAGGAAGCAGCAGCCTCGAGGTGAGACCGCAAATCAATTGGACCAAGCTGCAGAACGCACAGGAGCCAGTCCTGACGCTGGCCCCTCAGGGCTCTGGGTGCATCTCACAACTCCGGGCTCTTTTCTTCTGGGAAGGACGATGTGCGGGGTACCTCAGAGCACGTGGTGGGACAATGCTGGGCGCAGGTCACAGGTGCCCAGCATGCTTCACCACCTATACCTGGTATAAGGCCCAGAGCCCAGCCTGGCTCAGCCTCCGCTCCCTGGCCCCCCAAAAAGGACAAGCTCTCTCACCCCCCAGGACACTCTCCCCACAGTGAGGCGGAGCTGAACCCAAGCCAGGAAAATTCATCTTGCTTTGTCAACAGACAGAGAAGAAACAGGAATTTTCTTTCTGATTTATATTTTTGAAAAATAGTAACTTCACCTTACCAACTCGCGCTCTTCCGGAAAAAGCAGGCCTCTACTATTTTCTAGTCTTACCTTTCCAACAGTTATTGCTTCAAACATCAGGAGCCATGGGGGCCCAAAGATATGAAATGGGTCCCCCGTCTACATGGGAAGCCAGTCTGAAGACGACAACAGGACAGGGAGGTGAGAGGGCTCTGAGCCACATAGCAAGAACCACCTGTCCCCCAGGTCCTGGCCACGTCCACCCACAGCTCCAGGAACATGGGCTGAGACTCAGGGTTGGGATTGGGACTCGAGGCAGAGAATCAGAATTCCACTTATCAGAAAGAAGTAGGCCTGTTGAGACTGAGGAAGGGTCTCCTCCGGGGACACAAAGTACCACCATCCTGGAAATAGTGACCCTGATCTGCCCAGCAGTAAGCAAGCTGGGCCCCTTTCACACATCTGAGTGTGTCTCCGACATTCATATACGACACACACAATATCTAGGGTGATTCTGGTGCTGCCAGACTGCAAAATAAATGAACAAGAGAGATTCTGGCACTGCTCACTATTTGGGAAGAAGAGGGACTCGGGGTCTCAGATCATCTCACACAGAGGCTGGCTGCGTGGTAAACTCCGTCCGGACTTTCAGACTCACACTTCCCACTGACTTAGCAACATCCTGGCTAACCATAGCTAACGGAAGTGATCTTGCTCACACCGAAGTGGAAAAAACTAGGGTTTACAGCATGGAAAATGCCCAAGTGCTGGGGTCAGTGGAAACTGTGTCACTCAGCCCTCTGGCTGCTGGCTTCACCATCCCTCACCCAAACACACCCACCCTGCAGCTGTGGTGGTACTGACTCTGCCATCTGGAATTGAACCCAGGGCCCTTGCACCGAGCTACGCATCTCCAGCCGTTCTTATTTTTTATTTTAAGAGAGGGTCTTGCTACATTTCTCAGTTGCGCAGGTTGGAGTGGAACTGGCAGTCCTCCTGCCCCAGCCTCCCAGAGTGCTGGCAATGCAGGCATGTGCAGCATCCTCCGTCGGCCACCCTCCAGTGTCCCACGGGCCACACCAACACGCGGTAGTAGAGCTGATCTCTGAGCAGAACTGGACAGTTTTGTGTGGTCCAGCCCAGAACAGCTACAGCCTTGGGGCCATCACCCATGCCACTTCTTTGCTGGGACATTCAAGTTCGCCTGATGCTCTGTTGCTGCAACATGACAGTTGAGTGCAGAAGGGAAAGAAAGTGTCTGTGGTCTGCGGCACACAGCAGAGGGTGCAGAGCTGGGGAAGGTGAGGCCCTGAGCCTTGGTGTCAGCATCCCCCCAGCCCGCAGGCCCTGGGCCTGCCCATGGGGTGTCAGCGATGGCGACCAAGAGGGCCTGGTGACTCACTGCAGCTGTCCTTCCCACCGGCTGCACACCAGGTACAGCCCCGCTGCAGAGCTGACCTTCTGCCACCAACACCCAGGAGGGTTCTCTAGAGACCAAACAGCCGCGGGGACACTGCCAGCAGGCCAACCTCCAAGTGGGCACTCAGCAAACGGGCTGCACTAGGAGCGCTGAAGGCAACTCCAGTGGGCTGAGGAAGATGGGATGGGCACCACTGCCCATCACGCACCCCAGCCTTGTCTGCCCCCTGCACTGTACATATACTAGCCCTGACCTGAGCCCTGGTGCTTCTTCCCCCCATTCTTCCGCTTCGTGAGGGCAGGAAAGCGAGTTTTGACTCTGGGTCTTTCCCAGGTCCAGCAATATGCAACCTGGTCCCAGCCCTAGGGGCAGAGCAGACGCCTCTGCCAGCAGCCACTGTGGGTCACGCTGCCGAGCCAGGTGTGCAGGCCAGGCGTGTTTAATGCGCTGAAATTTAAGGACATTTTCAGCTCCGGATGGGCTTATCAGGAGGTGCCCATGTAAGGCAGCAACGTGTGCAGAGGAAAGAGAGGAGACTAAGTGGTGAGCCTCCCTGTACGCAGCATGGCCCGTGGCAAGCTTCTTCGATTTCAACTCATGTTTGAGGGCAGAGCTTATGATTAAAAACAAACTCCCAGTAAGGTCTCCCTCTAACCCGCCACGTGAGAACAGCCTGAGGAGCGGGGTCCCAACACGCTGGCCCAGCGGTCACCCTGGTTACTGGCAAACAAGGAGGTATGAATAAAGCAGAGGGAGCTGCAGCTCACCCTGCAGGAGCTGAGTTCCAAAGTAAATCTCCCCTCTGCTGGGTCCGCAACCAGGTAGGGGTGATAAATTATTTCATGTCCCCCCAAATCCTCCAAATGGAAGAAAAGATGGGGAAAGAAGGCATCAGGGAAGACCTGGCAAAGCCGAGGGGCTGAGGGCGGGGAAGCTGAAGGCAGCTTCTCAGCTTGTGCCAGAGAAGGGGGAAAGCAGATCTTCCCGGGCCGAGAAGACAGCCGGGCAGAGTGCAGACAGGACCTGCCGCTGGCCCCACACTCTGACCTCAGGTCTGGGAGGTTCGGGTGGAAACGCTCCCAAGCCAGCCTCGTCCTCCCTCCTCTCCGCCTGCACACAGCACACCTCACCCGCCGGGCAGCGCTGACACCTGCGGCCCAGCTCCACACCCTTCGGTGTCACCCACTCCACACAACGAGAGCGCGGGCCATTGGGAAACCAGTGTGCAGTTAGAACTCGGGCTTTTCCGCTCATAAGTAGCCGTGACCTTGTCATCACAAGTAAGGGGAAGCGCAAAGCATGCCGTGAAAGGCTGCATTTCAAAACTACTAAGGTATTAAATGCACATGTTAAATGTTCCCTTAAGCCTGGGGCTGGCTGGGAGGGAAGTAAAATGCATTTCCAAACAGCAGCAGAAGCTGTGTTCTAAGCCTCACGGATGCAGACCAAGCTGGGGCTCAGCAGCCTGTGTGGATGACACGGAGGCTGTGTCCACCACGAGATGCGTTCTTCCCGAAGCCAAGGAAGAGCCACGAGGAACCTGCCACGTGCCAACGGTGTGGACAAGGGTCCTTCTTGAGATCTGCCACCAAAGCTGCGTTCTTCCCTCTGTGCGGAGAATGCCTGCGGGACGTGTCAACCAGCCTCACTGACTCTGCACCTTTTTAGAATTCAAAGATAAAGTGATTTTCAATGGATCGATACAGAGCCCAAAAGTATCCCACATACACATAGGGATTTATGTATGGTGAGGGGAGCCCATTAGATCAGCAGATGATGAATTAATGAAGTAGGATTAAAGCACTAGCTAGGTGTTTGGCTACAGGGAAAAGTCTGAATTCCTGTATGGTTCTTTATCCCAAGATCTGCATGGTCCAATCATTTTTAAAAAGTATTCAAGGCAGAAAGAAAATATGAAAGTACCATAGCAAAATAGAAGTACACATTTTTATAGGATTAGACGATGACATCAACCCACTCTTCATACACATGCCTTTACATTCAGGCACGAGGGTTTGCACTGTAAAACAGTTTGTGATAGTCAAACAATGAAAATTATCTAAATATTTGTCATTATAGCATGAAGTACTTAAATCATGATGTGTTACTGTAATAAAACACTACATCTGTGACAATAAATGAGCTAGATCTATGCCCATGGCCAAGGAAACAACAGTATTTACCTTCAGTGGAGAAAGACTAGAAAATAACCCTTGCACAACACAGACCATAGCTAGAAAACTGTGAAGAAACAGGCAGCAAATGGGGAAGGTTTTTTTACTTTTAGTTTTGTATCTTTCTGCACCTTTTTTATTCATTACAGTTATACATTAATTCTTGTCATTAAAAGTGAATTTAAGAAAGACTGATCTATTTGCTAAGAACATGGATCTTGATTTTTCCCTGCAAAAATAAGCTACTTATGTGAGTCACTGTATTTTAATCAGCTTGAAGACAGTAATCATATATATATACATACATGTATATGTGTATACATATCTCAAGAATCATGTCCATCTTAAATATATACTTTTTACTTGTCAATTAGACCTCAATAAAGCTAGGAGGGAGGCTAATCTTAGCATAGATTTTCTTTGTTAAATTTGGGAACAGGCTGGGGATTTAGCTCAGTGGCTTAAGTGCCTGCCTTGCAAGCACAAGGTCATGAGTTTGATCCCCGGTACCAAAAAAAAAAAAAAAGAAAGAAAAGAAAAGAAAATTGGGGGGAACAAAAATATTTTAAGAGAACAGTTTTCAAATACCCCTGAAAACTTTAAAAAGTCTAATTTATAAACAATTAACATGCTTACTTGATTTTAAGGGCTTACTAGTTAGGCATAGTGGTGCACCCCTGTAATCTCAGCTACTCAGGAGGCTGAGGAAGGAAGACCCCTTGTTCAAGGCCAGCCTGGGCAACTTAGCAAGACCCCGTCTCAAAGATTTTAAAAGGGCTGAGAGTATAGCTCAGTAGTAAAGCACCTACCTAGCATGAGCAAAGCCCTGGGCTGTCACACCCCAGCAAACACAGCGAATGACACAACCAGAAGATACAGAACAGCAGTGCAAGGTGACATCCACATCTCTTCCCACCTGTAGCTGAGAAGCCTCTGTCCCAGGAACCTAGTAAACAATGTCATTTTCCTACAGGTGAGACAACACAAGCACACACCCACGGCCTGGTGTTAGGTTACTCTTTCATTCTAAGGAAATATCTGAATGGGGGTACAGGGGGCTTATAGTGCCAGCGATACCCTACTTCTTGATCCCAGTGTTTGCAGAGGTCTGTTCCGTTCCTGCGAGTCCACTGTCCATTAAGTGTGACATGTGCACTTCGCTGTATATAGGTATACTTCAGACAAAATGTAAAGCGTTATAAACTTAGTCAAATGAATGAGAAAAGTAAAACCCTGCATATTCAAAAGAAAATCAAAAGCCACTGCTCAGCCCACTGCTTAGCAGACCTCACAGCAAAGTATATCACAGAAAAGGTGCAAAGATTCTATTTCAATTCCTTTCCCCCATGAAGTGAGTAGCTGTCCTCCACCAGACCCTTCTGCTCCATGGCTTCTATGTTCCAGCCAGCCAGCCCTGGACTGAAACTTACAAACCATGAGCCAAAAATAAAGCTCTGCTCCTTTAAATTGCCTGTATCAGGTATTTATCCCAGTGATGAGGAAAGTGACCGCGACACCTGTTAAAGAATTGTCTACTAAGTTGGGTGTGGTGGCACCTGCCTATAATTCCAACTAATTGGGAGGCTGGGGTAGGAGGAGAGCAAGTTTGAGTCCAGCCTGGGCAACACAGCAAGACCTTGTCTCAAAATAAATAAAAAGATAGACTGGGGATGTAGCTTAGTGGTGGAGCACTCCTGGGTTTGATTCCCAGTACCACACACACAAAAATTACCTTGCTAGTAATAACAACCTGTGAGATAGGATATAGAAATAACACAACTCGTCATATTGATTTGCCATGTTTATTAATGGTTCCTTACAAAATGAATTCTTCAGGAATATCTTAAATGGCAGGATTCATGAATTCAGAAGAAAGCCTAATTGCTGTAACCTCTACTATTTCCCACATTGCCCCAGAGCACAGATGGCCTGTCCCTGGTCCTTCCCAGGCGTGGACACTCACTTGGGAAAGACGTCAGCATCACCCCTGCCAGCATCAGAGTGGGGCTTTTCTGACCCTTTGCAGACTCGACCTGCTAAGGGGGAAACAGTCGCAGGGACCTCAGCATATGAATTAACTATTTTATCGTGCAAGTGTGCACAAATGCCAAGGGTCCATTAAATGCTGTTCTAAACCACAGAACACAGAAGAGTGCACTGATGAAGCACAGATGAAGCTTCAAAGCCGAAAGCATGCAAATGAACACTGCTTTCCCAAGATGGGTGACACTGGGCAACATCCGGCCACCCTGGGCTCCCTGAGCCATGAGGTGCTTGAAGGCCCCCACTGCCACTCAGTTGGCACCAGCACTGCCTCCAGGACACAGTGAGAGATGGTGCCTACCCCTCACCACCACCACCTTTGTGCTTCCTGGCCACCAATCCTGTGGCTACCTGCACGGCCCCGTGGACAGTGGGTCAGATCATGTCCTGCTCTGCACAGAACCTCCAGCAGCACCCCCTTCGGCTCCAGGGAAATGCCCAAGCCCTGTGCAGCCTCAGGACACCACAGGCAGGCTGCAAACCTGCCACTGTCACCTCCTTCCTCTCCCTCCTCACTGTGCCCAGGAATACCTCCTACCCGTCCCTGCTCCAGCTCACTGGAGTCCAAGTGCTGTTGGTAAGGGGCTATCACACCCTACAAGACAGCAGAAACACAAATGCCAGTGCCCTCTGTCCACCTGACCTGCACCTGCTTTCCAAAGGTATCACCTGTTATTCCAGTTCCCAGCCACTGGGCTTCTTGGGCCCTGTGGCAGGAGATGCCAAAAAGGAAGGATGCAGTAGTAGAAGCGGGAATGGCACCCACTGCACACAGCCTCGAGGGCTGGGTCTCGCTTGAGCCTCCTCCTGCAAGCAGAGCTGCCCATGCACCCAGGTGCTGCCTCCCTGCACTCACCCAGCCTCTGCCTCTTCTCACCTTGGCTGCCACAGGTCCACGGCCTCCCCAGCCACCCACTCCAGTGCCCACCCTGTAGCACTCGGGCACCTGGCTGAGCGGTGCAGTCTACTAGCCCCCAGTGTTTGCCTGGCCAGCACAGCTGCATCCCGGACCAGAGCCCTCGAGGCCAGTCTCCTCTCTCGGGGCAGACCCCAAATCTGTTCAGATAAACAAAGACCCCTGTTCATCCTCACAGCATTGCACCCCCTGGCACTAACACACCCTGGCTGGCTCCTGCAACCTCGTTAAATAGGACGGGCTCTGTGCCCAACTCCCAAAGCCCTGGGATCTCCCAGGGACAGTGTCTTTGGGGTGGCCTTCCTAGAAGCAGCTGGAGGGACTGCACCTGAAAGTCCAAGGCAGGATTAGACTTCCAGCATGCAAAATGGAGCCGAAGGCCACAGCCTTCACGGCAGCCAGGCCTCAGGGCTCTCTGCCTCCGCCGCCTCTCTCGCAGCTTTTCTCCTTTTCTGAGACAGGATCTTACTGTGCAGCCCAGGCTGGCCTCGGCCTCAGTGTGTAGCCCAGGCTGAACTCACAGTGAGCCTCCTCTCTCAGCCTCTGGAGTGCTGGGGTGACAAGTACGGGCCATGATGCCTGACAAATAGTCTTCAGAATAAACCAGCAGATTTGCATCCCTGAGTTCTCGGAGCCACTCTGCAGTCATCGAAGCCAAGGAAGGTGACACAGGAACACTGATTCATAGCTGGTCAGGCAGAAGCCCAGGCAAACAACCTGCCGCTTAGGAGTCAGGCTGGGACTGGGCTCACCGTGTGGGGTCTGTCACGGGCATCTGGGGTCATAATATATAGTGACAGAGGCTGTGGTGCCCTTGCTGACTTGCTAAGGGAACCCTGCACACCTGGTACCACCGTGGTGTTGGGAGCACAGTGCAAGCCCAGAAATGGAGGCAGATCCCTCCGGCCAGAATCAGGCTGCCACCCAGGGAACAGCTGCGTCCTCTGCAAAGCGGAGCCTGGCTGGGTCCTGCTGAGCACCCCGGGCCAGCACTGAATAGGTGAGCCATGAAAAGCAGGCCTGAACACTCTCCCTTCAGGGGCTGGGCTCCAGACACCACTTCCAAATAAGATGCCTGGTGACATCATGAGACACGGACAAAGTAAGAAAACAAGTTAAAGGACTCTGGGAGGCTGAGGCAGGAGGATCATAAATTCAAGGCCAACCTAGGAAATCTCAGAAGTTAGGGAGACCCTGTCTCAAAATTTAAAACTTTTAAAAGGACTGGGGATGTAGGTCAGTGTGAAGGCCCTGGGTTCAATTCCTACTGCTACTAAATAAATGACTATATAGACAAATAAGTAAACAGGAAAACAAAGTGGGCGCTGGGGTTACGACAAATGCACAATCACACAGAAATGAAGCTAAGATGTCATTCCATATCCCTCTCCCCTGAAGTAACCCAAATCAACACTCACTCATCAGTTATTTCCCCTAACTCACAATGAAATGCAAAATTTCATCAAGGTGAACAAGGGTTACCCTCCAAGTTAGGATCTACAGGTCCCCTCCAGATTGTTATGTTGAAATGCTTATCCCCAAGGTGAAGGCGTTAGGAGGCCAGATTTGGGGGGACTGAGTTGGGTGAGTGGGGGCTACAGTGGGCTCTGTGCCCTCATCAAAGAGGCCCAGAGAGCTTCCCATCTTCCCACCTCAGGAGGCACAGACAGGTGCAGAGCCCACAGGGGCTCTCCCTGGACCCTGCCCAGTGGCACCCTGACCGATCGCAGGCTTCCCGCCTCTGGTCCATAAGAACCAAGTGCTGATGGTGTACAAACACCATCAGCAAACACACTATGAAGATATTTCACAATGGAAAAAATGATCTCTTCAGAAGTTTATTATGAAAAAGTTCAGAAAATATCATGGCTCCTAAAATGAAAGACAAATTTAATAGGTTTATATAACAAGAGTCCTTTTGAGATGTTCTTTAGGAAAGTTTCCAGCTCACCTTGCCATCACATAAATGCCTATGCCAGCAGTCTGTTCACACAAGAAATCGGGAACTCGGCTCCTTCCCCTTTCTGGAGGAAGGTGAGGTTTACACAATACTCTGTACACACCTGCACATGACTGTGAGTGCATGTGTGTGTGCCAGTCCCTTTCTCTTTCCCTCTGTCCCTTCCTACCCCTGCCTCTCCTTCTGTCCCCAGGGACAAGTCCTTCTCCCCTCAAAGGCTGGGGATTCCTGGAGATTAGAGGGGAGCGATACTGAGATGCAGCATCTTTTTCTCCCAGAAAAACACATGTGTTGATCCAAAGCTCCAGCACTCTGTGGGACCTTGTTCAAAAAAGAGAAAACAGCAGGGAGATCCTCCCTTGTCCACCAGCCTGCAGGCGCTTTCCGGTTTTTGACAACTCAACTCTCAATGGCACCTCGGGGGAACTGAAACAGCAGAAGCTTTCTGCTGAGTTAGGGGAGAGCTGTCACATTCGCCCCTCCAGAGAGGGAACCTGGACGGACTCTTGGCCTGCCTGGCCACTCGCTGTAAACCCGTTTGTCTCCTCTATATTCCAGCTAACAGAGTTGGGCAACGGGAAGTTCCTCCCAACTCCCCCGATACTCGCTCCTCTGAGTGTCCTGGCAGCAGCCTCCAGGCCAGAGCTTCAGAAGCAAAGTCAGCCCTGGGGGGAGAGGTGCCTCTGCTCCACCCATGTCTAACAGGTACCAGACGGCTCACCCTGCTGCCTTTCCCGGGCTCTGAGCTGGCCACACACACAGAGAACCCTGCCTGCAGAACTCGGCATCCAAAATCCACAATTTACTAAGCATTATCGTGACACTCAAAAAGTTTCAGACTTTGGAGTACTTAGGATTTAGATTTTTCAATTAAGAATGCTCCATCAGAACGATGACTCAAGTACTCCACAATCTGGAAAACCATGACAGCCAAAAGACTGCTGGCCCCAAGCCTTCAAGTAAGGGACGCTCAATCTGTACCTTCCCCTGTCCACCCTCCAGTAAAGCGTGGCTCCAAAGAGCACAGCCCTTTCTGCACAGCCCTGCCTGGTCCATACTGAAGCTAAGAAATGTTTTCTGAACAAATGCCACGGAGGTGAGCAGGAGAGAGTTTTGATATCACACAGGATCATATAAAACCATAAAGCCTTTCAGCCTCAGCTGCATTGTATTCTCAACCCAGCGCTTAACCGGAAAGGCGCAACAAGGCCGCCGCGGGCAGATGCGAACCTTGGGGCTCTGCACGTAGCCTGCACTGCTCAGGAACTTGAGAGCCCTGTGCCCTGAAGGAGAGGAAGGGTTTTAGGTGACGCGTGGCCAGAGGCCTGACAATCAAATGCAGGACACAGTCTCTGTCCAAGTCCTGGATGTTTTTAAACAGCTGTACAGGACACTTGAAGACAGCTGGAATCATCAGGATACAGGCCACATCTCACAGTTACCAGCGCTCACACTGGGAGAAAAGCACGGGCCTGTGGTCATGGAGGCACAGAGAGATGCATTCTGGGGTATCCGGGGCGAAGTGTGTCTGCAGCCTACTTTGATATAAATGGCTCAGAACAAAATAGACACACACATACATATCTATCTCCACCTCAACCTTGCAACGCTGGGCTTTCTGTCTCAGCAACAGACAGCAACCAGTACAACTATCACCATTGTGCAACCCACACCATGGACAGCACTGAGGAAGAACAGGAGCCGCGCCCACACAGCTAGCCCCTGGCCATCCCTGTGCCTGCCCAGTAGGGACCACAGCATCCCATCCACTGGGGTCACCCACGGCTCTGAACATGACAGAGGCACTGCATTGGTGGTGAACCCCAGAGGAGAGCATCCCTATTCCATTTTCAAACACATACACACCATGAAGCCAAAACAATGAAGCGTCATGTTCACACAGACACACAAGCACCAAATTGGTCTAACCTGTGGGACACTTACATTCTGAAGTCATTTTCCAACAAGGGAGCTCAAAATCTTTGTATGTCCTAGCACCTTAGAACGTAAAGTTTTCTATTTTCCAATAATAGTGGTCTTGGACCAGACCTAAGGGACACAACAGCCTTCCTGAAGGGCAATATTGAGGCAGGGCAAAGGTGGGGGACCATGCCTGAGAACTGAAGCCAACGTGCTATGAGTGAATATTTGGGTCCCTCCAGTTCATGTATTGAAGCCTAATTCCCAGTGTAAGAAATACTAGAAGATGGCGCCTTTGGGATATGATTAGGTCACAAAGGTAGGGTCCTCATGAATGGAAATAGTAGCTTTATAAGAAGAAAAAGAGCCAGGCACAGTAGCACATGACCGTAATCCCACCTATCTGGCAGGCTGAGGCAGGAGGGCCACAAGTCTAAAGCCAGCTTGGGCAACTTAGCAAGACCCAGATGCAAAATAAAAAATTTAAAAAGCCAGGGCTGTAGCTCTGCACTCCTGGTTCAAGCCAATGGGAGCCCTCACTGCACTGGATATATCAATACCTGGGTCTTGGACTCCCTGACCTCCAGAACCGTAAGAAGCCAACGTCTGTGCTGGAATTCCTGCTGCAGTAGCCCAAACTGAGACTCAGGATGAGGGAAGGGACCACAAGCAGCTTAAAAATGACACACAACAATCCTGTTGGACATAGAGACAGTCGAGCTCTGGGGCTGAGGAGAGCCGGCCATGCCACTGCAAGCCAAAGAGGAAAAGGGGCCGGCAAGGGTGACCCACGTCATATCCGCTCTTCTCATGCAAAACGGAAGCCACCTAGGGGCACTGCAGTCAGGGGATGCTCTCCATAAAGGTTCGACTCAGGCCAGGAACCCGGCGTGGCCAGGAAGGCAGCCGCTGGACCCCAGGTTGTAGCACATCAACAGACTCTTGGCTCGGACAGCACACATGATGCAACAAGCTGGGTGCAGTCTGCCCCGAAGGGTCCAGATGCTGGAAGCTTAGTCCTCAGGGTGAAGGCTTGGAGGAAGTCGGTCTGCAAGAGCAGGCTGTCACTCACAGAGGCCTCCTCTGCGCTTGCCTCATGGCCCAACGCCAGTTCCCTTTCAGTTTCTCCACCAGTTTGGGATGTCAACTAGGGACTGGAGGCCTGTTCTCTGGACCCTCCAGCCCCTAGGATATTGAGCCAAACAACATCTTTACCTCCTAAAGTATCCAGGCTCACCTATTTTGTTACAGCACCAGAAAACAGACCAAGAAGCTCACCAGGCCCAAGCCACTCTGTTATGTTTTTGGCACTACAACAACTCAACAAATGCACAAGCTCTAACTGGGTGCTCTCACTCACGGAGCACTCACTACTGCGCTGAGCAGTGAGGCGGCACAGCTCTGGCCGCGCAGCTTTCCGGTGAGTAGAAAGCTGTTCCACCCTTGGGCTCTAGTCCCTTGGGTCACAGAGCCCTTCGACACTCAGACCCTGTGCAAATCCGAAAGCTCCAAGGCCTGGATGTCTCAGCAAACCAGAGCGCATGACTACTTTGTTATGAGCCACTGTGTAGATTCTAACAAAGGCCACGAGATGCTCTGCGGGTTTCGGAGCAGAAGCGGGGAGTCCTCGCTGCCCTTCACCACCCACTCACTCAGCCGAGGAGGAAGTGGGAGGGGTCGCTAAATTGTTGTCAAGACAACCAAAGCGCAAAGATAAACCTCTGGGATTCCATCCAGAAGGAGATTTTAAGAGCATGTCCTCACACACCCTGAGGAAATCATAAAGATAGCCCCCTCCTCCCCTCCACTCCTCTCTGTCTTTCTTTCCTGTTCATGCTTTGGCCACGTGGCAATGTGTGTTAAAAATACATACTGGGAAGCTTTCCACCCTTGGGGTTGAAACAGCTGCTGTGTCAATATTGTTTTTCTTGTTTTATTTTAAACAGATTTTGCTGGTTTTATGAACATTGCTTTTAAGTTGCATGTTTCATAATATGAGCTCAAATTCTGGATGACTGGCACTTTACTGTAAGGGAACTCAGGCAGCCCCGGGTGCCTACCGATCCTACCCAGATTGCTTCCCTGGGCAAACACACCCACCCCAGCAAGGTTTCAGTCAGCCCAGTGTATGCTAGGACAGGGCACTCAGGAACACTCATGGGACAGTCCCCAGGTGGACTTCTTCACATGAGAAAGTCCACACATGAAAAAAAAAAACCATGAACTTAGAGCAGGTAACAGAAGAAAGCTTGATGCTCTTGAGTCCTTGGTTTTCCCAGAGCTTTGGAGGTTGAAAGAGAACTTTCCAGGGGCCACTGTCAATGCAGGAAGAAGGGAGGCTAGACAGGCCAAGAGGACAGAGGAGTCGCAGGACCCTGCAAGGCACGGTGCAGTAAAGAAGACCTGAGCCCACCACTGTCCCTGCAAGAACATAAATCAGGGGGGCACAGCCTCTTCCTAGGAGGGGCCTGGATGAAAGCTCGCTGTCCATGCCTAAGGCAACTATACCTGCATCCCCACAAGATGATAGCCATCCCTATGCTCTAAGCAAGTGACCAGGCACAAAAACACTAACTCCTGGCCTCTCCTGTGGACAGCCAAACCTCACTCATGAGATCCCCATTCTCTGTCACTTTCTGGGCATTTGGGGGTGTGCCTGCCAGGGCCTTGATCCTGCTGAGACCACAGGGAGGCGCAGCATGGACAAAACACAGGCTCTGAGCACCAGGCACATGAAGGAGAGCGCACACATACACACACACACACACACACACACACACACACACGCCTCCTAATGAACTTTGGGATTGGACTCTATTGACCCACTGGTCTCTCAATCAGGGCAGCTAAAAGTGCGCTGGTCACCAACAAATGTCACCTCATCCAGGTACCCTCCTATTCAGATGAGCAGCCAGAAACCCTGCCTGTCGCACACAGCTGGGCCGTCACAAGCAGTGCCTGATGTGAGAGCTAAGGTTATCTCTTCTGGCAAATGAGAGGCCCTCTGAGCTCAGCAGAACCAAAGTGCTCAGCCACCCCCAGGCACACCGGTGGGAGGACACCGGTACGGTGTGGACCGTGTTCCAAAGCCTCAAGACCTAGAATCTCTTCTTGCTCTCCTTGGCGCAGTTCCTTCCCCCTCTGTACCCGAAATTCCTACCAACCGTAGGAGCACAAAGAAGGAACAGCCCCAGGGGAGGCCCCAGCTCCAGGAAGCCCCTGTGAGAATGCATCTCCTTGGACAGGAAGAGAAAATTAAGTAAAAAGCTTTCCTCTAGCTTCTGCATCAGCCAGGTTTGCTAATGCTCACCCTAGAATCTGAGTAAATAGGAAATGCTGCCACGTATCTTAAGAGATTGTCTGGCATAGTTCTGCAGCGTCCCACGGAAGGGGTTATTGTGCCCATTTTACAGATGAGACGACTGTGCTCCTCACCCAAAGCTGCACCTCTCGTTCTTGGGAAAGAGAGCCCGGGCACCTGTGTGCTGCACGGGGCTCTTGCCACCTGACCACTGTCCTTGCAGAAGGATATAAAGAGGTCCCCAGAAATACTGAAGCAGAAACTTGAAGAGTTGTGCGATGGGGCAGGGGGTCTGTGCCACCTAGGCAGCTCATAGGAGGAAAGTGTCAGAAGCAAAGAAAAATACTTGCGACATGCTCTCTCCCCAAGGCCCCCATGAGCTGATGTCAAAGCTGCCCCTCGATGCCTTGGGCCATGACACTCCTTCTGAGTGTCTGAAGGCCTTTCTGAGGTTGACAGGGCTCCTCCGTCAGCAGAGGATTCCTGGAGTTGGGGTCTGGACAGCATGACAGCGCCTGGCTAACGTGAAACCCACTCCCACAACAGCAGGCCAAACCCCTGCCCTGGGCCAACGGCGGGGGAAGTGCCCACAGGGGAGGCAGAAGGAAGCCTCTGCCAGAGCCCAGAGCCCTCGGCCACCCGGGACACGAAGTTAGGGCAGGGAAACGCTTTGGCCTGGGACTTGGCAAGGGACAGCTGCAAGAACACCTTTCTGCAAAAGGAACCGGGAGAGCAGAAGTGAAATCTACACGTCCTGCCCTTTGGGAGCCAGCCCTGGCCACTGGGGATCTCCGCCGCGCTGCCCTAGACAGGCCCTTCTCCGGGACGCCCTGCTGCTGCTTTGTTCAGGAAACGGGCTTTTGAAGAGCTGGATCCTCCAGCTCCAGGGCAGCTCGCCAGGCCTCCGTGTCCAGCCCGCTCTCCTGGAAGCGGTGGTTCTGGAATCTGACCCTCCTCCCCAAGGAAAGAGACCAAAGTTCCCGAAGCCCCAGGACCCAGGCCAGGGCCGGGTCTGTCCGCGCACGGAGAGTCGCTGGGATGACCCTGCTGGCCGGCCGGGGTGCGGTGGGGTCCCCAGCGCACTGCGCGCTCGTCCCGCCCCGCGCGCACCGCAGCCTCCCCGCCAGGCCCGCGTTATTTTCCTTAAGCGAATAAAACCAATTGTCCGGAGGTCGGAGCAGGCTGGCGCCGGCCGGCCGAGCAGCCTACACATTCCGCAGGAAGGAAATCGTCAGCGGCGGCGGGGAGAGCCCAGGGGCCCGGGCTGACGCGGCCGGGACCTGTCGCCCCTCCCCGCGGGGTCCCGGGGGAGACGGGCTGTGAGCTCGGACCGCCCGGGGGCGCGAAGGGGTCGGGGGCGCGCGGACGCCGTGCACAGGACTCGGGGGCGCACGAGCCGGGGGCCGCAGGGCCCGGGGTTGCGCACGACGGGGGCGGCGCGTGGGCTCTGGGGCCGCCGGGACGGGGGCGCGGACGAGGACGCGCAGGGCCACTCACCCCGAGCAGGCACACTTTGAGCTCGCGGATCGCCATCCTGCGCCGGCGCGGGGCTCCGCGGCACCCCGGCGCCCTCCTGGTCTGGCCGCAGTCGCTGCGGACGGAACCGCGCTATTTCTGGGCCCGCGCGGTCACGTGGCGTGGGCTCCACCCGGCGCCTTGTGGGCCGCGGCCTGGGACCTGCGCGCCCAGGGGTCGCGGACTAGGCTGGAAGCGATATAGGGGAAAACATAACTCCCAACTCGCTGGGTGCCAGTTACACGAAGCCGTGTCCCCCAGAACTGAAGAATGGATTCTAAGGAGCAAAGGAGGGTAAGAACAGGAAAAATTCACTGAGAGACAGGAGGGGACCCAATTGGGTTGCCACGGAGGCCACTTCTCTAGGAATATTTTATAGAATAGAATCACAAGCTGAGTACAGCCTAGGTCAAACTATAACCAACCAATAAGATTACAAGTATGGCGCTTAGCTAATATGGATCCAATAGGGAAACAGGTCACTTAGCAAGGGTGATGGAAGAACAAAGGCTTCTGGAGGCAGGAATAGGTCTGCGCTTCTGGCCACCCACCTGGGTGACTGATGACTATCTGGACTTCGCTAGACCAGTTGATACCAATTATAACATAGTTCCGAGTTACTGTTTAGCCCTCTGGGAGGCCCACAAGCCTGATCCAGTCCCTTCTGTCTCAATCTGGAGGCCAGGCCTTTGACAGATGCTGTGCTGTGTCCTCTGTGCTGTGTTCTCATCCTCTGCACCGGTCCCTCGTGGGCCTGGGCCTGTCTGACTGCCGGGGACATTTCTACCTAACTTAGCTGTCTGTAATACAAGGATCCGGAGCTGGGGATGGGGGCAGTAGGGACCGGCTGTGTCCCACCCCAAGTAAGGACCTGGATCCCACCACCTGGCTGGCATGGGTCCTCTGTGCCCCATCCATGGGCACCAAACCCAGAGAGCTCCAAGGCCTGGGACTCTCTCTTCCTGGGGCCTCCCCTCTCAGCCGGTTCCAGAGCAGAGTTCTGTTTTCCCCTCCAGAGCTCCCTCTTGGGTCTACAGAGGGGAACACCTCCTGGAGAGGAAGTTCCAGTGCCTAGGGCAGAAAGCAAGCGCCCTGAGAATCCTGCAATGCTGCGGATCCACAGGAGACCCTTACACCTATGGGGGAAGGGAGAGCTTCACCAACCCAACAGCACCTGGCCTTGGCAACTGTGGTCCTGTGGCATCCAAGACAGAGGTCTGGCCTCCTGTCTTCTCCATGCATGCCTGGAGCATCTCTTCCCCCAGGTCATTTCAGTGGTCACTGCTATAGAAAGAAATGTCAGCCTTTGCACAGAATCTGAATAATTCACTGGCATTTCAGGTTCAATTTTGCTGTTGTTGTTTGTTTGTGTGTTTGTTTTGGGGTTTTTTGGTACTGGGAATCAAACCCAGGACCTTGCATTTGCCATTCAGGCACTTATATCACTGAGCTATATCCCTGGCCTCAAATAATTGTGTGGTGTTTTTTTTTTTTCTCAAATTGTTTTAAACCAACTCCATTCCCCATCCCAAACCCAGCCTTTCTTTTGACTCCCCACACAGGTGGCATCTCCCCTCTCCTGGACCAGCCACCCCCAACTCTTGGCTTGGCTCCTGGAAGGAGCACATATCATGATCCTCCAGAGAGAACCCCTGCCTTAGAGTGGAAACCAATGAGCCCCAGGGGTTGTGGTGCAGCTCAGGCAGAGGACCTGGGTTCACCTCCAGCCAGGAGGGCTGGGTGTGCACACCCTCACACTGGGGACAGGCAGGTGGCAGACACAGTTCTAGAGCAGCAGCAGCCTTCCTGGGGCCAGGCACAGCCTTGTGGAGGGTTGCTATCTGCACTTAAGTTGTTCAAAAAGTAGCCCCAGACAGGTTTCAGGCCCAGCTTATCAGCACCCGTTCTGGACTCGGGCACCAGAGCACAGAGGACTCCATGTCCCAGCTGCGCACAGATCCTAGGAGCAGAGCACACTGCTACACAGTTGCAGACTCCTCAGCCCCACCTTCCAGGCCTTGCCAGCACCTCGGAGGTACCCCGCCAACCAGTAGGACTCGGGTCTCTGCACTGACGCCTGTCACTCCCCCTTGGCAATCATCCCAGCCTAACTGTCCCTCCCACTACGCCCAGCCCTATTAAGTCACCTCATTCATGTCCCATTACAATCAAGCCTTGCTCCCTGCTTTACCAAGCCACAATCCTAGTCTGTCCACCAGGCCATATTGGTGGCCACATGCCCTCTCCTCAGCCAGGCCACCCTGGAGACTTCAAGGTGGCCTTGTGAAAACCAAGTCCCATCCGCCAACCCAAGGCCTCACATAAAGCTCTATCCCAGATGAGAAGGTGACTGCTATATGATCTACTTCAACAGTGACAAGGCCTGGGGGGCTCCCAACTCTTAAAGACCTGGTGCTGCCTCCTGAGACACTCTGTTCCTGTTGTGCTCAGAGCCGTGATATTAGTCAGGTGTGATAGCAAAGTGTAAGATGCTGATGAAAGTCCCAACTTCATGTCATAGGCGATGGTCAGTTCTGGGGACGACCTAATGGTGAACATGGGAGGACGAGATCGCCATACAGGAAATGGGGCGGGGATATAGGAAGTGGGGTGGGGTAAAGGAAGTGGTATGGGGATGCAGGAAGTGGGGCAGGGATATAGGAAGTGGGGTGGGGTACAGGAAGTGGTGTGAGGTACAGGAAGTGGGGCAGGGGAGGGCTTCCTCTAGTAGCCACCCACTTCTGCTCCCAAGAGAGCTCAGGGTCCCAGCACTAACTTAGTCCCTTGGAAGGCAGCTCTCTCCAGCCTGAGGACCTCCCATGTAGCCACACCTCTCAAAGTTCCTAGTCACCATCCAAGGGCCCAGTCACCTAAAAGACCTGCCTTTAGGGAACACACTGGAAACATATCTGGCTCCTACGGAATGTTCTGCAACTAGGAAAAAGTGCTGATGTAACCTAATCTAGGGTACAAATTCAATGGCACATAACTGAGAAGGTATCAAGAGTGTGCAGGTGGTGGTGAGGACTTTGCAAAGTGAAAGGCCATGGCACCTGTTGATTTCCCCTTTCCTGTTGTGTCAGCATCTCCCAGGGCATCATATCAGGGACAAGATACACCCAAACTCCTAGGCACCCCTGCCACACCCTGCCTGGCCCGGCCTCTGCACCGCCCTCTGGAGATGTTCTTGGTCCTAGAAGGCCACACTCAACTCCCACCTCTCTCAGGGAGTCCTTGGCTGCACCTCTGCAAACTCATTTCACCCAAACTCCACGTAAATAAGCAACTGAATCCCCTTCACAGCAAGTCAGAGGCTGAACAGCCAAAGTGCAGCTGTCTGTCTCTGTGAAGTTAGCCAAGCCCTCTCTGAACCATCGAGGCATACAAAGGATTCAGATGTTTTTAGTGTCTAGAAATGAGTCTTCTTGTGTACATGCAGCCTCCCTGGACATTCTCCAAGCAGGATCCTCTGCCACCTTTTGCTACCCAAGGGAGATGTGGAGTGTGGGTCCAGGACCACAGATGATCTTCATTGGATCTGTCCCAGTGTCGCTTGGCACCTGGGACAGCCACACCACGGGGCTGTGCAGCCTGGAGCACTTCCCAACCTTGGAGAGACCGGCTCTTAGGGTTTAGTGTGGGAATTTCTTCCAAGAGAAAAGAGCAAGTCACAAACAAGTGTGTCGTGAAACCTCCTGGGAAAATGATTCTGTTCTTTAAAAAGTGACAAAAGTAACAGTCATAAAACCAATTCTGGGGCCGGTGGTTTAGCTCAGTGGCATAAGCTTCTGCTTGGCAAGCACGAGGTCATGAGTTCGATCCCCGGTACAAAAAAAAAAAAAAGAAAAAAAACCTGATTCTGTTTTTTGATTCAATAAATTTTTTTTGGACCCTACCAATGACAAAAGTGTATTTAATGGTACACAGTGTCATCTGTCTGTAGGTGCTAAATGAAAGGTGCTCACTGTGCAGAGTGCTGGGGAAGTCCAGAGGGAGCCACAGGGCTTTGCTCCTCCTCCCCGAGCCAAGGCTCAGTCCCCGGGGCCAGTGCATTATTTGGTATCAAACAAAAACCTGATTTCACTTTTTCACAGTCAATGCTTCTTATATCTTTGAGAATCTCTGTTTGTCATTGTCTCTCCCTGGTCCAGCAAATAGCAGACGCCCACCATGTATGATCAGGACACTGAGTGCTGCTGGCTGTCGGGACTGGTGAGGAAGGATAACCATGTAACATGGCATAATGACTGAGGCTTATACTTACCATCGTAAAAACGAGCATAAAACCTTTACTTCAATCAAAGCCAGCCACCCCCAAGGGGAAGGGGATCCCGCTAACCAAGACGGTGAGAGTTTGAATCTAGCCAACCATGCAGTGTGCGTTGGGGCAGTGAAAGATTGTGAGTGTGACAGCACGTGAGTATGTGTGCACATGGGTGAATGAGAGTTGCACAATTGAATGTGTGAGGCATGGGTACGTGGGTATCTGTTAAATGTGCATTATGAAATGAAATGATAAGTATGTAAGAGTGTGTGTTAGTGTGGGCACATGTAAAAGTGAAGGCATGAGTGTGCATTTGTGTGAGAGCTGTATGAGTATATGCCTATGTGTAAGAAAGTTGTGTGTGTGAAAGTATATGTGAGACTGTGTAGAGAGTTCAAAACTGACTCGGACTACATAGTGAGACCTTGTCTCAAAAAGACAAAACAAACAAACAAAAAAGTACTGTGCTGTGCCATAGAATATTGAAGTCAGGAGTTGTGCAGAGAACAATGAGAATCAGGACACAGAGTTTATAATATTATTTATGATGGTCACCCAGAGTATAACACAAGAAAGAGCAGGAAATCTGTCCACAACACTAAAGACCTGGAGTATTCAGCCAAGGGCCTGGATCCAACAACAATGTCCTGCATGAATCCAGATGAAAAACTAGAGCCCATGACCATGCCTTCCACGAGTCCAACTGGAGGTCTAGAGCCCACAAGAAGGACTCACGCCAGTCTGTTTTACGGATCCGCTCTGGGAAGGCCAGAAGGTCAGCAGTTGAAGCCAGAAAGTCTATGCTAGTGGGATGAAGGAGCTGTGCTGGTAGATTGAGGGTTCTATACTGGAGCCAGGAAGTCACACTCATAATAAAGACCAGAGCTGTTCTGAAAAGCACCACAGCCATCCTCAGTGACACATAGGTCCCGAGCTCCTCCAACAATAAGCACAGTCGAGTACATGCCGGGAAGCCAGCGTGACAAGCTTCTCCGGGAGATTAAATGGCACACATCTTCCTCTCTGGAGCCAGGAAGTGATGCTCGACGTAAGGACCAGGGCTCCCCCAAAGTGAATCACAGCCACTCTCACGAACAAGGTCCCGAGCTCCTCTGATGACAATGTTTGAACTCACACTGGGGAAGCTGGTCATGACGAGCTCCTCCCGGAGAACCAACGGCTCAAGCAGCAACATGTAGAAGAACCCACAACACCTCCTCTCTCTTTTTCCACATCTCTATTTATGCTGGCAACTTTCCTCAGGTGGAACATCTATGCTCAGCACCATGCTGATTTAATTCCGCTGGCATTAAGTTGACCACCAGTTTTTAATCCATAACAAGTACTAAGTATTTAAAGTTTGATTGTGTTGCCTTTGGACTCCAATTAACTTATAGTGCTTGAAAATTTAGTTTCTATTGTTAAAAAAACAAAACTTCCACAAATGTAAAGCTGTGACTGCCTTCTGCCTAGGGCAAGGCTCAGCAGAGGTGCTCTGATGGGCGGAAGGAGGCAGGGCTTGCAAGGCAGGAACAGAAAAAGCTGCAGTGGTCACTTAAGTTCACTCCCATGCAGGGTGGAAACCTTGCCCTGTGGCTCAGCTCATGTGATTGGCTCTTGTGAATCTCTTATTTTTTGGAAAATTTGATCATTTTAAAGTTCACTTTGATTACTGGCCCCAGACACAAGCCACTCTTTTCTGGTCTGGTCTGGTCTGTTGGACCTGGTGCGGGAATCCAATTCCAAGCCATGGACCCCACAAGTCAGTCGCAGTGATGTCGTGAAAACACTGTTCCCATTGCTGTTCGCTGACTCTCTGCATTTGCCAGTGTGACAAGGCATCTGGGAAATGAGTTGTATTGGGGACCATGAACTCACAATGGCTAATTTTGCATCCTTCTCTATGGGATAAATGGAGGTTTGGGATTATGGTATCACCCTTTGGAGACCTCCCGTTAACTCTTGGGAGGGAGTATCATCTCCCAGCACTAAAACTAAACTAAGACTACTAAAATGGAAAAGCTAGATCCAGAGCTAGATCCTTCTTAGCATAAGACCATCTCCACCCTCTTGAGTCATCCCAGGATTATCCATTGCCTGCAGGGTCATCCATCTCAGAATCTCCTACCAATATGAAATCTTCTGCTGTCCCCCGATCATTGTATACACCCACTGCATTGTACACACCCAATAAATAGTGGCTGGGTCTCTGCCTATCCTGAGGCACTGGCCTCCCAGGCCCCCATCATGCATTACTAAATATGGCTCTGTTTATTTTATCCTTTGCCATACCCCTCATACAGGCAGTTGGGGATCTTGGCCAGGTCCCCAGTAGATTTGAAATCCAGTCCTCAGGCAGCATACATCATGCACTCTGAAACATTTGGTGAGTGGGTGGTTCAAAGAATCAATGAATGAATAGGACTAATAACCTCCAGTGTGGTAGGGCAGAAAGGGCACTGTGAGATTAGACAGAATCGAGGCTCCTTTCATGCCTGTGTGTAATTTAAGCTTCTGAATCTCTTCAATCTATAGTTTATCCCTCTATAAGAAGAAGACATAAATAAGTGCATTATTTGTGTGAGGTCACAAGCAAATCGAGATGACCAGCCATCCCAGTCTGCATGAAACTGTTTAGGTTTTAGCATTGAAAACCTGAGTGGTTGTCACACTGGGTCTTTCCCTAACTTGGGAGTTAACTGCCCCTTAAAAAGAAACTGTTACATTCCAAACTCCCTCACATCCATCTCTGAATGTAGGAAAAAATCCTAAACTGAGAAACCAACATCAATATTTCTTCATAGCTCTCAACACTCAAGCTCCCACAGTTGTTATCTCATACTCAGTTTGCATGGAAGGCTGATGACACAGATTCAGACTTGAGCTAAATAACAGCTGTCTTACTGAAAGACATACAAGGTCTTTAAAAATTAATAAAGAAAAACAGAAGCCAAAACAAGACGGCTTAGTTTCCCAGCTCATGAGATCCCTGGCCACTGCCAACCTCTCGCCCTCTCTGCACCCCTCACTCTGAGTCTCTGGGGCCCCATTCCTCTACCAAACCCTTCTCAGAACCAACCACCAGCAGCTCTGGTGCAGAAGCTTTCAAGGACTTTAAAACAATATCCTCCCTTGGGGAAACATTTCTGGAAAGCTGACCTTCCTTCAAACAACTATGCACTTTACCCACACATGAGCTCTCAATTTCAAGCTATGGAATGGTTAAAAAAGGAAATTACAAGAAGTCACAGGTCTTAAATGGCTTTCTGTAGGATTCTAAAATCTGCAGAATAAGCTGGGTCAAAAAGGGCTCAGAATGCTCCCCTTGACCACAATGTGCAAGATTGCATTTGTAGTCAGAGAAAAGGAAGTTCCCCATAGAAAAGGAAGTGAGGAGCAGACAGCCTGATTGGTCAGAGCTTCTGTCTGTCTTACTGGTTTGAACAGTTGTCCACTTATCATTGAATAAGACTGATGTACTAGTCACAGCAGTAGGTAAGGTTGGTTTACACATCAGATTAGGCTGCAGTTTGCTGTGTATGGAGATAACTTTAGGCCAAATTTAAAGTATGTATGGAGACAGCTTCAGGCCAATATTAACAGAATTTCCTTGGCTCGATTGTCAGCAGGTGCTCAAAAGTGGTGTGCCAAGCTATCCAAAGGTTGCTGTGGAGATCCTGGGGATGTGTTTCTTCTAAACTGAGGGAGGTTTCATCTGGAAATCACTAAAAGAAAAGCTAATAGAGTTGATGGCACATAAGTTAATAATACCTACTTTATGGAGGAAATATCAAAAACAATGTTTTCAAAACTGCAATCTGGGAGAACATTTGACATAAATATAAGTCAGTAAATGATCTTAATATAGAAAGCACTAATGTAATTTATTTATATAAAACCATCACGATCCACTAGGGAAAACAGACAAAGACAATTCACAGACAGAACACGTGTGGAGGACCACTGATGATTCTCCTTGAATAAGGAGCAATTATCACCACTTTGGCTACACCTGGTCTATCTCTAGGTACTGATGTGTACAGAGCTGGCTGGGCCATTTCTTTATCCCTTCAACTGGCTTTAAGCAATGTAGATAGGGCTGGCTGAGGTGCTGATGTGTAATCTTTGAAGATGGGCCATAGTCACTATTTCCCCACCCCATGGCTTCCAAAAAGCCTGGTTGAGCTGGGCAGGATGAAGAGCTGTCAATTGAGGTCTAGCCTCAAGATAAGAGGCTATGGCTTCCCAGGGCAGAGAAGTTTACACATTAGAGCTGAAACAACAGCCACAAAACATTAGATGCTACCTCAATTGTATTATGCAGATCAGCCTTGCAAGCACACAGTCGTGAGTTCAAACCCCGGTACCGGAAAAAGCAAAAAAAAAAAAAAAAGAAAAAGTATCATGCAGATCAGTCTTTCTGTACACGCTTTTCTCTGCATATCACAGAGGTGCTTTCAGGCCTCCTAACTAACCCAGCTCACAGTACTCATGTATTTCCCACCATTCTCACAGCCACCCATCCTCAAGCCATTCTCTTCTTCACGAATTAATAAAATCTGAGTTGGGCCCTGGGTCAAGCATTTGATCCAGTGAACCTTCTTCCTGGCCAGATGTAGGACTCCTTGGCTCCCCATAATTATAAATATGTCTTAGTGGCTTTATTCTCACCGTGGGTTGCACTGGCAGTGGTAAGATTGGAATCAACTTATTGGAATTCCAATAACTTTTCCATGGAACTACAAATATAAACTTCCTGGACTAAGACAAGGACTGGGAGGGGCTCCCTACAGACATGCATGTGAAGAAGTTATGCAATATCAACAGTGAAAATGAAGGGCATAGAAAATGAATTAGGATGTGCTATGTCCATGTGCCAACTTCCCATAATGCAGATAACCATTGTGTACTGCAAATATGTACCAATGAAAATTAAAATGAAAAAGAATTTAACTAAAACAAAAAATAAACATCAAGAAATAATTTTATGCTCATCCAACTAACACAGTAAAACCTAAAGCTCCTACTTTTAAGTGAATGGGAAATTTGGTCAGGCTGGTCAGATTGGACTGGTCCCAGCTTTGGTGGTCATTATTTCTTTCTATATATTGATATCCTTTGTCTCAAGGGCACCTTGACATTTTCTTTCTCTGATGCATTTATTTTGGCTTGTTATCCTCTACGAGCAAATTTACACTCTCATGTTAGTTTAATTCTATGATGTCAGGCATGAGGGGTAAAGAATCTGAAAGCTGGGCTGGGGGTTTAGCTCAGTGGCACAAGTGACTGCCTGGCAAGCGTGAGGTCATGAGTTCGATCTCCAGTACCAAAAAAAAAAACAAAGTCTGAAAGTTCCCTGCTCTTCAGAACCTAAGGAAAGGGAACTGGACCTGGGAGGTTCAAGTTGGGGTGGCTGGGGATCCATTGTCCTTTAAATATAAAGGTCTGGATGGGACAATGACCCAAGTGACAATAACAGCCAACACTTACTGGGCCTTAATTGCTGCCAAATAGCACCAGGTGCCAGCTCACTAACATATCAACAATGTCACCATCCTCCTGCAACAGAGAAGGTGCTATTGTTCTTAAAACTGAGGCAGAGTCCTTGCAAAAGTCTGCCCCCCTGGGCTACAGCCAGGGCTCAAGCCCAGACGTTTCTGGAAGCATCTTGAGTTACCACACCATGCAGTTAGCTTCAGTTTTTGTTTTGTTTTATTTTTTAATTTTAAAGGGAATAAAACAGAACAATAAAACAAAACAAAATAGTGAGAACTCAATATGGGATTTCAAAAGGAAGACACTAGGGCGTCTGCCGTAGTTACTCTACTGCACATTGTTATCCTCTGAATAGTTGCTCAGACCACCGGCTTTAGGCCTGCAAAGTCAATCAGACAATACAAGCTTTGGGTTGTTCCTCACTTCATTGGCTGTCATCGCAGGCTACACTCCTCCAAATCAGCCAGCTGCGTGCGGAGGGGATTGTTTTTCTCCCCCAGCCCACACAGGCAGGCTTGGAGTTGGGGCGTGGCTGTCCTGGTTCTCCCCCCAGCCAGTGCTTAATTTTAGGTTTTAGTTTGAGGTGGTGGCAGGAATATGAAAGTGAAAATGTTGAGCAGAATGGAAAATGTTGAGCAGCATGGAGAATAGTAGAGCTGAGGGAGGGGTGATGGTGCACACCAGTAGGCCAAGCACCTTGGGAGGCTGAGGCAGGAGGGTTTGGAGAATTTAGCAAGACTTTATCTCCCAAAAAGAGGGTGAGGGACGGTATTGTTTGAAGGAAGGGCATGGATGTAACAGAGTGCACACTGGGGTTCAGTACCCAAAAAATAAATAAATAAAGAGAAATCAGAGCTAAAGTAGAGAATTAGGAATTAGCCTAAATATGAATGAGCCAACCCGGCTGCCATAATCCCATCTGCTACTTCAGTACACACATGCCTGCTCCCTGCTAGTGGGAGGGCTTCCGGACAGTGGCCTTCCCATGTTTGCATTTTCTTCAGAGCTAAGAACTCTCTCCCAAAGAGTGAAAAATAGTATTCACTGACCACTAGAGATTTGTCTATGAAACACATTTCCCACTCAACCATATCATTTTCAATGCCCTAGAGTTCAGCCCTAAAAAGAAAATGTGAAACCTAACCGTAACGTGAAACCTAAAGCTAACTTGGGATGACTAACTCTGCATGGAGCTTGGCTAGACGGCAGTCCCAGGCGAGTAGTCGGGTCTGTCTCCCATTGGTGGTGTGTGTCTCCAGAGAACTTGGGCTAATACAAATCTTTGCTCCAAATGCACCTTGCAGCATGCACACTGTGGTTCAGACTGTTCCCCACCCAGGAGCCGGGCCTTCTCTATGAAGACCCCAAGCCAGGCTGATGCCAAGGTGGACCAGGGTGCCCTGGCCTTCTCTTGCTGGGGCCACAGGAGAATATGTAGGTGTGGGTGGGGCCACATCCATGGGGCGAGGAGAGGGTGGTGATGTATAACAAACACCAAGAATGACAGATCCAGGACAAAAGGAGAGGTGTGGTCCGTGAGGGTTGTTACTGACCAAGCAGTGGCAGACACAGAAAGCAGAGCTGGTGGAGAAAGAGCTGAGAGTGGCAGCTGAGAAGGGGACAGCAAGGCCTCTGCATGGGGTGAGCGGGGATCCCAGTGGCCATGCTGTCAGCAGGTCTGGCCCTTGTGTGGCCTGTACCATGGAGCCTGCCTCAGGGATGTGATCCAGAGAGAAAATGACCTGTCATTCCTGCTCTGTAAGCAGGACACTGACAGGAGGGCCACACTGAGACCAGGGCAGAGAGAAACACGAGGTGGCCGTGGTCACCAGGCCACAAGGAGAGGCGGTGGGTGGTGGTGCTGTGGCAATATATAGAGAGGGTGCTGGTACAAAGTTGTGGGGAACACGTGGGATGGACGGTGAGTCTAGGGACCAGCTGTCAGTTGGATAAAGAAAACACAGAGGGGAACAATGAGGGCAGACCGGCTTCCCAGGGGGAGGCCCCTGGGTGACCACAGTGCCCAGCTGAGCCAGGCCAGTCACAACATCTGGTCAGGGCCAGTGCCACTGCCTGCCACACTACTGCCCATAGCCACCAGGGCAGACCCTGCCCCATGCCACGCCTGAGTCACGGACTGCACCCAGCTCCCCAAGCTCAGCTGTCCTGTCCTGTGCGAGGGCGTCACACCGGGGCGGGTCCCTCCTCTTTTAAAACATTGTTTGAATTATGTAAGTAATATGTGTTTATTAATTGACAACTAGGCAAACTCTGATAGAAGTCACATTATTTTTACCAGTGCCTATACACAGTACACTCACATACACACACACACTCACACACACATCAGGAATTATTAGAGTACATTATTTCTGCAGTGTGTGTGTGTGTGTGTCTGTGTGCACACGTGTGCATTGCAAAGGACAGAGCCCGGAGCCTTTACACCGAGCTATATCCCCAGCCTTTCACATTGTTTTTTTTTTTTTTAATTTAAAGACACAGGCTCCCTAAGTCCCCAGGTTGTCCAAGCTGAGCTTGAACTCTCAATTCTGCCTCAGCCTTCCAGAGTATGGGATTATAGGTGTGCACTACCACGCCTGGCCAGTCTTCTGTCTGTGTAATAAAGTCGGATCCTAACATGGCTATAGCCATTCTCCATATACAATTTTGTATCTTTATCTCTCAGCGTTGCATCTTGAGTATTTCTTGCTGTACAACCAAACTTTACCATGAATATCTTTTTTATTGCCCGGCATGGCAGTATACACCTCTAATCCCAGCACTCAGGAGACTGAGGCAGGAGGACTGCTGTGCATTTAAGGCCAGCCTGAACTACACAGTAAGATCCTCTCAAAGAAACACACACACCCACACACACACACACACACACACACACACACACAATATGATTTTTATTATAGTAAAATACACAAGTCATTAATGACATCTGGTAGACTTAGTGTTGTACAATTATCACTGCAGTCTAATTCTAGAATATTCGCATCACCTCAAAAAGAAACTTTGCATCCCTCTGCAGTCAACCCCATCCCTGTTCCCGTCCCCCAGCCCCTGGCAGCCACGACTCTGTTTTCTGTCATCACAGAGAGCAGTTTCACATCATTGGAATCACATAGCGTGTGTCATTGTGTGCCATCCTTTCAGGGTAACGATTTCAGGGTTCCTCCCTGGGGTGCACATTTATTAGTACTTTGCTGCTTTTCAGTTGTCAGGGTTTTAAATGTCACTGTTCTTCAGCTCCCCATTACCTAGCCAGACGAAGTCCAAACCCTTCTGTGTGGCTTGCCCCAAAACCGCCTGCCACAGGCTCTCATGTTGAGATGGGGCCTTTGGAAGGTGACTGGGTCACAGGGGGCCGTGCTCACCTGTGGACTGGCCCCTGGGTGACTTCACAGCTGAACGTGCCGTTGGAGATGGAGCCCGGTCAGAGGAAGTGACCTGGAAGGGTGTGTCTGTGTCCCTGGCCCTTTCCGTCCTCTTCCTGGCTGCCATGAGGTGAGGATCGTTCTCCTGCTGTGCCCTTCTGTGGTGATGTTCCAGCCTTGAAGCAGCTCCCCATGGACTGACACCTTAGAAACCGTGATCCAAACCGAACTCTCCTCCTTTAACCTCTGGCTGTCAGGCCTTTTGCCCCAGGGATGCAAAGCTGACAGGCACACACAGCCTTACCGCCTGCCCAGCCTGCCCACCCCTGTGTGTCACACAACCCGTGCTGCTTTCTCAGCTCTGCACCTTGCTGAAGGCCAAGTCATCAGATGTCCGAACCGGTGGCTCTTGAAGCACAAGCCCAGGCTAGACTCACCATCTTCTGAGAAATTCCTCAGGACTCAGCTCTGCAAGCTGCTCCCTCGCTACTGAAGCAGTCACAGGGGACGTGTGCAGGAGCTCGCGTGAGTCTGTTTGCACTAAAACATGGTGCCCACTGCTTTGATTCACAGCACACCCCAGAGTCTACTTTGAGTGCTACTTTCCTCCTTCCTTCTTTTTATTTATTTATTTTTTAATTTATTATTACTGGAGATTGAACTTGGGGTGTTCACACGGAGCTACATCCTCAGCCTTTTTCAATTTCTTTTCTCTTTTCTTGTTTTGTTGTTGTTTTGCCCAAACTGGACTCCAACCTGCACCCTCCCAGGGCGCACTCACCAGCCAGCCGGCCGGCCGTGCAGGCTGCTTCCACCGCTCCTTTCCTTACCCCCTGAAGTTAGCGGGGCTGCGGGAGAAGACTCCTCCCCACGGAGGGGCTGTCCCAGCCCAAGGTCAGCCCCTCGCTGTGTCACTTATGTCCTGTAACCCTGAGAAGGAGGCTAGCGGGGCAGCCCCAGCCTTCCTCCCACTTTGCAGGGCTTCGGGGTGTCCTTGCCACGCTACCTTCAACCACAGCAAAGTGAGGGGTAGGAAGGGAGTGGCACCAGGCCTGGTGTGTGCCCGTCACTCCAGTGCTCCAGGAGGCTGAGGCAGCAGGACCCCAAGGTTGAGTCTGGTGTGGGAAACTAAGCAACTCAGCCAGAGCCTGTCTCAGAACGGAAAATAAACTTTTAAAAGGGCAGGGGATATAGCTCCATAGGGAGACTGGGTCCAGTCCCCAGCGCTGTAACAACAGCAAACTACTGGAAAAGCTTTTCCTTGGGGCCAACTGTACCCAGTCGTTCTTCTGAGTCTGTGTCCTTCCTACGTGAAGTGGAGCTGATGTTCTGTCTCTCACGAATGGGGAAGTCTGAATCATTCTTTCTTTTTTTCTTGCTTTGTTTTCCCTTTTTTCCTCTCTCTCTTTCTCTCTTTCTTTCTTCCTGCTGCACCAGAGGCATCTGGGGTCAGCTCTGGGACAGCTGGGGGACCCGGCTTCCACTGTCCAGTGGCAGCTCTGACCTCTCTTCCTCCAGGTGTTGGAGCCAAAGCCCCAGGAAACCAGACAGTGGGCTGAGAAAGAGAGATGAGAGCGCAGTGGAAACCTCCCTCTGGGCTGCGGAGGACCTACAAGGACCCAGGGGAAGCGGGCTGCACTGTCGCTGCCACAGCGAAGCAGAGCCACTTGGGCAGCCTGGAGCCTTGGGGAGACCTGTCCCCAGCACTCCTGAGGCCCCCAGGGACAAGCCGGAAGCCAGGACAGGATGAGTGGGCAGGGCCTGCTGCCCCTCTTCCTCCCTGCCATGCCTGCACCCAGAAAAACCCTGGTGTAGGGGACACTCAGTTCACCAAAGAGGGGCAGCAGTGAGTGTGAGCCCCACCCGACGCTCAGCCTCTTCCCATCTGGCCGTGGGCACACCTGTGTGATGTCCTAGAGGCCACTGCAGCATCTCCAGGGCTGGAATTCAGGCAGGGCCTGGGCCATACTCAGAGACAGCATCTAAGGACACAACAGTCACTCTTGCCCTGTTCCTGTGGCTGCCAGGGATGACTACACACTCCTCGGACCCTAGAGGTCATCCTGCTGCATGAGGCTCTGGTCTGGAGAGGTTTGTGACCGCGTTTCCATGTGTGGACATTTTCTCTCCACAGGGAGCATTCAGAGGGGGAAACAGCTGGGGATGTCCCTCCAGGGCACAGCTGTCACCCAACACGTGGGAGGCCTGGGTTCTGTACCCTCACTGCAAAAAGTTAATATGAATGTGTTGGGGAGGAGATGAGCTTAAAACAGGACAAACCCTACTGGCTTAGAAAGGAGAGACCTAACCAGGGAATGGTGGTGACACACACCTATATTCCTAGCACTCGGGGAGGATGAGGCAGGAGAATTGCAAGTGTGAGCCCAGCATGGGAAACTCAGCAAGACCCTGTCTCAAAATAAAATCAAGGGGCCAGGGACAGCTCAGCAGTGCAGTGCCTTCCTGGCAATGGTGCGGTCCTGAGTTTGATTTCCTGTATTCCCTCCCCACCAAAAAAATAAAAATAAGATCTGGGGTTGCAACTGAATGTAAAGACCCTGGGTTCCATCCCCGCTACCAAACATAGAGAAAAGAAAAATCAGTGGAGGAGGGACACAAACCTATGCATGCTCCCTGTCCCACACCAAGTGACGTCCTGTGCCCCCTCAGGCTCCTGCCCTCAAGGCTGCCACCAGCGTAGCCCCCCAACCTGGGGCTGGAACAGAACCAGAACAGCTGCCACTGCTTCCCTGCGTCCCCATCTGTGGTACCCAGTGATTAGCAGCAGGGTGCAGGTTCAGCACAGCCCCAGGCCTGTGGCCAGAGGCTCTCAGACAGCGCCACGCCCACGCAGGGATCTGCTGCTGGCAGTGTCACACGCCGGGGAGGGCTGCTGTCACCTTGTGTCACTGAAGGGGACATTGAGGTTCTGAAGTGCTAGGGTGAGGGACAAAGGCGGAATGCAAGAGTGGGGCGACAGAGCGCAGAGAGTCCTGGGGCACCGTCCAGGGAGAGGGCCCTGAGTGGCCTCCACCATCCTTGTCCTCAGGGTGCTTGTAACTGAAGCTGGACACCACCCATCAGGAGCACTGGTCCTGCCAGTCCCTGTGGGGAGGCAGTGGGCACCGGGAGCAGAGACCTCACCAGCGGTACCCACCCACCAAGAGGCAAGGACGAGGCAAAGAGCAGCCATGCAGTGTGGTGACCACAGTTACAACAAGTGCCATGCTCGGGTACCACTGAGCCGATATCCAGCAGCTCACGGCAGAAAAGGATATTGGAGGCGAGGGCACCTCCACTAACTCGATTAGCTGTTCTCCGACGTGTGCAGGCGGTGTGACCAAAGCTTACGGTGAATGTTTAAACACTGACCAGGGAAGCCACGTTGCCAGGAATCCCCTCAGACTCCCCCTCACTAGCTCTGTTCCTGTTCAGATTTCGGTGCTTTTCCCTCACTTCTCCGGGAAGGTGAAAGAAGCACCAAGGTCCGTCCCTGGCTCAGTCTCCCTCCTGCCAGCTCGGCAAAGTCTCACCCCTCGCCCCTCAGGGAGGGTGCCAGGCTCAGTGGGCGTCCGCGGTGACCCCCCAAGGCCACACTGAAGAGCAGGCGTGGCCAGCAGCCGTCTCCAGGTCTGTTACATTCCCTTGTCCCCGTGTCTGTCTATTTGACCTGTCCCGTCATCCTGGACTCACTCAGCAGCCTCCAATCAGGGAGAGAAAAGGGAGCTTCTAAGAAACCAGCCTGCTTCTGCAGACCTTGCAGCCCCTCAGCCCGGCTCCACAAGGGTGGCCTCGCAGGGCTCTGAGCTGTCCCCCAACGCTCAGGTGACAGCGGTTCGTACACACTGACAGGTTTGCAAAAACCAGTGTATGCAGCCAGGCAAATCATGGCGCCATTTGTGTCTCGTAGGTAAGTGTCGTGGCTGGCAGTACTGCTGTAATACACTTGGGATGTCAGGACCCCCCAGCCCCTGCTTTTACCTTTGCACTCAGATCCTGGCCCTATTTTATTTTTTACTTTGAGGCAAGGTCTTGCTAAATTGCGTGAGCGGATCTCAGATTTGTGATACTCCTGCTTCTGCCCCCCAGAGTTCTGAGATTTATGGCCATGTGCCACCACAGCCGGCTTGCTCAAGCATTTTCTGTTCTGATTTCTCAGAGATCTTAAATCCTTCCCCAAATAGGTCTAATCATTCTGTGACCATCAGTTAAGTTTCTTCTTTGGTTTTGTGGGGTTTTTTTGTTTTTTGTTTTTTGTTTTTTGTTTTTTCAGTGCTTGGAGTTGAACCCAGGTGAGTCTTCTCCCGCCAAGCTTTATCCTCAGCCCCTTAAGTTTCTTCTTGCGACAGTGCTAGGTTCCCAGTCAAAGCAGCAGGTCTTAAAATATGCGACAAGACTTTATAAAGAGGCAACTCCAGAGCGGGGTGTGGTGGCTCACGCCTATAATTCCAGCACTTGGGAGGCTGAGGCAGGAGGATCGTTGTGAGTTCAAGACCAGCCTGGGTTACGAAGTGAGCTCAAGGCCAGCCTGAGCTGCATAGAGACCCTGTCTCAAAAAGACAAAAAAAAAAAAAAAGAGGCAACTCCAATATTTACATTTGGGAACAAAACTCTCTGGCTCCTTCATCGTTTGCTCTTACACTGACAGGAGGCTCGTGCTCTTGGATGCCAGAAGGGAGAAGCTTGTCTGTTTCATTTTGGGAGACTCCAAACATCCTTACCTTTCCCTCTTTCCAAATAAGTTTGTGGGTAAGACAGAAGCACTCAGAGAAGCTCAGAGTGGTCAGATGAGTCCTCACAGATTGAAGTCTGTCATGAAACCAGCGCCCGGAGCAGGAAATACCAGTCTCTGTAGCCAGGCCCCATGCCAAGGGCAGCTTTCCGTGTAATAGATTAGTGTGGGTTTTGGTATAAATAGAATCACAGAGCTCTATATGTGCAGACAGGATTGTTACCTCATGAGACATGAATGGACTTGGTCTTAGTTGGTGCCAAAAAACTGTTTTCCAAATTGGCTCTGGATTTCCACCCCCCTCGGGAGATGCAACGTTCCAGTCACCCCGCCTTCTGGCAGCCCCTGTAGCTCCTTTTCAGTCCTTCACCATGGGGGGAGGGGTCTCACTGTGGCTCTCATCTGCATTCTTCTGGTGACTTAAATTTAGGATCTTATGCTCGGTGGCCATTTGGATAGTTTCTTTCAAAGCGAGCAGAAGCCTGTGCTTTCTATTTAGAGCACTGATCTCCACCCAGAGCTGCTGCTTTCCTCCTTCTTGTTCATTCACTTAGTAAGCACCTGCTAAGCTCCTGGCAAGCACCTGCTAAGCTCCTACTAAGTCTACTCTGAGACTCACAGCTACTTGGGGTGAATAGAATGGAATCCACAAAGGACCCACCCTCCTCAGCAGTGAGAAAGTGAGATCAGTTTAAAGCTGGGCAAAGACCTATTTCAAGCCCGAGGAGACTTATGCATACCTTATCAATGGGGAAAAGCTCTGAAATGTAGGATTCACACTCGGGGGGCTGAGGCAGGAGCATTGCTGTGAGTCAGCCCAGGTTATACAGAGACCTGGTCTCAACAAAACAAATGTAGGATCCAAACTACATGACATCCTGGGAAAAGGAAACCGTGGAGACCTTCGAGAGAACAGCGGTTGCCGGTGTCATGGGAGGGAAGGGTGGGCAGGAAGAGCGTGGCTATGTTTAGGGCAGTGCCACTTCTCTGTGTGACGCTGAGGCAGGAAATACGCAGCACCATGATGTGTCTGAATCCACAGCATGCACAACGCTAAGTGGACCCCGGTGGAAGGCATGGGCTTTGGGTGACAGTGACATATCAGTGTCTGTGTTGGTGGGCAGTTCTAAGTAACTACTCAGCAGGTGTGGTAGCACCTGCCTGTGATCCCAGCACTCAGGAGGCTGAGGCAGGAGGATTGCCATGAGTCCAAGGCCAGCCTGAATTGCATAGCAAAGGCTTGTCTTGAAAACAAAACAAAACAAGTGGACCACTGTGGCGGGGATGTAACGGGGGCGGGGGGGGGGAGGATAATATGGGAATTCCTGTACTTTCTGCTCAATTTTTCTGCTAATTTAAAATTTCTTTAAAAAGTTTGTTTGGAAAAAAAGAAAGGAAAGGAAAGACCCCGTCCCGCTCTTCCAGGCTGGCCACAGAGTCAACCGTTAATCCGATAGGGTTCAAATGAACGGGAAGCTTTGACTGGTCACTGCTCCATCAGGCCGACTGCTCAGGTCGTGGCGTTGTGAATGCTGTTACCATCCAAGGGGTCAGGAAAGGTGCCCCCTTTGGAGGTGACAATTCTACAAGAGAAGTTGGGGCTACTGTCGAGAGCAGGGAGAGAAGAGCAGCATGTCCAGGGCATCCCTGGGACTTAGGGGCCCTGGGGGAGCAGAGGATCGGAAGGAGGAGGGGAGCTCCACCCTCCATTTACCCACTTCCTGACGTGCAGACATGGTTCACGTGTTGGAAGTTTGGTCCCCAGCATGGTGACACGGGAGCTGGTGGAAGTTTAGCAGGAGAGGCCAAAGGAGGTCATCGAGTCAGCTGGGGTGCTGCCCTCAGAGGGACTGAGGTGGCTGTAACGAGAGATGGAGCCTGGCCTTCCCACGTTGATTTCCTTCATCCCCATGGAAGCTCCCATCACTCGCAATCCCCCCATAATGCTGTCCGCCGTGATGTGACACGGCCAGAGGGGCCTCGCCAGAGCCAGCGTGCTGTGTGGGCTGTCGGCCCTCAGATCAGAGCTACAGAAACCTCTTCTCTTTATCAAGTACCCAACCCCAAGTATTCCGTTTTAGTTACAAAACCTGACTGACACCCTCCCTGACGGCTGCTGTGTCGGGACCAGCCCCTCCCTCCGGCCAGGCCTTCACGCATGTTTCGGTGTGATGAGTGAAACCGCCTCACGCTGCCCCTGACAAGGTTCTGTCTTTTACCTTCCTGACTTCTCCAGGTTACCTGTCTCTCCACCTCTATGGGTACCACAGTGACGTGGGCCACCATGGCCTCTGGTGGACACAACTCCTGTGGCCTTCTGCCTGGTTTCCCACAGACAAAGGTGAAACTGGTAACGTGGTCAGACATCCCCTACCTCCTCCCCTCTTTTCCTCCCCTGCCCCTCCTGTCTCCCTCTGGCCCCTCTAGAGCATCGGAAATCACTGCATCCTTGAGCTTCTGCCACTTTTGCTCCTCTTCTTTTTGTCTTTAAGCACTTGTATGTCTCAGATCTCAGCTCAAATGGCCTCTGCAGGGAAGCGTCCCCCAAATTCCTAGATCCAGCCCCAGAATCAGCTCGCCCTGCCTGGGCTCCTTTCCTCTGTGACTCCTAGCTCAGTGGCCTGATGCCCATCAATGTTCCTTGCTCTCAAGAGACAGCAGCGTCCACAGATGTGGACAGTGTCCCCTGTTCTATGTGCCAGCTGCAGCACAGTCATAGTCTGCACACACAGTCGACGTTGTTTGGACCTGTAGGGTAGTGGTGTCAAACTTGGTTATGCCCCTAGTTTGGGCTGTGCTCCTTCCTGTGAAAGGGCCCACTGTGGAGAGGGTTAGTGGTGCCCTCCTTTGTGTATGAATTGTGACAGTTACATGGAGCCTCATGTGCCCTAAAGCAGTGTGTCTAAGTTGGGTGTGGCCGTTTCCCTTCACGTCAGCCAGACCCAGCCACTGAGCTGTGTAGTCTGTAGCCAGCAGCCACATGTGGCTGTGAAGTGCTTGCAGTGTGTGGCCAATCCAAGTTGGAAGTAAAACCCAAGAGATTCAAGACTTGGAATGAAAAAAACTGTGGGTGCTTAGGGTATGGCTTGGCAGTAGGGCACTTGCCTAGCATAGGTGGGGCTCTGGCTATGGTCTCCAGCACTAGGGGAAAAAAAGCCATCAAAATATTTCTTCAATTTTTAAATTGATTCCATATAGTCAATGTCTGGATATTATTATGAAATACCTGAGGCAATGAATTTATGAGAGAAAAGGTTTATTGGCTCACAGTTCTGGAGGTCCAGTCAATGGTTAGCCAATGCATCACTTTCAGCCTCTGATTCAGGCTCTGGGTGGGAATGGCAGGCATTGAAGTGAACTGCACAGCTCAGAGCCAGGAAGCAAAAGCAGGAAGACACAGGTCAGATTCCCCAGGGTACAGGCTGAATGACCCAACGGCTCCCCACTCCCACCTACCCATGAAGATTTCTCCCTCTCCTGACAGCAAGTGCCATTCTGGGGACTAGAATTCACACATGGGCCCCTGGGGACCCTAAAGACCTAAACTATGGCTGAAGCCATATTGAAAAGATAAAATCTTGGATAGCTGGTGTTTAAAAAAACATGATTAAAGTGAGTTCCCACAGTTTCTTGTCACTTTTTCAAATACAGCCCTTAGAGTATTTCAGATGACATTCCAACATCAGTAACATCCCCCAGAGCCATTTGCATGGAGCCCAAGTCCCAGTCCAGGCACACAAAGAAGTGAGGCGGGCCTGGGAGCCACTTATGTGCTGCGGAATCAGAAGCAGCGGGGAGGGAAGGGGTCCACTGAGCAGCCCAGGGTCTCCGGAGCCCAGCACTCAGCACATCTGGACGTAGGGCAGGGTCATCCTCAGAGCAGGGAGGGCTCTGGGCCTTCCTGTTGGCTTCTCTTCTCCCATCTGTCTGCAGCGGCCCTCTCTGCCCCTCTCTGGCCACTCCTGGCCCTCCAGTGGCAGGGCAGGGCCTGGCCAGCCCAGAAACCTGCCCTCTGCAGCTCTGGGCCCACACAGCAGAGAGGCCAGGCCTTCCCGGCTCCGCACATGGTCTGCACTGAGGCCAGGTCTTCTAGAAGCAGTTCCCTGAGCTGAAGCTACCAAGAACATCACACAAGCGACAGGTGTCCTGGAAGAGAGGTGGGGAGAAAGCTTCACCCTGCAGCAGAGCTGGTGCTGGCCAGGCCCGTCACAGCTGAGACCCCGACAAGAGCTAGGGAACCCACTCTTTCTGGACACAGCTAGGCAGATGTAGGAGCCAAAGAAAAACCCCGGAAAACCAAATGGAGACCAACGAGGAGCCAGGAGCACAGGCAGAGCCCAGCAGGAAGGGGCCACATCTGCCCTGGGCCCCGCCACAGCCTGTTGGTTTCTGTAAGGAGACAGGTCCCAAAAATGAGGTGTGGTGGATGAAAAGAAAACAAGAGAGACCAAGTTATGGAATCAGGGAGGGGAGGATACAGCCCCCAGGACTGAAGCCCCAATTATTATTTCCTCTAGCTTTTTATTAGTCTTTCCTTTACAAAAAGTGTAAGTGGGAAATGGGAAGAGCAAAGCACAGATAAGTGAGAACATAATTGTTATCCCAGGGAGCATCTCTGGCCATCCCTGACCTTTCAGACACATCTCAGCAAAGCCCAGCAGCGCTCCATTGAGACCAAGGTCCTGCATTCATTTCCTCAAGCACAGCGCATTTGTGAGACTTCCTCCAGAACAGCCCTATGGCCTAGAAGAGCACAAAGTCCCTGCGGTAACCAAAGTTAATCTGTCACCCACAGTTCCTAAGGAGAGACCAAGAATAGCCGGAAGAGGGCCCAGGCCCTGCAGTGAGGCTCCCAAGCTTCCTCCTCCCGGATCTGACATGCGCTGATCCCATCTGCACGGGGTGCTGCTCGATTTCAGTACCCTCCAGAGCCCGGAGAAAGCAGAACTGCAGATGGCGAGTGCTCAGGGACTCGGCTTGGGTTTTGAAACAAGGATATTTTGAAATTTCAAGTGTGTAACCCTTTTATATTAGTATTTGACTTAAATGGTGAATTAAATCTGACTTAAAATTGAGTTTTCTACTACTAGCATAAGCACTTTAACTCTGTTACTTTAAAGCTAGTTCCAGCTATTACAGTATCGAGAGAAAGCAAGAGACAGCAATTGAGAGACAGAGAGCCAGAGAGACAGAGAGAGAGAGAGAGAAAGAGGGTGCCACAAGAGGAAGTCCGAGGCGGTTATGCGTGTGGTCCTGAGTCGTCCTGGGCAGCCGGTGCTCTCTCTGCTCTCTCAGATGAGCTCTTTTCAGAGTGCAGCCTACTGGGAGGGTGTGGAATTTACACAGAGCAGTGACCCACATTTGGTGGTGGTTGTTTTGTTTTGTTTTGTTTTTTGTTTGGTGTCTTGGAATACCTGTCCAGGTGCTGTTCTTTTATTTATTCACAAAAATATTTCACTGTCTATCCTAACCTGTAGATCTAATAGACTTTCTTCCTTTTTTTTTTTTTACACAAAAATCTGATTTATTTTCTTTTCACTAATCAGCTATGAATGAAAGATTAAGGGGCAAACACATTGCATTTATTTATTCAGTCAAGATTTCCTAATATTCTTTTTCTTTGTCTAAGACCCTAAACCCCAGTTTCACTCAGAGCTGTCACTGATAGCTATTTTTCTGAATGGCTAAGCTGGGGCTCACTTTCCCTTCAAAGCTGACCTCACAACCTCAAGACTAACAGGAAGTGGCCTCCTAGTGTGGCCTGAGTGAGATATTCTGTGACAGTCCCCACACAGGTGCAAATGCTGCCTTCAGAGCTTTCAAAGCTTCAAACCAAGAACTGATACTGCATTAGTATGGAACCTCTCCATTTTTCTGACACAGCGAAAGTCCCCTAAACATGGTGGCAGCTGTGACAGAGAAGACACTTATGCTACATTTAGAGGGTCTTGAGAGAGACCACCAAGGTGGAGAGGCCTGGTCAGCACAAGCTACAGGCAACGCTTTAGGCCCCAGGAGGCATCTGCAAAGGAAAAATCCATAATTGATTCCAAGGCAAAATGGCTACTCCGAGTTGGGAGAGGACAAATACCAAGGGGGAGATACACACGGCTGACCAGGGGCCCAGGAGTGACTTTCTAGGGACCTGTCTGCTGGCTGTGCGGACACTCCCCCAGGTCTCTTTCCTCACCATTCTTGGGAGGGCCTGGGGGTCCTGGAGAGGCAGCACTTAGCCAAGTGGTGGCCAGGGCCCTGCTCCTGGCTGGGCTCCCCTTGCTGGGTTCCCAGGAATCAGATGAGTTCTGCGGGCAGCACTGGCTGGCAGGCACCACAGATCCATGACAGCGGTCTTAGGGACCTTCTGATAGAAAGTGAGAGTTCGCACAAGACCCAGATGGCTGGGCAATGCCCACTGGCTTTCCGGGCCTGTAAGAACTGGTGTCCCCGACAACACTCACAGCAGCGTGTCTTTCCGGTGGGTGGCAAGGGTGGCTACGCATGGACCAAGGGTCCGCATCTCAGCACCGTAAATAAAGTGCACCATGAGCGGAGGCTGTGAAAAGCCACCACTGGAGCTGAGGTATGAGGCAAAACTACATCCCCACCCCGGGGGGATGGCTGGGAATTCCGTCAGCCAGGATGCTGGCTGCTAAGATGCGCATTATTGCTCTATTTCCTTAGTACAGTGGAACCTTTAGCTCTACAGAAGAAAGAAAGACTCGGCGGGCTTGGCAGACAGCAAGTGACTGCATCCCAGGCTGGCTGATGCCCAGTAAGTTTGGAAGAAGGCCGCTTTTCCCCTTCATTCTGATGAACTTAGGAAAACTCAAATTCTTTTTAAAAATACCTATCGGATTGACTCATGTTGCTTCTAAAGAAGCAAGACAGCTGCTTATAGCCAGTGTGGTAGAAATGGTTGTCACTGTTCTTGCAGTTTTCAGATGCATGATGGAAGAAAATTCACTTACTACCACACCTCGGGAGGCTGCTACGATATAGCCATGGGTGTCAGGAATTTCTCGGAGGCTCTTTGGAAAGAGTGTGAGGAAAATCATGTTATACAAAAACCTCACTCCACTAGGAATCCATGTCAAGGGTCCTATCTGCTGCTTTCACGTAGGGACGTATTGCCCCCCGGCCTTGGAATCAGGCCCTCAAAGCGCTTGGACGCATAACTGATGAAGACCCAGCCTTTGCTCTTATAGTAGGTCTCAGGGTGGTTACTTGTGGCCAGTGTTGGTTTAAGAATATCACATTCTGGGAACTCACTGAAGTGTGAAGTATCATCAATGCTTTCGATTTCAACAAATATTATAGCAGGTCTCTCTCTCTCTGATATGTTCCCAGTCGGCACCTTCAAAAAAAGAATTATTTTTTATTTCCTCAACTCCAGGGGCTCCACTTCCATGTTCCCATTCATAGCAGAAATCTCAGAATGAGATCTTCAGGTTCCTTGGAGATGGGAACTTCTAGAGGAAAAATCAAAGTTTCTTTCCAGTTCGCCACCTTCTTACATGTCTCGTGAGGGGTCTCAGAATGCAAAGGAAGATAGTTGATGAGCGTCTCATGTATGATCACCCCAAGAGAGCACCAGTCACAGGGCTTGCTGCACCTGGTTGGCATGAACACCTGGGGAGCCGTGTAGTCAGGAGCGCCTCCTGTAGAGAGGGCTAGCTGACGTCTGTTTCTTTTCCAGTTTTCTGCTTTGCTTTTGGAATTCATGTTCTGGAAAGTGAAATCACTGGGGAGGCCATGTGTGCTTTCTTCAGTGCTATGCAAAGACCAAAGTCAGAAAGTTTCACATGGCCCCTGCTGCCCAGCAGGACGTTTTCTGGTTTGACATCTCTGTGGGTGAATCCGAGCTGGTGAATTGAGTCGATACCTCACACCATCTCTGCTATTCAAAACTGAGTCTCTTCTTCCATCAGAGTGTCTTTTTTCATTAACAAGGTCATCATGTCCCCTCCAGGCAGGAACTCCACGATTGGGTAGAGATTAGGCTTATCCTGAATCTACAGAACATTTTCACAACCCACATGCAAGGGACAACTGGGAGGCTCCCCTTGAATGCAGAACAATTGCTTCAGCATTAGTTAAATCGAGCCTTGTTTCCATGCATTGATATGTACAGAGCTGGCAATGATATTTCCTTTTCTCTTTGATTGGCTATAAGCAATGCAAATAAGGCTAGCAAGGTACTAATACATAATCCTCAAGGCCAGCCCGACAGTTTCCTGGTTCCTCGCATCGTGCTTTCTGTAAAAGATTGAGTGCAGCAGGATGGCAGAGCCAGCGGGCTCCAGGAATGTCAACTGGGTACAAGCGTCATAAAAAGAGGCTATGACTTCCCAGGGCACAAAAGTTTGCACATCAAAGACTGAAGCAATAGCCTCCTAAATTCAGCCATATGCTATCCTAATTGAGTTATGCAGGTTGGCCCTTCTGTGTAACCTTCTTCATGCATATTGCACAGGCGCTTTTCTCCCCACCTGGTCAGCCAGCGCAAGTTACTCACATAGTGCCCGTCACCCTCCCTGTCACTCATCCTTGAACCACTCCCTTCTTTAGGAGATAATAAACTCTGGGAGAGGCCTTGGATCAGGGCCTCTGTCCACACATCCTCACCTGGATGGGACTCAGGACCACTTGGCTGCCCTTAACTTTGAATATGTCTTGGTGTCTTTACTTTCCCTGTGGGTTGCATGTGAGGTGGTAGATTGGAATTGACTTTCAGGATCCCAATTACATTTCAGTGGGAATACAAATATAACTTTTAGGATTATGAGGAAGACCAGAAAAGGGATTACAATATTTGGATGGCAATGTATAATATTTAGATTACAATACCACGAACTGTGCGCCTCCACTAGAGTGTCACACTCTGCAGGAGTGCGCCTGCCCTATGGAGGATCCCCACTGCACGTACATGCCCGGTATCTTTCTTCGGAACAAGCCGCACCTCACCAAATGCTCCTATGACTTTTAAGGACTCAAAATCTTCCAATCGAACTCTTGTTCTTTTCAAATGAAGCAATTCTGTTTCCTTCCAAGCATGAGCTGATCTCGAGTCATTTCTCTTCACCTTTTAGGCTTTCTTCTTCCATCACGTTTTCTAACTTCTTTTGTCTCATTTCTCGTTCTTCACATTGAGCAATAACATTGCCATAAAAATTCTTCAGTGTCACTTTGGTCATGGTCACTCTTTCCTTGGCATGATTACTCGTGGACAAGCAAGATGCAGAGCCTGTCATTCCAGGGCAGAGCCCCGGGAGGGCAGGGAGGGCGGCTGACACAGCGGTCCTGGTCCTCCGTGGTCTCAGCCCGCTGAGAGGAGCGACCCCCGCAGCTGTAGCCCTTTGGTCAGACAGGGGAGGAGGCATGCGAGAGGGTCCAAGGTCAGGGCCGAGGCATCTTTGCAGGAGAGGACAACAGGAAGAGCCCATCTAATACGCTTTCGCTTGCTGGATTCAGAGAGAAATCAACACATTTCAAAGGAGCCTCCAGACTTCTGCTTCTGGCCAAAGTGGCGTTTCTGGGACCAAGTTCGTGCTCCTTCCTGAAAAACAATAATAACTGCCAAAACCACAACGGATTTCAAAACAAAATGTGAAGTCACTGGACTCTGGCGACAACAGATGGGAGATGGCCCCACCCGGTGGCCATAGGAGGGACCAGGCACGTGGGGACACAGGTGATGCTGAGTGACAGTGTCTCCCTGCAGTGGGGCTCACAAACTGAGTGGTATCACTCAGAGAGGACACAGAGACCTGCAGGACCCCACATCCCAGGGCACATCTGCCCAAGGATGTCATCAGAGACCCAAGAAAGAGCCAGGGGAGAGAGGCCACTCTGCTTACTTCCCTGGGGAAGACAGGAAGCCGTGGGGCCTTGGGGTGGACACACTGCAAGGAGGAGAGCTACATCAAACTCCCAGTGCCTTGCTGAATTCACCCAAAATAGTAAGACATAAAGGGACCCAGTGCTTCAAGGAACTTAACTGTGTTTCCACAACAAAGCTCAAGAATGTTTATAGGAAAAAAAAAAAAAAAAACACGCCAGCACCCAAAATTCGTAAATATGACATCCAATCAAAAATTGCAAGTTATGCAAAGAAACAGGAAGTTACAAGCACTACTGAAGAGAAAAACCAATTAAGAGCGATCCAGAACTTAGAAGGGGAAGTCAAAGACATTAAAGAGCCTATTACAACTTTATTACATGTATTTTTTAAAAAACCAAAGCTTCTCCAGACAAAACTGCTTTGTGTGATATGAAAAATTCACTGGACAGATGAGAAGAAGTTACTGAGCTTGAAAAAAAAACATAAAACCCAGAAGAACAAAAGAATAAAAAAGTGACCCCACAGGGTTGACCTATAATGGTGGCCAGAAATGCTGGGTGGATACAATCCCTGGTGGCACAGTGTGACTGTGAAAGTGACAAAATGACAGGAGAAGTGCCTATAAAAGGGCAAACAGCAAACAAACATTCCAGGAAAACTCTTAAATCTCACCCCAAACAGCAAGGCACCCAGCACAGAGATCATAGCCTGGTCTATGCTTAACATGAGGAAGAAAAAAAGATAAGCTACGGGCTTGCATAGCCAGGGGTAACATCTTTCTTAGATAAAGGTGAAATGACATTTTCAGCTGCACACAAGTTGGTGAGAGAGTATCTCCAACACACTACACAAAAATGCTAAAAGCAGCACTTCCATGAGTTGGAAACGGAATTTTCTAGGATATGATTCCTGGGCCCTGGGTCCAAGATCTTGTTTCTGCAGGTCTGCAGTATGGATTGGGCACATGTTTCCTATTCTCATAGTTTGACCTATTTATTTTAATCTATAACACATGATTGTTTCTAGTCACTGAAGCTGAGTGATGGATACACAGGAATTCACTCTCCTGTTCTCTCTTCTTTAGCATATTCTAAAGTTTTCCATAATATTTTTTAAAATTAAAAAATCCCTGATACAAGGTAGAAATTCAGATCTACATACCAGAATGAATGGCATCAACTATAACTTATTTCATGGGTTAGCAATATAATATTTTTCTTAGTTTTTAAATGTGTTTTAAGTATAATTGAACATGTGTATAAAAAACATAACATACTGCAGGGACTATAACATGTTTAAAAGCAAAATGTGTGACAGCACTGCCCAAAGGCTGGAAGGAAGGGACAGAGGTGACGATTGCAACCGTGCATGACAGGCAGCACAGTCACCAAAGGTGGGAAGTGATACCTAACCGGAGTGTGCTGCCGACCGACTGACGGACCGACCGACCAACTGACCGACCATAAACAGCCACTTAACCAGAGAAGACTTACAGCTTATAATCCAAAGAAAGAGATAAAATGAGTCCAGGAAGATAATCCAAAGGAAGGCAGGAAACAAAAAACTGAAACACAAAATGAGTCAAATGTAGAACAAATATCAAGATGACAGAGCCAACAAAACCATTTCAATAATGTCACATTAAACACCCTAACTGCCTTAGTTCAAAGGCCAAGGTTTTCATATTGGACTTATATACTGCCTATATGAAATACACTTTAAGCCAGGGATGTTGGTGCATCCCAATAATCCCAGAACTTTGGGAGGCTGAAACAGGAGGATCACAATGTGTTCAAGCCCAGGCTTGGAAACTTAATGACTCACTGAGACCTTGTCTCAAAACAAAAAAATAAAAACAAAAGGCTGGGGATGCAGTTCAGTGCAAAGGCCCTGGGTTTAACCCCTAGTACCACAGAGAGGAAGGAAGGGAAGCAGGGAGGAAGTGAAAAAGGAGGGAGGGAGGGAGGAAGGTAACAATTTAAATATGAAACCATAAAAACTAAAATTAGACTAATAAGAAAAGATTCCATCATAGTCAAAGAAAGTGTGGCCATATTAATAGCAAACAGATTTAGAGAAAATAATATTATGAGGAACAGAGATAGTCATTTCATAATGATAAAGGAATCAATTCATTAAGGGGACAGAATAACACTAAATGTATAGATGCATAGTAACAAAGCCCCAAAGACAGGAATAGACACATCATAACTGCAATTAGAGGCTACAGCACTCCTCTCCCCATCACTGGCAGGACGAGGAAATCAGAAAGGAAGGACTAGGAAAACACAATCAACGGACTTGACCTATTTCACTCATCGCATTTTACCTTCAGGCAGTAACAGTAAAAACCTAGCAAACCAGGAACAGGGCAAGTGTCCCTGCCTGAAACAAGGTGCCTACAAATTCCCACAGTCAGTATCAGATTTTATGGTGAACTGAACTCTTTCCCATTACAATTGCAAACAGTGCATGAGTTTACACCTTTATCACTTCTGCTCAGGAGCAGTACTGAGATTTAGACAGCAAAATGGAAAAATATAAAACAAAAACACACATAAACAAAAAGACATCCAAATGGGAAAGAAACAAAAAGAATTCTTTACGGACCATTTGATTATCTATGTAGAAAATCAGGAAGGATGAGAGGATCTACTGGCATTGAGTAAGATTAATAAAGTTGCAAGATGCAAGATCAGTATTTATTTTTTTTAATTTTTGTATTAGTACATGTTTCCAATGGATATTTAATACATTTATTTTGGGGAGTTGGTACATGGATATATTACATCTCAATCCTTTTACTTTCCTTAAGATCAATATTTAAAAGTCAGTTATTGTTCTGCATACTAGCAACAAACAGTCAGAAACTGAAATTTTTAATACCATATACATTAAAAGTTGTTAAATTTCTAAGGACAAATTTGACAAATGAAGTATATGGCCTGTATACTAAAAATTCAAAACATTACTGAAAGAAATTAATTGAGATTTAAATGAATGGAGAGATATACATTGCAGATAGGTCAAAGATTCAATATTGTTAAGATATTATCTTCCCAAAATTGATTTATAGATTCAACAAAATCCTAACCAAAAATCCAGAAGGGTTCTTGTGTGTGTAAATTGAGAAAAAGTTTCTAAAAGACCCACAGGAAAGCCAAAATCTATGTAGCCAAAACTACTTTGAAAGGAAAACTATCCAAAGACTACTATTACTTAATCTGTACAGTTCCAGCAATCAAAGTGCATGATGCTAGCCTAATCCTGGACAAATGACTCAAAATGGAGCCCTGAAATAGACCAACACAAATATAACAACAGATGTTTTCAAAGATACCCAAGCAATTCCAAGGAGAAATAGTCTTTTCAAAAAAACATTATTGAAACAACTACATTTCCATACAAAATAAAAACTCTCTCACAGTTTGCATCATATATAAAAGTTTACTCAAAAAGGATTCAAGACCCATATGCAATACCTAAAATTATTAGCTTCTAGAATAAACAGGAAAATCTGTGCCACCTTGGGTTAATCAAAGGTTTTCTAAATACACCAAAATCATGACCTATTAAAGAAAAAATTGATAAATAAGATTTAATTCAAAGCTCTTATTGTGCAAAAAAACTGTTAATGGAATGAAAAATAAGCTACAAACTAGTAGAAATATTTGCAAATCATGTCTGAGAAACAATAAAGACTTCTCAAAAGTCAATGAGAAAAGAATTTTGAAATGGGGATGAAGATCTGAGCAAATATTCATTAACAGATATGACTTGCAAGTAAACACATGAGAAGATATTCAACAGCACTACACATTAAAGAAATGCAAATTAAAACTCCACTAAGATACCATTAGTCACCCATTAAAATGGTTAAAATTATTACAGATCTGTCAAAGTACTGGTGATGACATAGAGGATATGGAACTCTCACCTAACATGGGTGAGAATGTGAAACACTGCAACCCCTCTGGAAAAGTTTAGCAGCTTCTTTAAGAATTTAGGGTAGGGCTGGGGATTTAGCTCAGCGGTATAAGCAACTGCCTGGCAAGCATGAGGTCAGTGATTTCGATCCACGGTACCAAAAAAAAAAAGAATTTAGGGTGTAGAGCACATACCCCACATGTGAAGCTATAATTTCAGTCCCCAGCTCCAAATATCAAGCTGCTATGGTTTGTGTCTGGATGTCCCCCCAAAGCCTCATGTAGTCATGGGCAGGCATTTTTTGAAGGCAGCCGCTAGAGTCTGTGATTGATTCATGGTCCAATGCTGGGATTATGGAAGTGAGGGCTACACCCACCCTAGGGTGGGTAACCTACATACAATATAAGGGGCAGAAAGAGCTTTCTCTTCCTCCTCCATTTTTGTTCTTGTTGCTTTTGCTGATTTCTGCTGCCTTGAACTGCTGTTGCCCTTCTGCAATGTGCCACTCTGCCTTGGAGCCAACCAAGCATGGACTGACACCTCCACAAACTGTGAGCTAAATAAACTTCTCCCCCTTTAAATTTGGGTGTTAGGTATTTTCTCCTAGCAATGAGAAAATGTAACTAACACACAAGCCAAACCAAACACAGACATTCCTCTCCTAAGTATTCACCAAAAGCAATGAAAACACACTCCTAGCACTCAATTTGTAATTGCCCCAAACTGGATACAATCCAAATGTCCATCAGCAGGGGAATGGATCAACAGGGCAGTGTGTCTGCCAAATCCACAGCCTGCTCCCCACTCCACCCCAAAGACAAGCAGCCAAGATTAGATTTCCACCTGACATAACCTGGGGGGAGGGGAGCACATGCATTGTCTTTTCATACCATCCAGCAGTTGAAAATTCTAGATCTCATCTATGTGAAAAAAAGGAAATCCAAATGGCATCAGACTGGACCAGCAATATAAAGACCAGTGTAAAGACCAGGCAATGTAGTTAAAAGCTATTACAAGTTCTCCTGGGTCAGAATCCCACTTGTGATTGTGTTTAGGTGGGACTTGTATTCACTTTTATCACTTACTCCTATTGTTAGGTGACCTTCATTTTTTCCCCATTTAACTGTGGTAGAGATCTTGGTCTCATCTACTATTTTTCAGTAAGAAAACTCCTGGGGTCCAAAAATTTGGTCCAATCCTTGGTCCAAATGAGGACTTTCCATGCTCAAAGTCAAACAAGGTTGAAAAGGTCACCTGGTAGAGACCCTGGGATAAATACTTTATTAACTAGAGACTGAAGTTTCTTGCAGAACTGATGTTTGAATGCAGGGCAGGAAACAAGGAATAGGTTGTAAGCAAACTAGGTCTTACCTGTTCAAAGCTGTATTTAAAGTAAGTTTGCAGCATTGAATGTTGGAGAAACCACAGGCGAGGCTCAGTGACGGAGAAGAGAATCACCCAGGGAAGGTCTGACTGCCCTATCATCTTCCTCACACTTCTGTTCACCCATAAGATGATACTCTTTGGCAAGGAAAACTAACCTTTCACTCCCTATTGTGTAATTGAATGAAATCTGTTACCGTCAATGCTTTGCTAGTGACCGAGGTATCTAAGGAAATGGCATGGGTTTCATATGAAATGCAGCTCTGATTGCAGCCAGAGTGCTATCGCCCAACAGTTCTCAGCCCATGGGCTTCCTGAGATAACTTAAAAGTACCTAAAATTCTATGGTCCCAGACTATTCTAGCCTCTGCCATCTAATTCTAGGAACCCAGGGACATATGACTATTGTGGATCTCAGGTTAAAAGTTGAAAAATTTGAGCTTACACTTACTGAATGTTATTTACTGAGCACATTACAAATTTCCCTTATCCTCCCCAGAACAGTACCTGCCAAACCAGGACTGCCCAGAATTTATAGATGAGACATTCCAGGAAGAAGAGCACCGTCTTCCCCTTTGCCCCGCGACCTTGGGCAAGGGACTAGCTCAGCCCCTGATGACTTGCACCCTCTGACATGACACAACGGTGACTCTGAGCTAGAACCCTAGAGGGTTCATGAGGCCCATGTTAAGGCATGAAAAGGCAGCATCTGTGTGACAGAAACTCAGAGATGAAAGGAGCATCATAAACTGCTGGAGTCACAAGAGTTACTTCTGGTCGATAGCCGTTTACAGCGCAGAAGAAAAATGGTTAAATTGCTTGAAGAAACTTTGACCGACTGACTGACCCATCGCTCCCGCGGAGGTGAGAAAGTGCTGGCTGGCTGGGGTGTTCCTATTTGATATTTAGATACCTCTCCCTGGTAGGTGGAAGCCCTGGATTGACTTTCAGGCCTTCTCCTTCACAAGGCCTGGATTTATTTGGGATGGGCAGGAGGTTTGAGATTGCATTTTGGCCTTCCGTTTTGTAATCTTCCTATATTTCTGGATTTCGACCGTTGTTCCAAAGCTTCTCGGGGGGTGCTGGAAATCACCTCACACAGCTCCCAGCCCCTGGGACTGAATGGAGGTCGCTGGGCATGGCCCAATCAGGCCGGCGGGGACCTCCCCAGCTAGCATCCTCTGGTGATCTAGAACACTGGGCAGGGTCCTAACCTCTGGGAGCGATGGTCTAAACACATTCACTGGAAGAAAGATAATCTCTTAATAAATGGTGCTGGAAAAACCGGGCATGGTGGTTTATGCCTGTAATCCCAGCACTCGGAAGGCTGAAGCAGGAGGATCATTGTGAGTTCGAGGTCAGCCTGAGCTACAAAGCAAGCTCAAGGCCAGCCTGAACTGCATAATGAGACCTTGTCTCAAAAAGACAACAATAATAATAATAATAAATAAAAAATAAATGGTGTTGGAAAAATTGGCTCTCCATATGCCAAAAACTAAAACTAGAGTCATGCCTATCACCACGCACTAAAGTCTAAATGGATCAAAAATCTAAATATTAAAGCAGAAACACTAAATCTGTTGGAAGTCAAAGTAGGTAGAAATCTTGAAGACATAGGGGTAGATAGAGAATTCATGAACAAGAATCAAACCACATGGGAAATACTTCCCAGAATCAATAACTGGGATCACGTCTCACAGTTTCTGTATGTCCAAAGAAATCTCCAGCATAGTGAAAAGAAAACCCACAAATTGAGAAAAAAATCTTAGTGAACTGTCCCTCAGACAAAGGGCTTTCATCTAGAACATATAAAGAATTTTAAAAAATCAGACCCCTAAAATTCAAAGACCCAATCCAAAAATGGGCATCTGAAATGAATACACAGTTGTCAGATGGAGAAATACAAATGACAAATAAATACATGAAAAAATGTTCAGCATCATTAGTCATTAGAGAAATGCAAATTAAAACCCCACTGAGATTCCATCTCACTCCAGAATGGCCAGGATCAACAAAACTACCAACAACAAATGCTGGAGAGACTGCAGGGGTGAGGGGGGGGAACGACTCTTCTGCACTGTTGGTGGGAGTGTAGACTGGTGCAACCAGTGTGGAGGTCAGTCTGCAGATTCCTCAAAAAGCTGGGATTGGAAGTCCCATTTGACCCAGCTATTCCATTCCTGGGCATATTTCCAGAAGAACTGAAAACATCATACCACAGTGATACATGTCTACCCATGTTTATAGCAGCACAATTTGTAATAGCCAGATCTTGGAAATAACCTAAGTGCCCATCAACTGAGGAATGGATAAAAAAGATGTGGTATTTTTATACAATGGAGTACTACTCAGCTAAAAAGAATGATCACATTGAGATATTTATAAATAAATGGATGCAACTCAAGACCATATTCATAAGTAAAATAAATCAAACTCATATGTGTAAATACCATATAGTCTCCCTAGTGTAAGAAATGGTAAGAGTACATAAGATTTTATGGTAATCATGGTTTCCCGTTATATTGCTTTGAAGTTTTATGTTTTCATTCATTGGTTGGAATGGTTTCATTCTGTTTTGTTTGATCTTATTATGTGTGATGGTATGAACAGCTATTTTGAAGAAAACAAGACGTTATGGCAGCCATTGCTGACTTGATATCGTCTTGCTTTGAAGTCCTACCATTGGTTCTATCATGTTGTGTCTTACTGGATTTTAAAATGTGTAATAATATAAACAAATATTTTTGTGGAAAATGAGATACTATAATAGCCATTGTTCATTTTCTGATATTTGGTTCAGAATACCTTGTAATACTTTCATTCTCTTGAATGGTTTTATACTATTTTGTTATGTTTGTTTGTTTTGTTTTTTGCAGTACCAGGGATCGAACTGATGACCTCACGCTTGCCAGGCAGGCGCTTATGCCACTGAGCTAAATCCCCAATCCCTATGTTTGATATTATTGTACGTGAAGGTACGCTCAACTATTTCAAAGAACAGAGACATTATGGTAGCTACTGTTGATATCCGGTTGTCTCGTTGTGAAGTGCTGTGTTGCTTGCATTGTTCTGTTCTGATTTGCTTTGTTCTATTCTCTTCTGTTTTATTGTCTTTAAAATTTTTTTTAAAAGGCATGGATTTAGAACCTTCTGAGAGTGCAATGACAGTGCTGTGAATTATTAGCTGCAGCTTGGAGATACCTGGGTCCCAGCAGGGCAGGGAGATCAGAATGCAGGACACTCAGCGTGGGACAGCCCACAGCTGCCCACTCAGCTCTGACACATTCCAGCAAAGCAGTCTGCAGGCTCTGATGGTAGTTATGCGCTGGGAAGGTGTCTCATTTTCCTAGAAAAAAAAAATCTTACTTTTCCTTTTGGCTAGTAACTATCTCAGAATAAAGGATATGTTAAAAATTATTCAGTGAATGAATAAAAAGTGTCTTTCCTTTACATAAAAAACAGATATTTCTCATTGCTGCAATCAGGGTTTGCAAGGGAATAGATTTAGTACAGGACACATAATTTATAGGATTATTTTGTAGTATTTATCCAAAAAGTTAAATGCAGAATGACCCAGGAGATCTGTCCACTAACTAGAGACCCAAAAAATCCAGTGGAGGGGGTCTGGATCCCACAGCAAAGTCCTCCATGAGCCCAGCTGAAGACCTGGAGCCCACAGCAATGTCTCATGCAAGTCTGTATCTAGGATCTGCACTAGTAGGGCCCAAAGGTCAGGGAAAGGTCTGTGCCAGCAGGCTGAGAGATCTCTACTCGAGCCAGGAAGTGGTGCTCAAGGTAAGGACCAGAGCTCCTGAAAAAGAACTGTAGCCATCCTCAGCATCAGCAAGGACCTGAGGTCCTCTGACAGTGAGAACAGCTGAGTTCATATCAGGAAACCAGCACTACAAACTTCTCCAGGAGAATCAACAGCACACTATCTTTCCCCCCAGTTCTCCTTTTATGCAAATAGCAGACTCCAATTTGGGGCATCAAGAAAATATATCCCGTGCTGGAAAGATGTAGATAATTGGACAATCAGAGCTGGAGGTGGCCCAGAAAGGGGAGGAGGTCAGGCAGGGGCAGTTGATGGTGCACGTTCTCCTCAAATAATCTCACTTCCTGACTCAGCAGCACAGACTTCCAGATCTGGGACAAGAGTTTAGCCACAGGACAGTTAGAGAGAGCACCATCCCTAGATGGCCACACTGTTGGCATGAGGGGCTCCCCAGGCCTGTGCTTTCCAAGAAGCAGAACAGACTCCAGGCTCTCCAAGCCCAAGTCACCCACTAGGGTCACTGCTTGGCTCCAGGCAAACAAAGATATCTCACAGGTCATTCCTTAGGTCCAGAGACCACCTCCCTGCCACCTAGGGCCAAGGCCAGACCTTTCTGGGGTGAGGTTCATTTTCACAGTGCGCTGGGTCTCACCATTTCAAGTATAGGGAGACAGAACTTTTGCAAAAGGGAGGGGGACCAAGAGACAGGGGCAGGGTGAGGAGCGGATGCAAAGAGAATTAAGATGTGTTGTGCACATGCACTCACTCCCTTGGATGAATATCATCACTATGGTCTGCAAATGTGGACTAATCCATTTATACAAGAAGGGCTGGGGACAGAGTTCCATGGTAGAGCGTGTGCTTAGTATGTGCAAGGCTCAGACTAAATTCCCGGGACACGGACACATACAGACACACACAGGAAAGTTATAAATGAAACAGAAACTAATTACCCAGTTTAAGTAAAATTTGTAGCTTATTTTTGTTTGTTTGTTGAGACAATATCTCCCTGTTGGTTCCGGCTGGCCAGGAACTCCCTATGTAGCCCAGGCTGGCCTCTGACTCCAGTGCCGGGATTACAGGCGTGCACCACTGCACTGGCTAACATCTCTGGCCCAGAGACTGGCCTTGAGAAAGGGTCTTGCATATTTTATATTTGTACTGCCTTCTCCTCCTGGGTGGGAACACCCCGTCCGGGTGGGAACGCCCTGTGCACCCCGCTGCCCAGGAGGATGTAACCTTGTTTGATGCAGCAGCCAGCTGGGAAGGTCTATGGTGGCACCACCTTTCCCTCCAGGGCCAGGACCAGAGGCTGGCATGGAGCACCCCCTACATTCTCTGCACGCCTGTGTTATATCCTGCACCCTGGAGACTGGATAGTCAGTTAGCAGCATCTCCTTCACCAGCAAAGAAAAGAAAGCAAAGAGGACAGATGAGGATGACATCTTTTAAAGAGAAAAGGGCTGTCATTGGTTCATGCTGACAATAACTTCGTACACAAAAGCACTTTTTAATTTTTTTCACGGCAGCCAAAAGATGTAGGAGCCCAGTATCCAGGACTTGATGAATGGATAAGCAGCATAGTCCAGAGGCGCTGGGTGTGGCCCAGCTTCAGGAAGAAGGACACCCGGTACGTGCTCTCCCAGGGCACACTTACACTAGGACATTACCTTAGGAAAACGAGCCAGGCCCTGGAGGACAAATACTGTAGTACAGGTATGGCTTGGATCTAAATATGCCCCAGAGGGTCCTGTGCTAAAGGCTTGGTCACCAGTGTTATTGGGAGGTGGTAGGATCTTTAAAGAGGGTCCCTAGCTGGGCATGGTGGTGCACACCTGTAATCCTAGTACCTAGGCTGAGGCAGGAGGATTGTAAGTTCTAGCCTAGCTCAGGCCACTTAGCAAGTTATTGAGACCTTGTCTCAAAATTAAAAAGTAAAAGAAAGAACTGGGGATATATTTCTGTGTAAAGGCTCTAGGTTCAATTTCTAGTATCTCAATAAATAAATAAATAAAAATTTTAAAGAGGTGGGACTACCGGGAGGTTTTCTGCACATACAAGTGTGGCCTTAACCCTCAGGGCATAAGCCTGGGTTCAGAGGACTCATTCTTTACTCTTCTACTGTAAATTTATACTTTAGTGTTATAGTAGCCAGCTGTGCATCTCAGTACCTTTCCCTGAGGGATACAGGAAGCAATTTGTGTTTACACACTCGGTATGACAAACAGCAAGGACTGTGCATGTGTGCAAAAGGGACAAAACAGGATTTGGACCAACACTTATGTGTATGTTTACTTGAGCATCACAGGGGGTCCAATGGACCCACATCCTTCCAGGCTTTGTTTTTTTAAAAAAGTTTTCATTTTTCTGGTTAGAATAGTCCAATTCAGTGCAATGGCACATGAAAAACCAGATTTTCAAGTTTCAGAGAAGGTCAAAGTGAATCATCGGATTTCTCATGCATGGATGATAAAGATGATCCATTATGATAAAATGCATGCTTTCATGACAGAAGAGTGGGAGGGTGGTGATGGTGATGATGATGACAATAACTTTGACACTGGCCATATGGCCAACATTCCTGTGATAGTGAAATGGAGTAAGAATTCACTGCTATAGACACATGGAATGCAGACCTTCTGGATTTAGATGATGAAGAAAACAGCAATGTGAGCACATATTTGACTAGTCAAAGTGTTGCAGAACAGCCATGCAAACAAACGTAACAATCCAGTGTTGTAACTAGGTCCAAAATATAGTGAAGGTCTTGGCAGGGGTGAAATGTATTGGACAGAAGGCCAGCACTGCCATTCAGTGTTGGAAACTATAACAGACGAAATGCAAGAGGTGAAATACATGAAAGCTGAAATGCAAATAAAATGTTCTGTATGCACCAATAGCCATATTCACAAATGAACTCACTAGCTTTAAAAAAAAGCACTCAGGAGTCTGCTGTACTTAGCGGGAATTTCTCCTAGTGACCACAGGAATGCAAAAGACTTACAGGAAAGTGACAGATCAACATATGGTATAAAAATGTATGCCCTTGTACACACAGACTTACTATTCTTTCAATTTAGACATTTATCCTGAAACTCTGCCATCAGGTCTTTATTTGTATAGAAATAAGCTGAATGATGTTGTGAACAGACTGGCTGCTCCCATCTCCCAAACTAATCGGAATGTAACATTCAACAGTTGGTTTACTGGGCTCCAGTGGATGTTACATTTGCTAACAGAGCACAAGTTGACCAGCACAGGAACTGTATGCAGGAACAAAGCAGAAATTCCAAATGAAATGCTGCAATTTCAAAACAGAGAATTACACATTTCAATATTTGAACTTAAGACAGATATAACATTGGCCTCATATATGGCAAAGAAAAGCAAACTGGGACTTCTGGTTGGAATAGTCCAATTTAGTGCAATGACACATGAAAAACCAGATTTTCAAGTTTCAGAGAAGGTGAAAATATTGATAGGGAAACCTTGGTAAAAACAGAAGCACTGTTGAGGTTCTGCGAGAGAAGGGAAAATAAAGGGTCGCACACACTAGCAAAGTGGCTGCCGCCCGGCCAGCCCAAGCAAGCAGCTTTTACTGAGATAAAGAACAAAGAAACTCAAATTGCGCACCCTCAGATTATATCACTTGTGTATTTCTTGACCTTGCAAGACCTCATGTTTTTACCTTGGGGTGGGGGGATGTTTCATGGCCTGCACTTTTCCCATAATATTGTCCACTGGATGTGTCCGGGACAAAATGGAGTCAGTGTGGCCTCTCTACAAAGCAATAGATGAAAACTTCTACAACAAAACCAAATGTAGAGATGTCGTTGATGAGTTATGTTGCAATTATGGTGTCACTTGAAACACAAAGTGTTAAGCAATCATTATGTGCTACTCAATCCTCAACATGCGTGGTATAAATAGCTTGATAGTTTACAAAGAAAATAACAGGTGCAAAGTTTTCTTAGAGAACTAGGACTGGAGCTCATAAGAGGTCATTTACAGCAGAGGAAAAACAAAATGTTTCTGCCCAGGGAACTACACAAAAATATTGTGGCACACACTGGTGAGCTGACAGGTGAACAGGCAGGTGCAGCATTGCAAAGACCTGCTATGACAACAGGAGAACAAAAAAGATACCAACTGTGTCCTGAGGAAAGGACAGGAAAACAAAACTTACACGCTGTCAGCGTGATACTTGTATATGGAACATGCAGTTGTGTGTGAAGACCTCACTGGATGTGAGTTGAAGCCAAGCTTATTTTTGGGATAGAGTTCTATTGGTGTTTTTGTTGCAGTTCACATAGAAATTTATTTCTGATGTTATCTTTTGGGTTTTGTAAGCAAGTAAACAGCAGATGTGAAAATGTTGATGTCTTTTCTAAATGCACAATACATATTAATAATTTAATACCTTGTTTATTGGTATTTTATGTTCTTGTTAACTGCACACTGTGTAATATAAGAACTTCCTGACAAAACAGCAAGACCACTGAGATGTCAGTATGTCCTACAGAAAGGCCAGGAAAGCAGGACACACGTGGTGTCAGTGTAAGCGATGCGTGCGTATGGGATGTGCTGTTGTTATTTGTGCAGACTATGTTCAGTGTGATCATTGAAGTAAAGGTTTCCTTTTGTAGAGAGTTATTAATATTTTCATTGTAGTTCAAATGGGTATTTATGTTCTTTTTTAGACTTTGTACATCAAAAAACAGTCAATATTGAAAATTTTGATTTTTTTTTTGTATACTCAATAAATATTAAAAGCTCAATACTTTGTTTTTGTGATATTTTTCCTAGTAAGTACTTGTTTAATATAATAAAACTCATAAAATTAAAATTAATAATTCATCAATTGAAGTAGTCTAAAAATAAACTTCCTTAGACCCTTGCTTATGCCCCTTAATGACAAAATTAGTCTAATGCTCCGAGGGCCACAAGGGATGTGAGATCCCCACCCCTTCCTGTCTCTCACTTCACTTCCTGTCCACCATGAGGTGGGCAGCTTGGCTGCACCACACACTCCCCACCATGTTGTTCTACCTCAGCACAGGCCCAGGTCAGTGGAGCAAACTGACCATCACAGAAGCCTCTGAAACCCTGCAGCAAAATCAACCTTTCCTCCTTTGCAATAGTTTATTCCACTGACTTTGTGTCCCCTTTAGATAACTATAGTGACAGAAGCCTCCAGAGCCCCTTGAAGAAGCAGACACCACAGCCCAAGCTAAGGTGGACGTTTGGCAGACCCTCTGCTCCTGTAATCTGAAGGAGGCAGTTCTGCCCAGAGCCAGGCTCCCTGAAGGCCCCTGAATGTCTCCAGAGGAGACCAGGCATAGTGCCTGAGTCTGAAGTGATTCAGCTCCCCCTCAGGTCCTGGGCCCTCAGGACTCCCCGCTGCTGCTTCTAGAATCTTCCCTGTAACCTTCCTTCCTGCAGGCAAACCCTCGCCTGAGCCTATTCCCATGGAACCTGACCCAAGACCAGCATCACTTATTTGTTTCTCAATAATCTGTTTCACAGTATTTTTTCCTTCTTTTTTTTTTTTTTTTTT
>PVLA01002645.1:0-244403 GCA_004027455.1 Hydrochoerus hydrochaeris
GTGTGTGTGTGTGTGTGTGTGCATGTTCTTTACCTGTAAAATGAGACCAGTGCAATGAATTGTGCAGTCATTTCTCAGAGAAATCTGAGAAATGCGTGAGTATATATGAACTGAGCAGCCTCTGGCTACTGGAGTAGAAGATGAGGTGGGGACTGTATAAACTGAGCAGCTGCTGACTACTTGAGTAGAAAATTTATCTGAGGTGACAGGTGTGGAAAGAGATGGTGAGCATGTACTAAGTAAAGTATGAGTGCTCTGATAGATAATACAGAAGAGAAAAATAATCCAGCATTATAAAACAGAATGCTAAGCAAGAAAAATGAGGTAAAGCCTTGACTTGAGTTAAAGCAATTATATCTGAGTGACTACTGACAACAGAACTACTAAGAACAGTCCGCACTATTTTTGTTGAACTTTGAGTAGACACATGATAAGATAATTTAGGAACATTGTGCTTCCTCTTCCAGGCAAGATCAAGTAACAGGGAGGAGATTTACCTGCCATCTCCAAACACACTTAAACCATCACAACACATGCACACACACACACACACAATATTTGACATTTAAATACTGGTCATTGTAATAAGATACAGTACCATAATTCCTCAAAGACTAGACCAAGACAAGCCCCACAATTCCCTTTGTTAATTGACATTGAGATTTTCTGGGCTGCAGCATTCTGAGAGGAAACGAATGTGGAGCCCAGTGGATTCAGGGATTGACAAAGAATAGACAACAAAGTAAATTACTGTTTTTAGGATAGAAAACTAGAATTACCAGAGATGTGCCTAGAGCTTCAGATCTGCAAAGCAATCTCTTGAGTGTTCATCTGAATGCTTATGAAAATATGCACATAAGGAAAACACTTGAGTCTGGGAAAAATAATATGTGATGATAGAATGTATATTTCCCCAGATTATTCTCAATCTGGAAAAGATGATAATTTTCAATAGGTTCAGTAGAGTGTTCTGAAGAGTATTGCCTGAATAGTAGGGGATAATTTATGCTGGAGGAAGTACTCTTCTGGTTCTGTGTAACAAATCTTTGCAGTAAGAATTAAAAGGATCAAATTGTTTCTAAGTTATTTAAAATGCATAAATATCTATGAGTACATTATAACATTCAACAGTATAGAATTCCCAAATAGGGATGTTGCTCAGTGGTAGAGTGCTTGACTAGCATGTACAAGGTCCTGAGTTCAATCTCTAGTACTACCAAAAAAAAAAAAAAAATATATATATATATATATATATATATATATATATATCACGATATCTGATAATTAAAGACTAGTAAGCAGGAGAGTAAGTGGAAATATGTAACACATATTAGTACAAAAATCAAACAACTATGCCAGTTGGTATACATCAGCTAAACCTAGCAGATAATGGCATTGAAACAGTTCTTTGAACTGTGCTTTATATAATCAGTAAGTTAAGCAGAAATATGGAAACTATACAAAGAACCCCAATCAAAGTTGTCAAGATGAATACTGCAGTGTCTGAAGGGAAAAATATGTTAGATGAAATTATTGGTCACACTAAAGATTGATGAATTTGAAAAAAGAAAATAAATACGCAGAAAAGATACCTAACAATTAATAAAAAAATCTCAATTAACTGTACCATAACTTCACACTGTTTACTACACTTCCGACTGTGGTCCTGTAAGGGATGGGTCAAAAGCACATTTCCAAACTATTACCTGAAAAGTTTTTGAAGTGGATCAAAACAAGAAATCATCAACTCATGAACCCCGATAGAAGCACAGGATCCTGAAGGAAATCAACAATGTATCGCATAATCTAATTACCTAAAAAAAAAAAACTGGTAAAAATCACTATAAATGTAACAAGAGTGTAAAAAAGTTATGCTACCTTTTAAGGCAGAGATTAAAAAATTATAGCATATATGTTGTCAAACAATGCAAACAAGAGGACAATGAGGTAATATCTTAAATTCTGTTTTAAAAAGAAGTCAGACAGTTAGAATTTATACCCATAAGCATGTATTTTAAATGTGGAGACAACATAGACTGTTACATAATCTTTATGTATAGCTATACAAATGTCAGAAACAAATGTCAGATATACATGATTTGAAAAACTTCAGAAGAAATCCATGCTATAAGAACTATTTTTTTGATAGATGCTTAGGAAATGCTTTTTTTATTTTATAGGAAAAATAAAACAATTTCAAAACAATAATGGAATGATAATAATAGTTAATAGATTGCATATTATCATTTTCAAACTAGTTGCTCAGAGTACAAGATATGAGCATAAAAAAATCTCCAAATGATACCAGCATAAACTTTTCAATGAACTAGGAGAAACTAGTAGTAAAACTGCCTTAAATTTCTTTATTCTTTTCCCTTTCTTCCTTGGTTTCAAATTGAATCCATTTATGTATAAATGTCTTAAGTTTATCCTGTTTATGGCTGAGTAGTACTCTATTGTATAAAGAGATCACATTTGTTTTATATTTTCCTCCATTTATTGGTATTTGGTTTGTTTCAAAGATTTAACTATTACAAATTTTACTGCTACAATCAATAAGTATAATGCAACATCTGAAGATGAAATGGGTGGCCTTTCTTCATCAGCATTTGTTTATGTAAATTCCATAATGAGAGGGAAATTTTTCAAGATCACAAAAGAGCATATGAAAGCTTTTGGAAGTAAGGGAAATGTTTATTACTTTGGTGTGATGGCTTCATAGGTGTATATATTTGTCAAAATGCATGAAATTATATACTCTAATTATATGTCATCCATTCTCTGTCAATATACAATAATAAAATGATTTTTTAAAATGAGAAACTTTGACTGTGATAGATGTGTGCTGTAATCTATTTTACTTATGGCATGCTTTTCCATCTGTTGGAAACTTTATTGTGACAGAAAATCCATGATCAGAGAGTAAAAATTGCTTCCCATAGAACAAGTGCTAAACACATACTAGTTGAAATAAGCAGCAAGCCCACAAACCCAGGAATCTGACCTTCTTGGATCTCATTGAGATAAGCGAATATTCCAAAGTTTAATTCAATTATACCAATAATTATTAAACCGCATATGCCCCTTTACTCATCTCCTTAAAATAGTGTTGCTATGCCACAATACTGTTTAATAGTTTTAATTATTTAACAATACTGTTTAATAGTAATTAAAATTACTATTATCTTTCTGTTACACTGCTCTGCTTGTAGTCATTAAGTAGGTCTTGTTGAATGATCTGAAACTAAGCAACTTGGAAAAGTTAAGTATCTGTTAAATACCTGTTGATGCTCCCCAGATATCTTACATTATGGTAACTAATAACATTTTCAGCTGAACTAATTTTGAAGCATGATAGAGTGACATTGGGGAAATAATAATTCATTAATAAAATATGTTTTCCATTCAAAAAGTTAACATACAAATTATGAAAAATATCTTTATAATACAGTACCTGAATTCAAGCCAGAGGCTTATAGGTGAGTATGCTTGGTAACTTTGACAGGAGATTCATAGCCCTATATTTTACAGAAGACATAAGGAACTCATGACTATTCTTTGTTGGGTATGGTCAAACATATCTTTAAAAAATGAGATTTCAGCTAAATGTTCAGAATGGCTTTGTGCTTGCCAGTTAGAAAAACATGAAGTAATCATCTTATATAGATAGTTGAATATTTGCTACTATAGAGGAAAAGTTGCTTACGTACGAGTGGAAATGCTGCCACAAATGAGGTTGTAGAGATTGAAAAAAAAAAAAACTGTCCTGTGGGATTAGATTACTTTTAGATAGAATATCTTGCAAGGCATATGATGGAGAAATTTTAAACCACAGTCAAGATTCTACTAAGCCTTGTGATGCTAAGTGATTACTACTGTCACAATTATTCTTTTTTAAAATAATTATCAAATTTATGCTTATAACTTTTTCTTAAAATTCTTTATATGGGAAATTATGTGAACCACAAACAGATCTTTAAATCTTAGAATTTCTCAACACACTTTATTGATGCTGAACATATGTCTCTGCAGATCCCATAAACTAATTATTCATGCAGTTTTACATATAATGGAACGTGTTGTAGTCTAAACCAAAAAAGCACATTCCGAAAGTTGGCTCTTTATCTTCATCTCAATATTCACAGGACCCTTCATGTTCTAAGGAAGTAGAGGTTATAGTGATTTTAAAATAAATATAGATGCAATTAACAAGCATATTAAAATTAATCACTATGCATTGTGGGTTAAACGTATGACAAATGTGAGGTGAATTATGTTGTGTGTGTTTTATCTTACCCTTCAGTCCTCTCAGCTGTCCAGTGAGGTTGCCAATTTTCCAAGCAATACATTGAAGTTTATACATAGAGAAAGCTTTGAGTACAGCTCTGTTATGTTTTAAATAATGTCATAATATATAATGTTAATGAAATTACTGGTATGTTACTAAGCCAAAGTAGCTCATATATTCTTAGGATAGAAGATAGACTATGGAGAGAATGTAATATGTTCAATTATTATTAACATTGACATGAGTAAAGCAGTTTTGTTGTTAAATATTCTACTACTTATTAAAAATTCAATCTAGAGACATTTTAAAAACAAAGTATACAAAAAGAATAATTTCATTCCAAAGTTAAGTGCTTCTAATTATAGTGGAATAGTAGGAATTTGTTGGGAAATTTTGAATAAATATCATAAATTAGCCATTTACATAAAAGAGGTTTTATTTTTAAAGCACATAATTTCAAATCTGCAGAGTTTATATGTGTTTGTATATAATTAGCTAAATTGAATTGGTGTTACCTGTAAAAGTGGAAACTGCCATCTTCAAGACCGCAGTGTAACCCACATATAAACTATTTAATTAAAACAAAAACAGTGGCAGTACGTTGCTTCTTTTGTGTGCTCACATGGGATGAAATGTCACAGCAGAGAAAGGTTTAGCATTTTAGCATCTAAATGATTCCAATGTCAGATGTAGCACAAAATTCCATCAGGCATCATGAAAATTTACTCCATACATGCCTCAATCATGCATGCTTATCATACACATAAAACCAGATTTTTCTAGCTGTCATGATAAAAGACTAAATCCAAAGGCTAATACACATGGTACCGAGTGCTGGGTTTTGTAACAGTATTCACACGTATCACCAGTTTCTGACTTGAAATCCCATAACACTGATAATAAACTGTAGACCCAGGTAATGATGAATGAGAAGCAAAAATAAATTTTAACCTTATTCTCACTTCAAAATATAATGTAGGACTATAGATCTTTCTCTGTATAATTTCATAATTAATATGATATTCAAATGTTATCAGTGTCTTAGCTTTTGACATTTAACAATTAACAGCGAGACTTTTAATAGGAAAACTTCAGTGGATATGTTAGGTGTAGTACAAGAAAGGTTGAAGGAATTGACATTCCACAATATCTCACTCTAAATGAAAATCATTGTTTTAAATCACTGATTCAATGTATTACTGCCAAGTATTGATTCAATGTGTTTCCTCTATTTTGTGTCCATGTTTAATTTTTGTTTCCACCAAAAAATCAACATTAGTTTTGATTTATTCTTCTATTAAATCTGTAATTTAGGTCAGAAAATTGTCACTTGCTTTAGAGTCTGACTTGCAGTGTTGAAGCTACTAAATGCACCTTCACATAAATGTTTGCAAAAGCTGCAAAATATAGCTAGACATATAGAAATGCATTAATGTCTAAAGGGCTCACATAGATGGTCTTCATTCTTTACCTTTCTTGGTAGGTGTCATTAGTCCTTTAACTTTGTCTTTTCACTTGCTTCCTTGTTCCTTTTCCTTCAGTATAGAGCATTCCAGGGAGAGCACATTGAATAATAAGATAAATGGAGGAGATAAATCTACCTTCATCCCATGTGAGGCCAATCTGTAGCTGATCATCAGACATATGACTGAGGCTAGATGTGCCCAGACTAAATTGTCAGCCTACAGACTTATGAAGTAAATGAATACTTATTGATTTAGGGCACTGAGCTTTGGAATGATTTACTGACCATAATTGTAGCGATAGATCAGTGAGGCACAACCCTTTCTTTTGAGCTTAGTTTTGAACTTGTGTTTAAAATGTATTACTGAAAGGGGCTACATCTAATATAAAGTTTCAAAATATTAACTATATATATATATATATATATATATATATATATATACCCAGATTTTTATATCCAAAGAATATTTATTCACCTGAAGAAGAGTGTGTTTTTATGACAAGATAGATGTTCAATCACGGAATATCTAGTGATAATATCTAGAATGCCATGTCCATACACAAGGACTGAATTAAGATATTACTCCACCACTGTCTTTTTATTTAATTTTTTAAAGATTATATTTCTTTTTCCTGAGTTAATTTCCATTTCTAGATGAGGTGCCAATTTTTCCTATATAATCTTTTAGTAGGTCAATTTGTAGTTATATATAAGATAAATGCTTTGAATAAATCTTACTGGGATCTATAAGAATGACTAAATCACTCTAATGTCATGCTTTGGGTAGCATTTGGCCTTGTAGTGATTATGAAGTGTAAGCTTGTTGCCTATAACAAGTTGAGATCTGTAAAATATAGCCTATGGGCCAAATGCTGCCCACTATCTGTTTTGTGTTCATTTGTTTTAAATCAAGTTCTATTAAAAGAGCACTACGCAGTCAGTTATAGGTTATCTGTGGGTACACACATTCCACAGGCTTTCAGGCATTTTGATTCAAAGACGAGATAGATTAAATGATCAAACAGAGTTTTTAGGGTACTTTAACTCTGCATTTCTCATATGATAAAATTTAGAACAAAATAAACATGGGTTTACCGAATTTGTATCTAGATTTCAGTTGAGTTTTTGGGGTTTTTTTGCTGTAACACTCTTACAGATTGAATTGCATCTGATGTTAAAGAAAGGTTCAAATCAATCCTAGTAGCTATAAATTTTAAGTTATTTCTAAATAGTCTTTTTAAATGTAGTAAATTTAAGGAAAAGTTAGTACAGTGTGCCTTAATTCAGTGTTACTTGTTTCCTTATAGAAAGAAAAAGTGTGGACACAGAGACGAATGTGGCAAATGATAGTGATACAAGTAGAGAATAGAATGACATTGGTGCAAGCCAAGGACTTTCAAAGATTGATGGCTCCCAGAAGGAGCCAGGAAATGGTGAAGACAGATTCTTGTGTGCAGGCCATCAAGGGAGCATTTTACTCCTGACACTTTGAGTTCAGATTTCTACTTTCCAAAAATATGGAGCAATTTCTGTCATGGTGTTTTTGTTGTTATTATTATTTGTTTGTTTGTTTGTTTATGGTAGTTTTAGAAAAACAAACCAATACAGCTAGGACTAGTGACCCATGCCTGCAATCCTAGTTCTTGGGAGGCCAAGGCAGGAAGATCACTGAAAGGCCTGCCCAGTGAGCACAAGGCCATCCTCAACCACATAGCAAGACCCTATTTAAAGAAAAACAAAACAGGGAAATCCAACACAAACTTTGCCACTAGGAAGTGAATGGCTACTCTAACAAATTCCTGAATGAAAGTACAGAAATTGGTTTTGGACCTGGTGATTTGAGTAGTAGCTGGAATAATTCTAAAATGTTTCATATAAAAATCTCAAAAGATGGTAGAAATTTGGAAATTTCTTGAAATCGTGTTGAGGCCCCCAAAAGAGCAGAGGGGGCAGTAAATTTTCTAACATCTCTGTGTGTTGTGCGTGCATGTGAGTGTGTGTGCACGCTTTTAGAAGAAAGTAAGGAACATGTAATTAGATACTGGGAAAAAGGCAATAAGACAATTCTTGTTATGAAATGGCAGGCAAGTGAACTGAATTGTCTTCTAATGAATGAAATTTTGAATATGGAATAAATCTATTTTCTTTTTTAGGATTTTCCATTTTTAATCGAGAATATGGAGATCCAAGTATCTAAATTTCTACAGGTAGTCAAATGTAACTATAAATTGGTAGTTATTATAAAAATGCAGATAGTAAATATTATAATTATGTTTATATATAATTTTCGTACCAGCAATTAAACTTACGACCTTGCATTTGCCAGGCTGGCACTTAGGCTGGCTGAACTTAATCCCCTGTCCTAACTTAATATATTTAACTAAGTGCTGTTCCAAGCAAAGTATAGGAGGTGTTGATCTTAGCTCCTTGTAGTAAAATGTGAGAAAAAAAGATAAGGAAAAAAATATTATGTAAAAATAATTTGGTGATTTGGATGATTCTCAGTGTATCCAGATAGGGCACTCTGGGACAGATCCAGAGATATGAGAATCTTTTGCTAAATAATTTAGGAATGTAGTTCATATTTCCAAAAATCTTTCTCAGCATAAAACAGAAATAGACATATAATTGTTCAAGCAAGATCTGTGGAATATCCTCTTTTCTGATGGTCTCATGAATTTTAGGGAAGTTTGACAGAGGTTTTGAAAATGTGAGATTAACAGGAACACTGTCTGCCTGGATTGAAAAAGGCAAAGCGAAAGACAAGTCTACAGAACAGAGCAACACATCAAGGGGCCCTAGCTACAGTCCTGGTGGGCAGCGCTTCAGTCTGAAGATTTCTCTGTGACCTAAAAATCTAACTTTTTGGCAGGTTGTAGCTTTAGACAACTTCTCCTTTCGGAATGAGAATTTCAATCTTATACATGCTCCACCATTGTTATTAGAAGTCCAAGAGAAAACTGAATTTTGCCCCCATTAATCATACCTAGTATCTCATTACATCTTATTTAAACAATTTAAATGTGAGACATATAATCATTTTAATACATTATATTTAAATAAGACATTGAGCTTAAGAGTTCTGAAACAGGTTAAACCTTTGATTATCAGCAGAGATGCTATGAGTGCATTCAGCTTGCAAGGACATTAAATTATTCTTCATTTTTTAATTGTATGTTTTGCTTAACTTTTCAAATGTGTTTATCCCTAATTCGTCCTAAATGTTTCTACCAATCCAGGGAAGTCCCCTCAAGATATTCAACACAAGATAATAAAAGCAATTCCTTCATACTGAAAAGAGTTGTATCACAATCTTTTGCTCTTATGTGTTACCAAAACCTATAACTGGGTTAGGTTCCAGTGATTCCAACATAAGCTGTAAATATTAAGAGCTGAAAATTCATTTAAAATACCTAACCTATTAAACATTATAGCCTAGTCTTGCCTAACTTAAACTTACTCAGAACACTTAACATTACCTTACAGTTAGGCAAAACCATCTATCGTATGTCCATTTTATAATAAATGTGAACAGCTCATGTATTTTACTTGGCTCCTGTATATGTAAATGCTGGCATCTCCACACTCCCTGAAGTGTAGTCTCTTTACCCTGTGAGCATGTGACTGATTAGGAGCTATAGCTCATTTCCACTGCTCAGCTGCAAGAAAGTGTTGCACTGCGCACTGTTAGCCCATACACACAGATCAAAGCTGAAAGTAGAATGTCTGTGGAGTGTGTATGTTTCCCACCACTCTAAAGTGGAAAACCTAGTAAGTCTAAACATGAGTGGGGACCATTAGGTCTCCTCTATTTGCTGTCTGGATTTTCTGGACAGGTGTTACCTTGGGGGTCACTTCATCTATGTTGTGGAATTTCCTATCATTAGATATGATTTTGCAGCTAGTATCCAGCATAACTATGGTGAATCCTGATAACCAATGTGATGGTGAACATATCCTCATGGCAGAGCCTTCATGAATGGGATTAGTGTCCTTATAAAATTGCACTGCCTGTGAGGACACAGTGAGAAGTTCCAATAGTGTAAACCAGGAGGTAAGGACTCACCAGACATTATATTTGCTACTTTATTGATTATACCCTTCCTAATCTCCAGACTCAGAAATAAAATTCTGTTGAGTTACAAGTCACATAGTTTATGAAATTTGGCATAGAAACTTGAATAGGTTAAGATAGAAATTCTATATTTTCCTCTTATTTACTCTTTAATTTTGGTACATATTCTTATAGCTTCAACAGAAAACAATAATAGCAGGTGAAGTAGTGAAATTTTAAAGACTGAAACCAGCTTACTATTATATTTTTTAACTTTAAAAATTTTGTATAGATCTCAGATTTTCATAATTATAAAAAAAAGGCTGCATAGCTTTTTCTGAATGATACCTCTCGGAATTTCTGGGATGAAAGGAATTTCTATTTTTAGTTTTTGTAAAATTAGATTTATTGGTACAATTGAGATATGTATAATAATCACATTCATCACAGGGGATTTGCAGCTGTGTGTTCTATATCTTAGTGCCTCTTTTTTCTCTCCCTTTTTCTCTCCTCTTTCCAACCCCTCTTCCCCTCCTTATTTATAAGTATAAATGAAGAGCTAAATAAAAGCTAGATGATAGGAAACAGGGGGATAAGGTTTTCCGTTTTCTGGGTTTTTTTGTGGGGGGGGGGAGCCAAGCCCTGGAAGGATAGGAAAGAAGGGGAAAAGGGATGAAAAAGGAAATAAGACAGTTTGTATATACAGCAACTTTCCACAGGAATGTAATGATTGTGTACTGCAAAGATAATATAAAATAAGAATTTGAAAAACAATTATGTAGCACTTTCTTCAGGCTGGTATTTTTGCGTCTAGTATGGAGTCTAAAATCACTGCCAGTGAGCTATTTTGACTGTTTGAAGGACTGTACAAAAGAACAGGGTTAAAATGGAACTCACAAGGACAGGTGGCAGCCGCACAGACGTGCTAAGACTGTCTTCTTTGACCTCCAGCCTTGATGCTACAGGTGGTCAGGTGGAGAAACTACTGCCTACAGCCATGGAGCTACGGGTGCCCACAGCCTTCTAAATCTCACACAGAAAATTTCTTGTCTCCTGTACCTAAAGTTAACCTAAAGCAATAGAAAAGCAGTTTTGGAGAATTTTTTAGTTAGGCTTTGATTATAAATAAGCAAACATATTTCTCCACATCCAAAATAACATCTTCAATTTTTGAGGATGCGAGGTCTATATATCCATCTGTCTCTTGTCATGGCTATTGCCATCTGATATTAGCTTCCTAACAAGGAAATAATAGCAGAATTTCCTGATGTCATGGGTACTGTTTTCTTTCTTCTAAAGCTTTGATCTGATTGTCCTTCATGGAAGTCAGGTAAAATTATACCTACATTTTATATCATTTAAGTCATTTTGTGAGGGCTCCTTGACTTTAAAAATAATACTTATTAATTCTGAGTAAACGTTTTGTGAAATAAGAACTTGAAACTAATAAAGAATTTTTAATATTGGAACTATAAAAAACCAGTGCTTTTCAGAATCTATTGCTCTATCTAGAGTTTCAGTTTAATGAGCATACTAACATTTCAGCATCCATTACACACTGAAAAAGTTTTCAATAATTAAGGATAATTGGCAATAGAAATAAAATGAACAGATGAAAATGACTCCACATTAGACTTTGGCAGTCAGTTCTTCCGTGATGAGCTAGGAAGAAGGAGAGAGGATGAGGATTTTGAGCAGCTATCCAAACTGATCAACTGTGTCATTATTTTGAACTTTTTTTTCACACTCCATATATTTTAAAATTAGTTTACTACGTTTTCTCAGATTGCCCACAATACACTCTTCTGGCATTAAATACCAATCAAATTTTGACTATATTTAATGATTATGCAGTGTTATTTTCTAAGTGTCAATTAGTTTTAATTTATAATGTCATTTAAACAACTGAGTCATTTTTAACATCTCACCTCATTCAGAGCACCATTATTTATTATATTTTTAATACAATGTAATTAAGTCTAACCCAATTTAATTAGGGCAATCTTTGTTCTTTAAAACAATGTTAACAATAGCATATTCAGGACAATTTTTTTGTTGATGCCTATTGAAGAGTATCTTTCATATCATTAAAGTGACTATGCCAAAAATTATATTGTAGTCTACTCAGCTGTATTTAAAACCAGATTAGATACATGCTACATAGGCTTCTATATGTACTAATAAAGTTTTGTTAGAAATCTTTTGCTGTTAGAAATAAAATAGCAACTTTTTTGTTGTTTCTAAGTGCTTTCCATGCACACACACAGACACACACACACACACACACACACACACACACACAAAATAAACAGTTAAAATGGATACCCACAATACTACTGATAGCAAATGCCAAGTTTGGTGTAAATTGTCACTTGACTTTAGGAGGAATTCTGTTAACAGAACATCCAGTAATTAAAATACAATGACCAAAAATATATTTGAAATAAAACTATCCATTTACTTTTGAATTTATTCTGAACTCTCTTCTTATTACTGTTTTAACCCAATAAAATTAGAAAGAAGATAAGAAATGTACTATATAGTTGAGCTTTTAGATTTATATACAATGAATTCTAGTCATGGAATGTCAGGGAGAGCGACTAGGAATTATTCCATATCATATTATTCCTGAATTAAAATAAATAAGGGGAATTATACTTATGCATATCAAACCACCTCTTAATTTTGGGATGAAAGGAAATTAGAGGATCACAGACACAATTTAGGAAAATAAAACAAAGTGAAAACAATGTCATTTTCCCTCATATTCATTTAAGCAATATTCTTTGATCTCTTCTTATATAGCAGGCATTGATAACATATTAAACAAAGAGAATGACAAACAAAACTTCATACTTTAATGGAGCTAATAGTTTGTTTCATTAACATTCTAAATAAGCAAAACATATCATAAAGTAGTATGTTATGAATAAAAGATGACGAGAGAAAAGGTAGAAGGTAGAGACACTATCTGACATGGAGAAAGTCATGGAAGATATCTTTTAAAAAGTGGCATTGAGGACACGAATATAGCTTGGTAGCACAGCACTTGCCTGGCAAGTGAGAAGTCCTGAGTTCAATTCCCTGTATAAAAGTAAGTAAATAACTAAATAAATAAAGTGAATTTGAGCACAGAGTTAAAGTGATGAGGATATAAACCACAGATATTTTTGAAGAAACAGGATTCTGATAGACAAAACAGCAAATGCAAAGACCTGCAGCAGTAATTTATTTAATTTGTTCATAAAAGCAACAAGTCCAGTGTAATGGAGTGAGATGAATAATGAAAGGTATAGCATAATTCCCATGTCCTATTACAGATATGAAATGTATTATTTATATGATAATACAATTCAGTTATATGGTGATGTCACATATATGATATGTACATATATGCTATATTTAATTAATCAGAGAAGGATCTGTAAGGTATTGCCAAAAATGAGATCTTATGTACAGCAGAAACTATTAGTGTTTGCCAAGTATTTGTTGGTCCTTTTTACAGATGTCAGATTCTGATTGAATGAATATGGGGACATGTGAGTTGTTCTGGCCAAACTCCTGTAAACGGGAGTGATATGTAGTAATTTGAGTCAGATTGGATACAATATTTTCCTCTCTTGATTGTAATATCAACTATGATGGCCTAAGAAAACAGGTTTTCCCAGTTATGCAGCCAGCAAAGAGGTGACTGCTTGAACAATATTAGACTCCAGCTAATGGAAATGTAAGTAAATCTTTATTATTTTTAATCATGGACATTTAGGGGAGAGTTGCCTTTTACATTGATGAGCATTAATTGCCCCAATTCGCTACTTAGCTATTAAATGTTGTTTAGAAAAATCATAAAATTATTTGAGTCAGTCAGAGCTCATGATACTGTGCTTAACGGTGAAAAGTATTATGATGCCGCCTAGGTATGTGCAAACCGCATGTAACAATTTATAGTCAAAATAACATAGGAATTACATCCAAATTTTGATCATATTTGTTGCTATGCAGATTATCTTACTTTTTAAATTTTAATATATTTTTGCACATTTCTCTTTATTCTTTATTTCATTGTATATTTCTTGGCACTGGGGAAAGTTCATTTGTAACCAGCTATATTTAAAAAATAAATAAAATATAGTAATTTATAAAGAGGTAGAACTCTATCTCTTTGGTTACAAGCTGCAAGATCTTGAGTTAATCATTTGGTTCTGAGAACATACAACTCCAATAATGTTCTAATTAATGCTACTTAAATTTCATAATATAGAATTTTGTATATGATGGGGAAATTAATTTTTTCAGTACACCTAATTTTAAAGTACATCCATATTTATTTATGCATACATAAAACTCATATTTTTATAGAAGTATAAAACATCCACATTATTTAAACAAACTTTTATGCTTGTAAGCATTAATGTTTAGATAATCTTTTGATGTTATTTTCTGCTGGTGGTTGACCTATTTTTGCTTGGGGCCACTCCTTTTCCTTTTGTGCATTTGGAAAAGTGTGTTAAAATCTTTCAGTGACTCTTTTCCATAGTACTGTGGCATATTGCTCCTGTAAAGAATTTGTGGCAAGCATTAAAGTTCAGGATGACAGGGGAAGTCGGATTACCCTTCTTTCTTCCTGTATAGCTCTGGAGTTACTATCAACAGAAGCAATAACTCCTTGTGTTTCCAACTTGCAGTTTATAGTCTCGTTATGGTTTTTAAAATAAAATTACTAGCACTTGTTTATAAGACATAATTACTATCATTGCGGGAAGTTGGTAAACATACACAAAGAAGCCGGGAGATAGATCACTTGCTGTGGTTTCATGCTCTGTTTGAAGACTTTGTTTACTAGATTCTGCCAACTGATCTCTTTATGCCTTTTTATGGTAAAACTAGAAACTTTAATGATTTATAGTTGTCATTTTCATGATAATTCTCCCAGTCTTGTGCTTGAATTGTCAATTTTTCATTCATTGCAAGAAAATACATAAATATATAAAATGTTTTTCATTTTTCCTAGTTGTCCTTAAGTTATACTGTTTTACTACCTCAAGTAATCCCTAGAGGCAGATAATTCATGATAAAATTCTGAAATGAAATTTCTTTCTTGTTGAAGTGGACACAATGATTATAAACTTCATGGCACAAAATCCAAAATGGTTGTTACTGTGTTATATGTCCCAGAATCTCCTCAATTCTAGGATCCATAGCACAATTGCTATGGATAGTGTTGGAAAATATTTTTTAGTTCTCAGCCTTTTTTTATATTGCTTTAGCTATGTAAATTGCTATGCAAAAAGTACAGTACTTCCATGAGCAGTTAGTTGAGTCCGTCATCATCCCAAATAGACACATAAGTCAATTTGTAACAGTTTTTATGGGCTTTGTTAGGCCCTGGGTTCTCTGTACAGTTGACTAAAACCACACTGAAATTACTAAACTATACAAAATTTCCCTTTTATTTTCTCCTCACTTCCTTCCACTGTTACACACCTTAAAGTCACTCCTTAATAAATATCTTGGACACTAAATTGCTCAAAGGTCTTTTACAGGAACTCAGTCTAAAACGAGATTACTTAAATTTTAACCAAAATTGAAGACAAAAATATGGTTTTTGGTATATCAAGTAGAGGGTGTAATAAATATATGTGCATATAATAGCAATGATGTAAAAACTGGATGGCTACTTCTGAATAAGTTGAAAATCTATTAAGAAAAATATGGTTCCTTCAAAATTTTGAAGTATTGGTTCACTTATGGGGGGATTGAGAAAGTTTCCTGAAATCTTTGAAAAGCTCCTATTATCTCTGATGTCACAGAGCAACATAACAACAAATGAGTGCTCAAGTCTAACTTAGCATGTCACAGAACTATACAATACATAGAATGCACAATCTTGTCATATATGTGATGTTAAGCTTGATAAGAACTTAATATTTCAGATGAGACTATTTTAATAAAATTTTGAGAAAAACATCAAATCCATTGATATCCTTTGGCCTCCTAGTGAAGGCAGGTCTCTCTCAGAATTTTATGGGGAAAACATCTGTCTGTGAAGTAAAGAGTCAGAAATGATTTCATCTTAGGGCTGCAGTGCTCTTGAGCAAATTTGTTCTTTTTTTCCACTTTGGATCTATTTTTATTTTTTTTATTTTAAGAGAGAAAGAAAAAAAAACTTAAAAAGACAAGATAGAAAAACAAGAAGAAAAGTAGAGTACAGAATTCAAAAAAATTAACATCTTAAAATAGCTAGTTGATACATTACATATTGTCATCTTGACAATAGTTGTTAAAGTTACAAAATCAAAGGATAAAAACTGGCTAGACACTCAAACACTGACAATACAAACCCTTCTGTTCAATAATCTAACAAAAGCTCAGTAATATGGTCATCTGTCTTACACACTGTACATACCGTTATATCCTTTCGAGCACTTTCCTTCCATTTCACTTTTACAATATCTATTATATCTATTTTACCTTTATATCTATTATACTTTTTGGATACCATTATTCTGTCAGTTCTTACTAGTTTTTACCCTAGAGAGACAATTTAATATTTACTAATGTGAGTTTTGCTTGCAAATTTGTTCTTCTGACTGTAGCCTAATGGTCCCTTTCTTCGTTAAAGTCTGCAGGTAGCGTTGTACTCAGTGTGTTACAAAACAAAACAATATGAGATGCTCGTTAGAAAGATTTTCATATACTCAAAAACTCTGAAAGTCAAATTTGGTCATCAGAAATCAGAGAAATATGCATGGTGATATATGCGAAGGGCCTTAAATTAAGAAAGAAAAAAAGTCAAATTAGCTCAAATGTATCTGTCTTGAATATTGCTTTCTACAGTCTCTGCATTTGGATTTGTACTTCTGAAAATGCTTTTAAAAGCCTGCTTTTCCTTTAATTGAAGATTTGTGCCAATAATGTTCTACTTTCAAGAATGCTGAAATGTTCGATTTTTCATTTACATAACATGAAAGAAGATATCTAATGAGAAGAAATATATCTCTATTGGGATATTCCCTTCACGAAGGCATTGAGAAGGGAACTCACTTATGAGGGCCAGTGAATTAAATGAATATCCCTCTCCATGAGTAGTTTGATAAATAACTTTTCTCTGGATTTGATGTGGGAATGTGGCTATTAAATGAAATCTCTGATTTTAATGAAAATTATAGACTCTTGGACCAATTACAAACCAGATGTAACACACTTGAAGACAAAGACTTTTAATTGCCACAGAGGACATCAAGGTTGCAATGTAGTTTCTGATTATGAGATTTTTAGCAATTAAACAGATCTGTAGACAATTAAAATGTAACCTGTACATACAAGTGGGACTGCTGTAGGTCTGGTGATCAGGCATAAATTGTTTCCAGTCATAACCCAGTTTCTAAATCCAAATCTATGTAATTGAAGAGGCAGCTAAGCAAAAACAAAAAGTTCTGTATTTATTGAATGTACATAGGTCTTTGTATAGGTATTCATTAAGGGACTTGTAGCTACCTGTACCTCTGCTGATTACTGATAAAAGGAAAATGTTTAGAGTCCAGAGATTTAAGAAATGTGGGTTAATTGATGCTAATTTCTAGGGAAACAAAAATAATTTCACCATGTTCCACTGACTGCACTGGGGTCTAAATTACTCATTTGATAAGTGGAGTTTTGGTGGACACCTGTTTAGGCTACGCCTATTGGGTACACACTTCTGATGAAAGGCTATTTCTCCATGTCCTCCACTCATGATTGAAATAGGCATACTCAGAGTGTGACTGAACTGGTCAGTTTTCTTAAGCTAGGACAAAATACCCCATAACCATGACTTAAAGGACCAGAGGTTTATTTTCTCCTTTAGTAGTTCAGTTCAGTTCATAGTTGATTGGTTCTACGGTAGAAATGGCTTGGTAAAAGGGAATAGTGGGGGTAAGTTATTCACTCCATGGAAACCAGGAAACAGGGATAGAAGTGAAGAACCTGGGAGAAGAATATATCCTTCCAGGCCATGCACCCAGTGATCTTCCTCTGAACTGATTCCAGCTCCCAATAGCACATTCTGCTATGAACCCATCAGTGAAAAATCCCTTGATGAGTACAACTCCCCTGTGATCCAGTCACCTTCCAAAACCCCTACCTCTGAACATAGGGACTTTGGGTAGAAATTTTAGATCTAAAATAAAACAACATTCAATGAGTGCCCAGGTAGAAAGCCACATTGTGTCTGTGTGTGTGTCTGTGTGTGTGTGTGTATGAGAGAGAGAGAGAGAGAGAGAGAGACAGAGACAGAGACAGAGACAGAGACAGAGAGACAGAGAGAGAGTTTGAAGGAGATGTATTGTTTTTCCATGACCAAGGGACCAATCCAGAAAAAAACACTACCATTTTGTTTCCCAGGTTTGAAACTGAGAGTTGCTGATTTAAAGTTATTAGGTTGCAAGGGCAAAATGTTTGTAACACAAGACACAAAATATGGCCTCATATAATTGAAGATAAAATCACCACCTGGCTGTATTTGTCTCCTACTACCCCTGAAACAATAAGTAGGAAAAAAAAGTGTTACTCTTCTGAGGAGACAGATGCCCATAGTCTCCTCTGGTGAAATTATGTGGTCATTACAAAATAAGGACAAGAGAGACTATATCTAAATCCCTTTATGTCTGTTTATAGTTCTTTTGTTCAATAACCACCACAGTAGAAGACAAAAAGAACCCAATAATGGCAGAAAAACTATGGTGCAGACACCTGAGGAATAAAATTTGGAGTTATGCTGCCTCTAAAGAAGTCTGACCAAAGTCAAGGGCAGGAGCAGAAGACAAGAATGCTTATTTCCACAAAATCCTGAACTGGCTTTAAACCAAACAAGACTGTGTATACTCATGTTTTTTTAGGAAAGAGTAAGCTTATTATCTCATTACTTTTGAATGCTGATGCATGATTATATTAAATGACAGATGAGTAGAAGAGGTAAATGGAGGTCAAAAAACTCTGACTAAATTAATTGTGCCAGTATGTCACCTGTGAAAACAATGTGAAATATTTTTCCCCCTTTGTTTTAAATTCTCGAGATGACCTCTATTTTCCTGGGTGAACCTTGACTGACAGAGAACTGATACAATAAAAGCACCCAAAGTATCGAATACTATTTGAGTCTTTATCTCAGAGTTACTTTTGTGCCTCAAAATCAAGCTGTATTACACACAGTCAAATATCTATTTCCCCAAAGAGAACAGTATTAAGAGAGGGGAATATCAGAGGAGACACTACACTCAGATAACTTCCCGTCATGCCCTACAAAAGCCCAGTGAAAGAGCAAACAAGTTCAACTTCACTTTCTTTGCATTCACATCTATAAAGGTATTGATTTTAGTGTCACACTAGAACTGTTCTCTCTCATATTTTAAATTTTAATCAAGCAGGGATTAATTAGTAGCTCCAAGTGATATTGATGCAAGACCTTACCTGTGAAGACTCTTGGAGGTGCATGGGTTTGAGTGGATAGCTTCCTTGGCTTATCTCTACAGTTCAATACTAGCATGTGACCTGAATTTCTTCCATTTTTTAAGTAAAGACTTCAGGAATTGAGGAGACCCATCAGTTACAATATAAAATGCACAAACATTTCTTGTTTTTAACATTTTTTTGTTCCTAGCAGGATATATATTCCCTGTTATATGAGCTCCTGATAAACATTTACTAAGACAGTAATTCTTATATAAAAACTTAACAATTTTACTTATAATCTTCAGAAAAGTAATATTTTCTCCTCTTTATTATTTCCATAAAGCAATTCCAGAACCTATTCACCCATGCTGTTCTAGGCCATCATTTCTATAAGATTGTATTTTTTTTCCATGTTGTGACATCTGCAGCCCAAACTTGCCTGTGCATCCAGCAGTACTTGTGCGTCATGCTAAATAAATTCCTTTGCATATTCAGTCTTTAATTCTGCACCAGGCTGTGTTGAGTGTTTATCACCTGTGATGGATTTAAAACTTTAAAATCCATAAGTATGTTATACCCCTGGTTAAAAATACAAGGGGAGTGACTGAAGCTAAAAATTGATCACGTATGAAGCACTAGTACAAAGTCAGCCCTGAGAATACAGAGCACCCCAGGTGAGCCAGGTAAACAAGTTGACCCCACCCGGAGAACATGGACACCCAAAGTGAGATGGGTGAATGCTTTGCTCCAGTCCCAAAAACATGAAGCACCTGAGGTGAGCCATGTAAACAAGTTATTAAGAAGAGGGGTTTTATATAACATCAACTTAAAAAATGTATGAATGAATTCACTGTAGTCATTGAATGGCTACTTCTCTCTACCAAGTGAGAGGGCTCGAGCTGACCTCAACTTTCTGCATTTTCACACTTGCTTTTATTTCTTCCCCATGGGAGTCTTCAAGAGCTGTGAAGGACACAGCATTCTGGTGCCTGAACAGAAACCCAGGATATGGGGAAATTCATCATATGGCACCTCTAGCTGTGTGCAAAAAAGCAAGAGAGATATATTGATATCATCAGTATTGGTCCCATTGATATTATCAATATTGTTCCCATCATCAGATGTCAAACATGGGGCAAACAGGTTCTCAGGAAGGACAGTTTCCTATAGAAATGCTTGCTGTATTATTGAAGGCAAAAGATTCAGATGTTAAGGTTTCTCAGCTGAGAGAATTTCTCACCTTTGTGCAAGAGACATGTCCCTGTTTCCCAGAGCAAGGAACCATGAACCCTGAGATACAGAGGTCTGTAGGGCAACAATTGTGCACCCAATATACCACTGAGGGTCCTTAGTGTATTCTCCTATTTATCTTTTCTTTGTGGACTTTGATCAGGGAGTGTCTTGATGACCATATGCCTGTTGAGCTGACCTTAGAATGTTTGGCTCAGAGCACTGTCTTAAAACTAAGCCCAGAGCAGGAAAGATGGGAGAGCAACAGCTAGGATTTGAACCCTCCAGATTTGTTCAGTAACTTAAAGGAGGAGCTGTAGGGAAGTAAAGGAGACCTTTCGTCACTAGAGGAGTGTTTTGCTGTGATTTCTATTCCACAGCAGCTTAAAGTAAAACTAATAGCCCTAACTATACCACAAGTGACTACTTCCACTTTCTCAGTTGAGAAAATATTTGCTGCTTCACAGGCAGAGATTTCCACCCTTCATATAATATACTCATCTTTTCTTTATCCTTGTGAATGATTCTAAAAGAAGCCAGGGGAGGGAGAGAATCCCTGGAGGATTTTCAACATGTTTATCCTGTTGCTGAAGCCCAAGATCCCAATAGTCCGGGACAAGTTATACATCTTCATGAAGCTGTACCTTTTAAGACTTTAAAAGAACTAAAACAAGATACTGCTACCTAGAACCCCACAGTGCCTTTTCCCTTGGGTTTAGGAGAGCTCATAGGGCAACAGGTTATGGCCCAAAATGTTTGAAAGGAATATCTAAAGCATGTTTAACTCTGGTGCATTATTTATTGTGGAAGGGAAATTTTTTTGAGTTGTACACAGATCATGCCACTCACAATGCTGCTCACAATGTGGCCATTACAAAAGGCATGTTAACCAGAGAAGGTGCCTTTGCTACCACAAATCATCAACTTACTTTAGAATTGCAAGCATATGCATGCATTAAAATAGCTGCCACAAGGGCTTGGAAGGAAGTAACATCCCTTGATCTGACCTCCATTCACCAGAGGCCTGATAAACATTTCTAGGATTTGCAGCATGCTAATTGCAGCTAGTGGGAGGATTATCAACAATACAGAGAATGGCAAGTTAATTGTTCAACAGTTGGCCTTTGAGAATGAAGATAAGCCTTGTAAAGAGGCTTTTTGAGCCCACAAAAAAGGAGCTATGCTGTCTGAGATGTTTCAAATTTGCAGATTTTGGTCCCTCATATGGTCAAGGGGCTGTGTTGGTGGCAGCTATCACTTGGTCTATTCATCCACAGCTTAAAAGAAAAGGAAAGAGCAAGATTACTTGTTCAGCTGTGGGAATGAGTGACATTTTGCCCAAAATTGCTCTGCTGTACCTGTAGGGGCAGCAAGGCCACTATCTGTCCTTTCAAGGAAAACTTCTAGTATCTGTCCAAAGTGTTGACAAGGATATCATTGGGCTAATAAGTGTAAATGTGAGACTGATGTGGAGGGCTGACCTATTCTAGGAAACTTCCAGGGGGGGGTGTACTATCTCTAATTTCCACCCAAAGCTGCCTTCTACTCCCAAGCACATTTCTGACCTTGATGAGCAACAAGAGAGTAGAGGGTTGAACCTCAGTCCTTCCTACAGATTCATAGTAACTCCTGAAATGGGACTCCAAGCTAGTCCTACTGAAGCCTGTGGATCATTGTTCCAAGGAACTTGGACTCCTGCTAGGTCACAGTAGTCTTACTTTACAAGATCTCCACATTTTGACTGGTGTCATCAATACTGATTATACAGGGGAGATCAAAGTTATGGTTCAAACTATTCAATACATTGTTCAGGTCACCCCAGATTCTCACATTGCTCAACTGGTCATTCTTCCTTTGACAACAAATGGAAAATATATAAATGAAGAAAGAGGATCCAATAGTTTTGGGTCCTCTGATACTTACTGGGTTCAACAGATGAAGCAAGGTCATTCCAAAGATGACATTGAGGATTGAAGGAAAACATTTAAAGGGCTTTTAGGTACAAGTACAGATGCCTCAGTTATTGCCTAATGCCATTCGCCTATGGCCTGGCCTTTGGATGTAGCAACTACAGATCTCCAGAGGGTGGGCAATGTTTCCTGCCCTAGTAGAAGTGCTGAACTGTTAAGCTGGAGGGATACAGAAGGCCACGCTGGGCATTTTTCACCTTATGTGCTCCCCATATGCACCATTTCCACTGGCGTCATCTGCCACAGGGAATGGCAAACAGGCCTACCCTAGATCAAGAGCTCGTAGCTGCAACCAGTTTGTCAGCCGCTCAGACTCATCTATCCGCTTGTCTTGTTCATTACGTGAATGATATTCTTCTAGCACATGAACCTTCATGCACCTTACATAAAATATTTCTCCAATTAATTGATGCCCTTCATAATGTAGGACTGGTGGTGGACCCCAAAAATGTACAAACTGTGGCAAATTTCACATGTTTGGGTCACCTCTCTTGGGTCAGCCACAGAAACATATTGTATCCCAAACTGATCAGACTCTGGTTGATCATCTTGCAACTTTAACTGATTTTCAGACTTTACTTGGTAACATTAATTTGCTCTGGTCAACTCTTAAATTGACAGTTTATGATTTAGGCCCTTTCTTTGACATTTTTAAGGTGGACCGGGCACTGCGGTCTGTGAGAGCACTTATGTCAGAGCCTAAAGTCACTTTGGTCAAAGTTAATCTGGTTCTTTCTAATGTTCAACTTTCCAGAATTGTCCCACCTTTGCCAATATTTTTAATTATTTTCCCAACTCAGCATAGATACACTGGGGCCCTTTGGCAGCCTCAGGGCCATTTACCATGTCTACACTTGCCACGTGCTCCACGTAAAACCATTACTTCTCTTTATGATGCTGTGTCAGGACAGATCACACTTAGGCAAACGTATGCTCTTCAGTTCTTTGGTAGTGAGGTGCAAATTATCATTGTTCCCTTTTCTTCTGTTCAACAACAGTGGCCATAGCAACTTTCATCCTCTTGGCAATCCACACTGGCTAACTTCCCTGGTGTTGCTAATTGTCACTATCCTCCAAACAAAGCAATTCAATCTGCTTCCCTCATACTCTTTGTCTTCCCTTCAAAACCTAGCTGGTTCCCATCGAAGGCCTCTGTTTTCACAGATGGGTCCTCTTCAGGCAGAGGAGGTTATGGAATGGCCTCTTCTTCCCAAACACAGTATACATGATTTTCTTCTACACAAAAGGCTGAATTGCAGACTGTTACATGGGCCTTAGGATATTCATCTACTCCCATTAACCTCTTTTTAGATAGCACTTATGTTTGTGGTATGGTGTGCCACATTGAGACTGCTACTATACACACTAGCCAGCAAGAATTTGCTCATCTATTTCACACTCTCCAAGCTCTCATTTGGTCTATGCCATGTTCCCTCTATCATGGGTCACTTGTGTGCTCATTCCCAATTGTCAGGACTTCTCACTGAGGAAAGCGCTGCATAGACAGATTACTAGCTAATGTCACTGCTGCTCCCTCAGATGCCATTCAAACAAGCTTCTGCCTCCCATTGCACCTTCCATAAAAATGCTTCTGCTTTGTGCAAACAGTTCCTTTTAACCAGAGAACAGGCTTGACAAATTGTGAAACAATATTCCTCATGTGTAATACATCTTCCCTCACTCCATATGGGAGTTAATCTCTAAGAGTTATACCTTAAACGTCTCTGTCAAGTGGAGGTCACTCACATTCCTGAGTTTGCCTCTCTACACTGGGCTCATGTTTCAGTGGCTACTTTCTCAGATTGTATTTTGCTTCTGCCCACACTGGTAAAGTCGATAAACAAGTCATTACTCATTGCTTGGATGATTTGGGTACCCTTGGCTGCTGAAAGGCACTTAAAATTGACAACGGCCCAGCTTAGACAAATATTGCCTACCAAACATTTTGTAAAACCTTTTACATTTTTCTTACCTTGGGAGTGCATTGAAACCCAAGTCAAGTGGTCCAGGGTTTAGCTTAGTGGTCTAAGAGTCCATCCTGGTAAGAACGAAGTCATGAGCTTGATTCCAGGTACAAAAAAAAAAAAAAAAAAAACAAGTCAAGGAGTCATTGAACATGCTCACTGTATCCTCAAAATTCAATTACAAAAGCAAAAACTAGAATCTTTCCCTAAAAAATTCACATCTCATAATAAACTTTACTTGGAATTAATGCTGTTAACTTTTTAAATCCTTATAGGGATGGGACTACAGCAGCAGAAAGACAATTCAATCAGGTAAAGGAGAAGCTCTGAAGAGTCCTTTGGAAAGATCTTCATACTGGACAATGGAAGGGACCCAGCTCAGTTCCCATGGGCTGAGGGTATGCTTGTGTCTGTCCAGGGAACGTCGAATGGCCTTCTGGGTGCCAGAGAGTGCTACCTGGTTGTATCATGGGCCCAGACCTGGACAAGCAGCTGGTTTCACCTTTTGAGAGGCTGATGGTTAATATTGCGGCAGTGCCTTTGGGACTGCATCACAGCTGATGGACAACCATGGGTCTAAACCTGACCAGAGGCCAATTAAAGAAACTGACCTACGATGCCCAGGAGATGATAACAAAAAAAATAGAATCAAAAGTCTGAGTAGGTGATAGAGTGAGTGAAGTAAATTGGGCTGGTAGCTACATAAAAGGACATGAAAATTGCCAGTATTCTTAAGACAAAATAAAATACAAAATTATATTAATTATAGATAAAAATTTTTGTTCCTTCAAAATGTTTTCTTTTAAGAGATCTCTAATTGACTTACAAAAAATTCTGACTTTGTGCAAACATCTTCTTCCTCTTTTGTAGCAGGGATTGAACACACAGTCTCGGCCTTGCCAGGCAGATGCTGTGCCACTGAGCTGTATCCATAGCTCACAGACTTCTAAAATTGTAAAAAAGCTAGTATAATTCAATTTGGCCAAAAATACACTTGAGTGTATTCTAATTTTATAAGATCATCTATATATTTGTTTGTTTGTCTAATAAGTGAACAGCTTTTTTTTATTTGAGCAGAACTTTTTTTCTTTACTTTTTCTTTTGCATTTTTGAATCATTTTGCTTATAATTTAATTTGGCTTATAGATTTAAAAAAAAAAAAACATGCTTCCACCTGGGTTTCCAGCTGGTCAAAATGGTTTTCCCATAAGTCATCAGAAATTTGTTAAGGTAAATAAATGGATAAACTTTATGGTTGGGGAATTATTTTGCAGGACTCCCTTTGGCAAATAAAGGAGAAGTTGTCTGAGAAAAACTATATCTCGATCTTTGTTCATTAATGGGAAACCCCGGTGGTCTTCATAGCCTTGTGAGAAACAACCTAGTAAATGCTATTAAAAATATCTTATTGGGTCAGAGATATAGCTCAGTGGCACAGTGCCTGCCTAGCAATCATGAGGTCCTGAGTTCAAACTCATATATATATATATATATATATATATATATATATATATATATATTACATTGGTCATTGTCAAAAGGTTAGGTTCTCTAGAAATGAGACAGTAAGGTTTTCTGATTTATAGATGTTCTGGTATGAAACTAAATTAAGAAACAAGTTTTCATATGGCTATGACAATTGTTATTAATCTCATGGTGCATTAAATGTATTCATGCTTTCAGATGTATAGGTAACATAAAACAGGGATTGCTTATGGTGATGGACTTTTTCTTTCAGACTCAGACCTTTGCCTTTAACAAAGCTTATGTGATGTACATGCTAGGCATGTGCCATTATACTAGAGATGCCTTGGCATTAAGCATTACAGACAATTTCACAAACTTATTCTATGGCATCCCATTAAGTTTAGTCAGTCAGGCGAAAGCTTCCTATGTACTACATAGAAATATTGACTAAAAAGGACATTATATAAGATAGAGAATTTAAGTGTGTTACAAAGTATCATTATGATTGTCATGCTACAATATTATATATGGCTTTTGATTTCAAATTCTCTGCATAAAACTATATAACTGTCATTTGTTAATATTCTACAGGGATTCAACTATGAGAACATTCACAGTTGGTAGAAAATAATGGCCCTATGTTGTATTTCAAGGTGCTTAATATTCAGATATAAATATAATATTAAGCTCACTGCTCCCATTATAATGTAGTCATTAACCTTTTCTTTTGGATATCCAACAGCTGAGGTATGGAGACAAAAAAACTAGAAAGATAGATGGGCTAAAAGGACAGCTAATTTTTGGTCCAAACTTCCAAAGTCAGTGAGGAATCAAGACAAACATAAGTGAACCTCTGCTGTGACACCCTATAACTTGGTGAGTTCCTGGTCTTCGGACCAAGGAGATGTTAGGATCACAGAGGAAGGAGGTCAGTGGTGTTATAGGATGCCTGAGGAGTCACCAGGAGAGAAAACCCTCCCCAGCTTTCATAGAAAGCAACATGGTCAAGCAGATGGCTGACACTGACAGGAGAGCTGTCAGGAGTACTATAAGGTAAATCCTGAGGAGAATTAACAGACCTTGATAGATAGCAAGAAATTAATTTAATTAAGCAAGTCTTGCTTTAACTTGGTCTTGAACATCCAGCAGAAAAGTATAACCACAAGATGTGTAAGACAATGCCACAGGGTGCCCAAGGCAAGTTAGATGAACCAGTTGTTAGGAAGAAGGGTTTCACCTGACATCAGCCCACCAAGTTTATAAATAAGTGCACTGCAGCCATTGGGTGGCTTCTTTTCTCCACTAAGACCTGACCTCCACCTGACCTCAGCTTTCTGCATTTTCACTCTTCATTCTTCACAGTCCTTTGCTGGGAGATTTCAAGAGCTGTACTGAAGGTGGCACATGCCAATTTTTGCTAGCTGAAGCTCAAGAGATCATATTTCTAGCTCAGATTTCAAGGAAATCTTTCCCAAGTGTCCTAAGGATAACATTTTAAGAAATGTTGGCTTAAATAAAAAGCAATCCCTTATCTTAGAATATCCAAATAAGAACTCTATAGTCCCTGTCTTATAGAAATTAGAATCCACAAGAGCATCAGGATCCAAATGTATTAATATTGTGCACATCGGAAAATCTTCAGCTCACATCCCTATTTGTGTGAATCATAAAACATATATATAGCATTAACAGACTATATACATTTTTTAAAACAAAATAGAGAATCAAAGAAAAAAAGGAAAATGAGTATATGATTCCATATGCTTTTTACTGTAAAATCAATTCCTTTTTTGTCCCATAGGGAGTATGCACTACACAATATTAACCACCAGTCTGATATTGGGCAAACTGAGAAGATAATTATCAAAGAATGTAAAATAGTGTGCTTTACTGGTGTTAGGAAACCATTCAGCACATTACCAAGCAACTAGAGACAGTTGGCTAACTAAATTAGAATGCCTCGCAGGTGTTGGAACTGGATTTTCATGGATGAAAAGAAGGGAGATATTCCAGGTCAAACACACATGACACAAGAAAACAAGATATATATTATAAACTGTTTAGCTTGATTACTCTTTGGTGGTCTATAAATTCTTTTCAATGATAACACTTTCATACAATTATCTGCTTAATATTTGACATTTTAACAGTACAAAATACAAATACTCATCATCAACCACTGTTTAAGAGAAATAAACAAACATCTCCGTTAAAATCCATCAATACTATTGAATGGCAGTAAAATGCTCAATTTATTATGTTCTGTCAATTCTTATGTTCAATTCATCTTCAGTTGCTATTGATATTTTCTATTTTGTTACATATTTTTAATATTTGCTAAAAACATCTATTTGTAGAACAATCTTGAAAGATAATCAAGTTTAAGTTCAAATTGTGTTTTCTTTAACTGTGAAAAAATAGTGATATATTCTTTACTGATTTTATTTTATATCTAAATAAGTTTCAAATATGCAGTATGTACACACACACACACATATATATATATATATACATATACATAAATGTATACATGTAATATTTATTTATACATAGTCTTAGCATTCTTCTTATTGTACTTGTTAGTGTTTTCCTCATCATCAGTTTTCTTATTCTGATTGAGAATTTAAGCTCTGGGTGCCGAATGCCGTCTTGCTCGGTTGGGAAAGTCAGTCTGCTTGTCAAAGACCGGACCACACCTGTGTGCTGGGCCAGTTACAGCAGGAATGTAAGGCTCTGGCGATTTGTAACTCAGTTCTTTTCTTAAGGCTGCATTTGTGAGGAGAGGAGGCTTCCTTGCACTTCCTGAAACATGATTATCTCAAGACTAATATTTCTTTTCTGTAATAAGACTCAGGGTATCCATGTGTCCATGAAAGGCCTTCTGTGTAGTCCCCATGGCACAAGGACTTGGGTGAATGGGGCACAGGAAATCAATGCAGTTATCCTTTTGCCTCTGACACAGATGTGTCACCTTTTGGTGAATAGGGCAAAATCCTCATACTTGGCACAGTTCTTTGAAGACTTCCATTCTTATGATCCTTTTAACATTTCCAGTAGGAGGATATTTCCAAAAGGTACATTGTGCATTATTTTCCCTTATTTAAAGAACCTTCCTTTGCTTACAGGAGCTGTTTCTAGAGCTTTGCCTGTTCAGTTGATAACGTGTGACTCACAAGAAACTAAAATTATAAATTTAGAAGCCAATTTGTCTGCATATACACCTCATGTAACCATTATTTTGTAATGTAATACAATGCACATTCTAAAGAAAGACCAAATCTACACAATTATATATGGTTTTCAACTGCTGAAACAGTAATTAAAGTGAAATCACCATAATAATCATACCTGTTACTTACAAAAATACTGTACAAACCTTAAATATTTTAATTTATGTATAATATGCAAATTATTCTTAATTTTATCTAGCATTTAATTAATTTTACAAATAAATATATAAAAATAATTATCTTAAAATTATTTTCTTGTGAAGAATAGCTTCAAGTCATATATATATTTATACATATATATAAATGTTTATAGTTGTCATTTGAATAGAATGTCTCAAAATTGCATTTATCTCATAATAAAATTATTTACTTTTATCATGATATTACTTAATCATGACCTGTAAAATTACTTAAAATCTAACCTTATTCCAATTTCCTGATATGAAGAATATGTGTAGCAGACTTTGAGTCAATTAGCAATAGGTAGGAAACAAATAAAATCTCTTCATAATGATATAAAACAAGAATGTAAAGGAAAAAAACAATTTATTTGACTATATCCCTCATTTGTAAGGAGTTGCCTTACTTTGATTCCTGAACACTTTTATGTGACTCCTGGATTAGGCAACTCTATGTGATATATATATCAACATATAGAATTGTGTGTATATATATATATATATATATAGAGAGAGAGAGAGAGAGAGAGAGAGAGTTGTCTATATATATCAACTTATAAAGTTGTATATTTGTATCTGTAACTTTAACCGTAATAATTCAGTTTAATGTAATCTTTCTTTACTATAAATATAATTTTTATAATATAAAAATGATCAGAAACTCATTGTGTGAATGTATTAGTCAAGCTGTGTCAGGATTGAACCATAACATCCCATGGATATTGGTCCACTGATTTCACTCTTTAGCTGATAACTTCTTTGGCTGGAATTAATATAAAATGGTATGTATTACTGGCATTCAATATAATGAGACAGTGATTCTGGAAGAATCATAAGGATCAGAGAAAACAAAATTGAAATCTATATTCAATAATTATTCTGTAAGAGTGAATTACTAACCAAAACTTGTTATAATACCACCAAAAAATTGTGTGCAGAAAGCAGGTTTTGTTCATGGTGTCATACACAAGAATGGAGTGGGTTGTCACCATGAACAAATTCAAGGATGAAACAGATTTAATTTGAGGATTAGTTTGCTGCTCAGACCATGTAAAGCTTCCACTCTTCCATCAAATCTGCTGTATGTACAGCACAGTTAGCAACACATGGTGTTTTAGAGAGATGACGGATGACTGACATCCGCTTGACTCCTGTCAAATTGAATGCAGAACATCTTTTCCTGTAAACATCTTAAAATGAGAATTTTGCAGATGCAGATATTTTTGCTCACTGGAACATTGTTGAAATGTTCTCCATTAGCCTGCTTCAGTACACTTCTACCAGTCTTCAATATCGATTCTTCTTGCATTTGCTAAGTTCATTAGCCACTGACAAACAGCAGGTAATGACTAGATCTATGGTCTCCTGGATGTCCTTTATCATAACTACTCTTCCACGGTCAAGACTATCATTTAACTTATGAGAACATTTTGATATATGTTTTTGTCAAGAAAAAAAGAACATGTTTCCCTGGGTGGCATTGGTAACAAATGATAGCAATAGAGTCTTGCTTTACAACAGTCTGTGTGTTCCACTTTTGATGAATGAAATATTGTTATTGGATTACTGTGTTTTTGTTGTTTGTCTCCACTAGAAACATCCTCTGACTTTTCCATCATCCTGGAGGTGAAAGTTATAGACTCCAGCTCCTAGAACCTCTAACAGGTCTTCTAATTGGATTTGGACATAAAAAGAAAGTGGATGGGAAATCAGAAGGTGGTGAGCAGAAGACCTCGGGATTGTATAATGTTTTTTCTTGCCAACACAACACAGCTCAGTGAATTATGTTTCTCTGTAAATACAGCTCCTGTTTGTTAATCACTCATCCATAGCACTATTCTTCCCGTGGGCTCCTATCTGATCCTTCCTTTGAAATATCAGACTAGGGATTTTCAAGTTTCTCTAGTATGATAACTTTGTTGATTTACTTTCTTGACTACATTTCTTTAAATATTTAGTATACTTAATTATATTTATCTCATTAAATTTGTTACATTAAATTCTTTTTGAGTATGCATTGTGGTGTAGGTTGATATGTTGGACAAGATAGTGTTTCTGACAACAAACTCAAATGACGTCAAAATCATTAGAATTCTTTTATTAATGTTTCCACTCTCTCCCCTATCCTTTTTCTTAATCTTCCTCTATAAATGCATCAAAGTCAAATTTATCTTTCATTCAGGACATAAAATAACTTTTAAGATCTTATTATATTTTCTATTTCATCTGTATCTATTTACTCTGATATTCTTAGTGATAAGACTTCTTCCTAAACTTAATCTCAGTTCTCATTCACTGCATCTCAACACCTCTCCTCTACCCAAGATATCACCACTCCTGGAATTGTCTACTGCTTCATACACACATCATCAATATTTATAAATACATTTTAATTCATACATAAACATTGCATGAATTTAGGCAAACATACCTTTCTTCGCAAAGATTTATCATTTTTTTATCATGAAAATATGCAAAATTTGTTCTTCTACCTTTTTGAAATAGAAAGTACACTATCGGTTACTGCAGTCTTTCTAATATGATAGAGCATATCCGAGCTTACTTTTAAGTAATATTTGAGTGATAATTACATACAATAAATGTACCCATTTTTATTGTATATCTTGATAAATTTAGACAAAAGGATGTTTTTGCAATAGTTACAGTAAAGAAATAGAATATCTGTACCATCTCGGTGTTTCCCTGGGTCATCTCTAGTTAGTTGCTTCTAATTCTAGTGCCAGACTATCACTGATGTAAGTTCTGATATTCTTAAATTCTTAAAAGTTACAAATATTTATAGTCTTTTGTGCACAAATTATATTTTCAGTGTATTTCCAAGCATCATTTGTGTCTTTGTATGTTATATATAAGGCTATTAATTGCATCATAGCCACATTAATATTTGTCAGGCATTTAAATTGTAGTCAATGTGGTTGAAATACAGTGCTAATGCAATGTAATTTCAATTTCTATTTCCCTGATGACCACTGGTATTGATCATCTTTCTAGGTGTTTATTGGTCAAATATGTGAATTCCATTCCACCCAATTATTCTATGTGTTCACAAAAGAGTTTATGACATCACACTGCAGTGATAAAACAGTTCAGTGTTTTTAGCCACATAAGTCATAATAGCAAAATCTTGCAAAACCCTATAAGTCCATCAGTAGATTAATGCATAAAGAATTGTGTCAGAAAGAAAGATAAAGTTCAGTCATTTGTAGGAAAATGGATGCACCTTGACACCCCAAAATTAAATGAGATAAATAAGACACCCAAGCTTAAACAGAGTTTCTCTTAGATGACGAATGCAGAGTAAAAATAAAGGGCAAAATAAAAGATAGAGAATAGGAAGTAAGGAGCTAGATTTTTCTTAGTTGGGAAGAAGATTAAGAGCTGGAAGGAGGTGGAGGGAAAGAAGAGGAAGGGCATGAAAAAAGCATTAAGATGTGTTATGTACATGCACCAACTTCCCACAGGGAGTGTAGTCATTATGTCCTCTACACATACGCTAAAAAATAAAAACTTTAAAAGATGTATGAAAATTTCTACTGAGATGTGTGTTCATTCCTAAGGATTATTTTCTTTTCATTACAAGTGTTCTTATGTAGTAGAAATACAGATCTTTGAAATATAATCAATCCTACTCTATTATTCTGCCTATCATTTTGTAAATATTTTATAAATAATAAACATTTAACATTTTAGTGGAATTCAATGTATTATTTTATATTTCTTGTTTTATTGTCTTTCTAAAAATTTCACTTACCCAAAGTTTGCAAAGACAATTCTTTAAAAATTCTTCTGATTTTAATGTTTTTGCTTTGTTTCAGTCTGCAGTTCAGTCAGAGTTAGTTTCTCTTCATTGTGGGTGGTAAGCATCAAATGTAACTTTTTACTAGAATACCTAAATCATTTATAATTGTTTGATGAGAAGGAGTTTCCCCATTTAATATCCACAATATCTTTCTTAAATTGATTATTTGTTTATTTCTGGGCTATTATGTAAGTTTAACTTAAAACAATTTCCACATTCACTTGATTGAAGAAACGCTACCATATTTTTTTACACCAGTTATTTAAAGTCCTCCAATACCATTTTCTGTTTTAAAAATTGTTTTGTACTGTTGAAGTGCTTTGCATATGTCCCCATGTGTCTTAGTCATATTCTTCTTTGGTGAGATGCAGTACTGGACACCTACAGTGCAAAGCAGGAGAGCTCTGTCTGGGCTCACATTTCAGCAGAGGTTTCAGTCAATATTCTCCATAGCGTGGCACAGGGGAGTGGTGGACAGAAAGCATGGAGACTCAAGAGAGAAGCCAGGAAGGGAAGTGTAACCCACTGGGTCACTCCCTCCTGACATGGCTTCTCCACCAAGTCCCATCTCCTAAGAGTAACTCAACTATTCCACCTCCATAATCCAATCCCTTCTCAAAAGGCTCACCTGTGAGTTTTCTTTTCAATTGGTTTTTTCTAATGTACAGAATTATGATTGGCTTTGCATATTTACTCTACATAATATAATTCAATTAGCTTAGAAGTTTCAAGCCCTAGGATTTCATGGTCTTATTTCATATTATCTGTGAAAAATGTTTATTTTTCCCCTAAATATTTTATGATTTGATTCTCTTTTCACCTTATGTTCTCTGGCTGCTCCCTCCAATAGGAAATAACAAAAGATCAGATGCTGTGTGGTCTTATTACTGATATAATGGTAACATCTTCATATTATTAGCATTAAGAATAGTGATGACTATAGCTTTTACTTTTTATAGATCCCCTTTGTTGGATTGAGGAAACATTTCTAGTATGTTTAGTTTATGCCTAATTTACCTATGGTTAGTTTGCTCAGAATTCTTATTTGTTTGTGTATGTGTTTCCATATGTGTTTAATCAGTGTTGTGTCTTGAATTTCTTCAAATTATTTTTCTTTATCTATTTATATCACCTTAGATTGTTCTGAATGTAGGGTGAAGCATGCTGATTGGTTTTTGAATGTTAGTCTAAGTTTTCATAGGCTTGATAAGTCACTTGGTTATGATGCATTAACATTCTTGTTTGTTGATTAACTTAGCTATTATTTTGTTAGGAAATATGGTATCTTCTTGAATGGAGGATGGTGTAATCTTTTTCCCTCAGAAAAGTCATTTGTTAGACATTTCTGGGACAAGATGGACTTTTATTACTAAAGTTTCGAGTATTGCATATATACATACAATTTATATAGTCATATAAAATTGACAAAAACTCATCAATAACTATATATATATATATATATATAATTTTAACTTCATGCTTCAAATCTATGTTCTTGTCTTAAAAGGTGTTTATTTGTTACAACTATTGTTAGATATCACCTTCTTACTCAGTCTTATATAATCGCCCTTTTACCTGATTATTTTTATTAAGGTGACTGAGGATTCGATCTGTTTAAGAAAAATCATCTCACTCTTTGTTTTCTAACTGGCAATGAATCCTTTCATCCATTTGTCTCTTACTCTCCCAAGGGATGTTTTTGTACATTTTAGAATTCCATTTTAGCTTCTTTCTTTTTCTGAAAAATTGTGGTTGCTAAATTATTCAGTTTATTATTTTCAAGGAGCCAAATAACACTTTCATCAAATGTAGCAGCTTATTTAATTCTTTGCTTAGCTTCTGTGTCTGTTTTTTTCTGCTTTTAAAATCACTTTAATAAAATATGGTTAATATATAAAAATCTCTACATATTTAATATAATCTTGATATTGAAATATCTTTGATACTTTTAATGCTGTTTTTTTTATTTTTCCTCATTTCCCCCTTTGAATTGGAAAATGAAAGTGATGCCAGTTTCAGTGGTTTATTGAAATGAGAGTAGAGTATTAACCCTCATATTTTAGCAGCGGTAGCAGCTGTGTGAGCAGCTCTCTTATATTACATACAATGACCAAGACACAGTCTAAGCTCTTCCAAAACAGCACGTGGTTATAACAAATATTACTTTCTTTTATCCTTGTGGTTTAAATATTTCATCATTTCAAAAACCATGTTACATAACTGTGTAAAACTGTGATTTTTAGCAATTTTTAAGCAAATTTCAGGATTTTGCAAAACACAAAACATCCAACTGACTTGAGAGAGTCCAATTCAATTACCTAAACATCCCAAAGAAAGACAGAAAGTGGGGTGAGAACACACTCTGTTTCCTAGCAGGCTATCTTGTTTATCCTTGTCATTGTGCTTACTTAGAGCTTTAAAGATATGTTTTTGGAAAGATTATATTTCTGTCAACTACTGTCACTCAGTCTGCAACTCCATATCACTCTTGAGTAAGATAGTCCTTGACAGTCTTCTAACAGAATTGTAACTGTCAGTCTGTCACACTGATTGCTACCACTCTCATTCAACCTAATTAAAGATTTATTATTTTCACAGGACCACAGATATCCTTTCCTGTTTCAGTTAACTTCAGGCCTGAGGTGCTTGAGCATAAGACAACAATTTTTCTCGGATATCATTGATTTTTTCCTCAATATGCCTGAAACAGAGTATTTTTGCTTGTCTTTATGAAGGCAAGCTTCTCCCTAAACACTAAGATTCTTAAAAGGACTTTCAATGCTTTACCTAACACAGTAGATGCACTGCAGCATTGCATACATCAAAAAGAATTATTCATTTTAAAAAGAAAAAAAAACATAATTAGTTTGGCTATAACTTCAGCAAAGGGACACTGCCTTCAATTTCAGATATGTAATTTTAAAATCAGATAAAGACACAAGTATAAGCTTTCATGAATATGCAACTACTAACTCATTAGTTTATGTTTTGTTGTCTATCAGCCTATGTATGCATATGCAACTATGAGAATATTTATTTTATTGGTTTTGTGGTTGGCATTGTGACTGTGATTTCTTATCTTTTACTTGTCTCTCTTCTACGTAAGTTAATTCAGCCAAACTATGAAATATCCACTGATTTTCATTAAGGTTTTGGAGCTTTTATTTTGATTTCCTTTATAGAGAGCTTTAGAAATCTTTGAGTTACATATATTCTTGGAATTATACCACAAGGATATAATTTTTTTCTCTTAATCTTCCTATTTCTGAGTCAGTATTTTCATAAGGGTTTGATGGAATTAGTTTTTCCAAATAGAATAAGGATCTCTCTTGTAGGTTTTATACTGTAGATACCTGTAATTGCTTTATAAGAGGCTTCAGTAGCTTAATGATCATGAAGACAAACATAATGCATATTAAATCTCAGTAATTTGTACATTACATTTGTACTTGAAAGAAAAGTTAGTCTATAGATAGAAAACATTCTTTTCCTACAAATTACTGTTATATGCGTTTATTGATGGTGTTAGAAAAGTGGATTCTTGTAGTAGCTATTAACATCACTCTCTATCCTCAGCACCTGGAAAATGCAGTTTTTCTGCACGCACATATGTACATGTGTACACACACGCGCACACACACACAGCCCTGAAAATATCTGAACTCCAGAAACTTGTTTTGATAAACACATAAGGACAGCAGCTCTATTCTCTCCTGAAGTTTTCATTCCAGATAATCTCAACAGGAGACTACTTGTTTTTCACTTATCATTAAAACCAGAAGGAAGATAAGAAGAAAAAGCAGAATAAGAAAGCAGAAGCTGAAGGGGAGGAGGAGAAAGAACAGAAACATCATTCTTCAGTCTGTGTTGTAAAAAAATGATATAAACGCTTGGTGGCCTCCACCCTGTTTGCTTCTGTTTGTTTGTAAAATATTGATGTATTTTGTTCCCTCTTAAGCATTGCAAAATAGAAGGTGCTGGGGATTCCCAAGGGTGAACTATTCCCTTCAAATCAATATTTTTCATGTCTAGTTAAACATCAGTTCTAAATACTCAATTGTTGTAGCTAGGGTTTTCAGGGGAAATAATTTAATACAGGACACATAATTTATAGGATTATTTTATAGTAGTCACCCAAAGAGTCAGATACAGAAGACTGCAGTAGATCTGTTCACACAATAGACACCCAAATAATCCAGCTGAGGACCTACCACCCATGACAATTCCCCCATGAGTTCAACTGCAGCCTACAGCCCACGACAATGTCTCATGCAAGTCTGCATTAAGGATTTGCAATGTGAATGCCAAAAGATCAGTGGTGGAAGCTGGAAAGTCTGGGTCAGTGGGATAAAGAATGTGTGGCAGCAGGCCGAGGGACGTGCACCGGAGCTAGGGAATGGTGCTCAAGGTAAGGATCAGAGCTCCCCAGAAGAGAATCACAGCCATCTCAGCAACAGCGAAGAACAGCTGAATTCATATTAGGAAAGCCGGCATGACAAGCTTCTTCAGGAGAACCAACAGCACCACCTCTTCCTCCTCGGTTCTCCCTTTCAAGCTATTGGCAACGACCTTCAGGTTTGCCCTCCACACACAGCACCACACTGATGCAGTTCAGCTGGGTGTTACAAGTCAACCACCAGTTGTTAATTCATCACATCACTGGATTGTCTTTCTGTGGTACTGCATTCATGTTTAGAAATTCTGATTTTAATTCAAAGAATTAAAATACTAGAGGTTAAACATAGCTATGCAAAATCACTGACAGTATTGTTAGAAATAACCACAAATTACATATATAATATAAAGTGAGAAAAGTGCTACCACACAAAAGTTAAAATTACTACAAACCAGCCCTAATAACTAATAAAAAAGTCAGACATACACAATTAATAGTCTAGTAACAGTATAAGTAGCTGTATTTACCTGTATGTTGTAGACAGTAAAAATTATAGTTAGATAGAATTGTTTTCAAAAAGATTTAGGTCTTTTGACTTAAAGAAACTAAAGAAATATGTATTTCTAAAATTCTGGAAAATGATATGTTAATAATGTATTTTAAACATAATTCTCTCCTGGAGAAAATAATTTATAGACATATCCAGAGAATTCAAAAGTTTGGTGCTGTAATTTATTCTAAGTAAAAGACTTAAAATATAAAAACAAACTGGATGAGGTATAATGGCATATATAGAGCTCTATTTCTAGGTCACCAGTTCAGATTGGAGGGAGGTTAGTAATGACAAAAGTCATTAACCCCAGTGACTGTTTGTGGCCCATGTGAAATGACATTGATCTTTAACCTACACTGCAGAATCTACTCTGATTATTGGAATCAGATATGAACCTCAAGAGAAAGTCTGACACATATGTCTTCTATTTCATCATAACATAGTAACTGGCACATATCTGTAAGCTCTCTACTGCATGAAAATGAGATAGACTATTCAATATGATTCCTAAGTATGCACAGATTTTATTACCCTTCTTTCCACTCTTACTCAGCATGGATGAGCAATTATTTTCCATAACCTGTGGGTTGAATTGACTGAAGATGGAGAAAATAGTCTCATACAGACAATTTTAAGTGCAATATATATCTGGATCTTGTATGTAGCATGGGCACTGATTCTAATATTTGCTGCTTGATATTATGTAATTAAAATAACTTCCTACACAAATAATTAAAGATAGATCAAAAAGAGAATTATATAATTTAAAAAGTATAGTTCCCTACCTGAAATCAAAGAGATTGTTGATACTTAGCAATCACAACCTAGCATATGAAAATTGCTATTAAGCTATATAGACCTCAAAATAATAGTTATAATTTTCCTTAGTGTAATCAGACTTTGATTAATTTGTTTAACAAATTTTTGTATTTTCATTAATATGTATGACTTCCATGTGCATTGAAATGTATTCTTGGGATAATGAAATCCACCTGGTCACTACTAAAAATGGAATTAGATCTATAATTATAATACATTAGTATCATTTGCAGAGTATTGCTGGGCTATTTGCCCTATCTCATTTACTACTAGCAGGCGTTATTTTTATCTATTTTATGAATTAACATCAGAAGAAATAGATATATCCTGAAATGTATGCATATGATATTAAACTTTCAAGAAAAATCTCAACATTCAGAAAATCAATAGGTTAATGTTTACTCATATAAAAATATTTAAGCATAGCATGGGAAATTGCATTGAGCAGCAATAACTTGTTGATTGAAGAGAACACGGACACATGCCAATATGATAGATCCAGAGAAACATTTATGTCCTGTTCTGACATCTTCACGTATTTCATATATGCTTCTGCTTTCCACATGTACCTTCAATCCAGCAGGTTAGTATTTCTATTAACACAATACACTTTTCACTGCACAGTTTTATGATTTATCTTTTCTGCCTCTAATTGTAGTTCCTGAAGAAAAAGTCGGTCAGATTTTTCTGCATTTACTGGCTCTAACTTATACAGCCTCTTTGCACTTTCACTTTCCTTCATTACATACATGTATGCACATAAGTGGGTATGTGCATGTATAATGTGCATGTAACATACATGTACATGTGTAAAACTATCTGTCAGGAAATGAGGAATTGGCAACATATGTTAGCTTTCATTCACTTCATATGATTTCTACTTTAATATATGGAGAAAAATGTCCTTCTTTTGACTGGATGTTGTGGCACTTGCCTACAATCCCAGAATTTGGGAGGCTGAGGCAGGAAGATCACCGTGAGTTTGAGGCACCTGGGCTACATAGTGAGTTCAAGGAAATCCTGAGCTACATAGTGACACCCTGTCTCAAGAAAAGAAAATTCTCATTTTGATCCTTTATGGAAGAAATGTATGGTTCAATTTGCTACTTAAGTCTATTATTTAAATTAATAGTATCCTTAGTGAATGTAATAATTAGGTACTGTAACATATTAACAAAAATAAAAAAATCAACAAGAAATAGATTATGTGATCATATAATGAAACATAGTCTGATATTGGTAAAGTATTATTTATCCTGGAAATTAACCATTTCAAACTTTTAAATTTTAAGTTCCAAATATTGATTTCAAGTCATCTTATAAAACATGTCACATATTTTCATTTGTATTATAGTCTTCTTTTATTACTACAAATATATGACTTTGTGACCCCCTCCTCTATTATACAGAAGGAGAGTAAACCAGGAGTCCATCAGACAGTTTTGTTGTGGGGAGTACCGGGAATCTAACTCAGGACCTTGGGCTTCCTTGGCATGCACTGTGCCACTGAGCTACATCCCCAACCCCTTACACTATGGTCCAAAAGGCTAAGAGACCTTTTATGTGAAAGGTTTTATGTGGCAGGAAATATTTGTTTTAACTTTGGTTATATTCGTATCCTTAAGTATTGCATTTTATTTAGTATTTATGTGTCCCTGATATCTATTAGATGTCAGCAGGAATCTACACTATGTAGGCAGCTATAATATTTTTTAAAAATCCTACATGGGCAATAATAATCTCTGGTTTTAAGTTGTTAATAATAACAGTAAATTGAATAGTTAGGATTATCAGAGTGAAATTAACTTTGATAGAAGTTTCTGGATCAAATAACCCAGTATACATATTAGTGTATCATTTTATTATAAATTTAGTATAGAATGAATGTATACAAATTGTATATCTTTTGATTTATGCATTTTAAATTTATTCAAATTCTACATGCTTAATTCTTTATAAATACATATTTTTCTTGAATACAAAGATATGCATTGCTTCAAAAACAATGCATTTATTTCTGGAAAATAAGAGGGTGCAAGGACCAAAAAGAGAGAAAACAATTGGCTGTGACTCATGTGTTGTTATTCATCATGTTGTCATGCGCATCACTAGCCAGCAGGGCTCATCGTACATATGTGCATGTTGGATACAGCTGATTTATCTTTTCTGTCTCCAATTCTAGAACCTAAAGCAAAAGTGGGTCAGATTCTTTTGTTTTTTATATCTATTGGTCTTAACTTATGAGGCCTTGCAAATTTGGTGACTGTGGAGAATCATTGTTTCCCCTTGGAACATTAAGGTTAAGCCTCTCCTGAGGGTGTGTGTGCGTGTGTATGCATGCATGTGTGTGTGTGTGCATATTTTGCATAAATGGCCAAGATTTGGGGTAATAATTCTCCTGGGTTTTCTTTATGTAATACTTTGGGAAACTTTATTCCTTTTTCTCTAAGCTCATTACCTTTAAAACAAGCTAATGCTCATGAGATACCTTTTGAAATCTCAGCTTTTCAGACAATTTTGGTATAAAATACACATCCTAAGCATTCACCAGTTTATTTTTATTTCCTCTATTTATACAAATATTAGTTTACATTAGGGAAGTTCTTGAGAGTATTTATTTGTACTATCAGTAATGAAACTCTCAGGAATACCTTTTCAAAAATTTTCAGTGCATTGAGAATATTTTACTTGTTTCTTTCTAATTGAATGAAATTAGTGTTAGATAATGCAACCCATAAGATCTTTATGTTAAAAAATAAGTACAGTTGTACTATAAATCATTAAGTGTTGTGCTGTGAACACACAAGTAGGGCTAAAGCGTGGACCTTTTAATAGTGTAAGAGGAGGCAAAGTATTTGATTACTACAAGTTTTTTTTTTTTTTTATCGGTACTGGGGATTGAACTCATGACTGCATGCTCGCAAGGCAGGCACTTACGCTGCTGAGCTAAATCCCCAGCCCCATTATTTGAATGTCAGGAAATAAGAATAAGACGAGCACCCATTCCAAATTAGGGACAAGGTAATATTTTGCTGATCTATATCATGAGTATAACTTATGAATAAAATTATTTAAAAGGAAATTATGGTAAACATTTCATGATTATTGACTATAGTTGCTGCTTTTATTGGGGAGTGGGAGGAAACAGATACAGACTTGAAGTTTGAACTCAAATCTTGTTACCTATTATTTTAAACTACATAGATGCTACTGTGTTACATAAGTTCACCGCAAATGAACTCTGGTTTTTAGTTTGAGGCAGTTAAATGCAGAGTTGCCAATCCATGGCAACAGAGTGAACATAAATGCACAAAGCATCACTTAAAAATACATTGGGAACGTAATTCAATGAAAATGTATTGCTCATCTATCCCTCTGTAGGGAGCTTGAGTAAGTGATAGAACTGTTGAACTGAACTGAAGCCTCACTCTGAATAACTGAACATATAGGACAATACTACCATGACAGATTCAAAGAGGAAATTCCTCCAGTGGCAATCTTTGACTTGAAGACAACTCACAGTCTAACTCTTGGGTCAAAGAATATATATCATATATATATCATGATATACATGGTATCTTCTGTTTCCACAATTGTGGAATAAGCATTATGGTTTATTCATTTTCCTGATTACACTCAAAATGAGTCTTTTGCCATCTCATGTTTACATCTGCAAGAAAAGCAATCAAATGGTGACTGGGATCCAGCTAACTCACTACATGGTAGATGCAGAGAAGCCGATGCTGTGACAAGTTAGGAGCATAGTACCTGGCCCATGATACAGGTATAATATTAAAAATTTTACTGGTGAATAATCTTGGAAAATGTGTCTTGCAAGTATGAAAATTCAGAAAGCTGAAAGATATGAGAATAATACCAACAAAATAATGGAGACTTACTGAAAAATTGAATTGATGTCTTGTAGAGAGATAATCAGAATCTGAGAAGAGACAGACAGAGAGACAGAGACAGAGGGAGACAGAGTGAGAGACAGATGGACTGACTGAAACAGAGAGACAGAGGATGAAAAAGAAAAAAAGGAAGGAAGGAAGGAAGGAAGGAAGGAAGGAAGGAAGGAAGGAAGGAAGGGAGATAAAGAAAGACAAACTTACAAATAGGCCCTTATATCTTATAATGAGTGGACAAAACTCACCAGAAGAGTAGAATGAAAATCTCATAAGCCACAGAACTCCAGAAACATTTATTTTCTCTGCCAAGTCACATCTGTTAGGCAAAAGTTAGGACCTTGGTTAGAAAACCAGAGGCTCTTAAATATTAGATGGTATAGTTTGAATGTTGCTTCTGATGTTCTTGGCTCTGGAAAGACTCTCAAAATTTTCACAGAATTGAGTAAAGTTTAAGTCAACCTCTAATTCTGTGTTTTCTTAAAGCAGCTGTGAAACTATTACAAGCATCTTTTTTTTTTTTTTGCGGTAGGTACCAGGGATTGAACTCATGACCTCACACTTGCCAGGCAGGTGCTTATGCCACTGAGCTAAATCCCCAGCCTTACAAGTATCTTCTTGTAGAAGGTAAAATACCTGCTAAATAGTGTATTTCAGTCAAAACAAAAGTATAAAGAAAACAAGGTGAGGAAAACATAGAATTGACAGACACACTGGAAATTTTAATATGCTAACTGCAAATTATAATAAAATCTTTATATAATTATGTTGTACAACAATTATAACATATTTTTAAATTAAAAATTGATGGAACTTAAATGTACTTGATAGTAAGATGAAACTTATTTATATATTTAAAAAGTGTAATATATCAGGGATTTTCCTTGTTAGGGAGGTGACTAGAAGAATTGAATGGATTTGTTCTCTAATGGGCAAATTTCCACTTAAATAAATTATCATACTTTCAAATTAAGCATCTAAAATACAAGAGACATCTAAAATACAATATGAATTTCAGGTATTTCAATAAAAAAGAACCAATCAAACTGTATAATCTAAAAAGTTAAAACAAAATTAAAAACTCAAAACCCCGAATTGAATGTTAGAAATAAATTAGTTAGACCTCCTAAATCCTGCCATATGCTGTTTATAAAAGTTACACGTAAAACACAGACAGCTTTGTAGGTGGCATTTCAGGTCACACACTAGACACCACATGATTCCAAGTACCATCCATCCGGGCCCAGGTTCTTAACACCTATGAGTTTTGATTCATCTGGAAGACACTCTGAATGGATCAGCTAGGATTTATTTCAAGCACAGCACCCAGGATGTATTAGGAGCTTCAGCAAGTAGTTGTAATAAAGCTGTTTTATTTATTCCAAAATGATAACAAAATTAATAAGTCATCAAATCACAGTTCATTTTTGATTTATGTGGCTTAATGAAGACCTAATTCAATTTAGTTGTATATTGGAAAATCCAATTTTATTCAGAGTTTAATTTAGTTGGGAATGTAAGCTCAAAGTGTTGGACAGTTTAACCTACAATTATTGATGAAGTTGATAAAATAAAATGAAATCAAAACCTGTAATTTAGTAGTCTGTGGCTATTTAGTAGCCTATGTTTTGGTCACAACTATGCTTTTTCAGAGAAAGAAGAGATGGAAATGAAATTAATTTGTTCACCTCACAGTGATTGATGTCACAAATTGAAGAACATTTTTTTAAATATTCATAATAACAAATATACTTCATTCTGTTTCATTCTGGAATAACATTTTATTTATAAAATCTAGTTTCCTCCTATTGAATGGTTTCTCTGGGTATCACAATATTTTGTACATGTTTTTCATTGGATTTTGGGCTTTATTATTGCTATTTTTCTCTTAAAATTTTTGAAGTTAACTTAGGGAATTGTTGTATGGTGAAACTACAAAAACAATTTTATTTTGCTTTGTTTTGTTTGTGTTTTTGTTTTTTGTACTGGGGATCAAACTCATAAATTCCTGGCCCTAAAAACAGTTATTTTTGAAAAATATAATATATAAATATATTTATTAGCTTTATTTTATTACAGGGGTTATGTTAAAATATCTATGGTTATGTAAAAAACAAAAAGAAAGAAAAAGTCATTAACTAAGTAAAACTGGCTCCTGAAATATGTTTTCAACAAAATTTGTTGTTCTCAAGTAGTTTGCATACTTTTTCATGAAAAGTAGAATTACATCAATATTTAAATTTTTAAAAACAGTATTAACCTGGAACAGAGTTTTCAATGGTAGAATTTACTGCTTAGTGCTCACAGACCGAAATGTTTCTCGTTATTTGAAAATAGTTCCTATTTACATGAAATCTGAAAATATAAGTAAATTAAAGAGAAAAATAAAATACTGATAATAGTAAACAGGGAGATATACTTTTTGCAAAAGGAAAAGTGTGCAAGAAATGGAGGGAAGAAAGAGAAGAGGGAAAGGGAATGAGAGAAGAATTAAGGTGTGATCTGTACATTTGCCAGTTCCCCATGATAAATGTAACCATGTGCTGTAAACATGCATAATAAAAAGTATATTTATAGCTAAATTAGAGTATAGTATGCATATGTAAATAACTCAGCTACAGGATACCTTAGATTATAACCACTGACGTACACACAGAAAATAACTTACTTTCATAAAATTATCATTTCCTTCTTTATACCCATCACATTCTGGAAGATAAGAAAAATAAAACAAAATTGCATTTTTGTCAGATAAGACCTCTACTTACCTAAATTATAAAGTCTCTTTTCCGCTTATTTTCCCCTCCTTTTTCTTTAGGATGGTGTCTCAGCTTGTATGTGGTCGTATTGCAGGATTTCTTGACTTTGACAAGAAAATAGGCAGCTGGGCAAGGACAATGCCCTTGACTGAGAAGTTATTAGTGCCATAATAAATCTTATCTCAAGGCTCCTGTTCTCTGGCCTTACTGAGATTTCACCTTGCTCTGGATCTCTGTTCTCCTGGAGTTGTAAATAGGTACATGAAGAGGCAAACTAGCTAACTGCAAAACAATCACAGATGCTTCAAAACTGCTACACCAGTTATAATTAGACATACACAGGTTTGTCTAGAAGACACTATAATGAAAATCAAGTTTGCTCTGTCAAATTTTGCTCCATAGCAGAAGGAGTATATTTAAAAACAATGTGGAAAATTTATAATCATGTTAAACATAATAAAAATCTTTTACAAGGAAGAAAGCGATGAGGAATTTGTAAATCCCTGTCACTATTTCACTGAGACTCTATTATAGTTGGGTTACCTGTTAGTAGAGCGTATCTACAAGGCTCAGTTTATAAAGACGGGCTAGAATCCAGGAATGTTTGGGAAGTCAAACTTCTCTGCAAAAGAGTACTAGAAGATTTTGTTTCTAACCAAAAATTGGAAGAGAGACAGACAGAGAAAGAAATACAGAGAGAGACAGACAGAGAGAAACAGAGCGAGACAGAGACAGAGAGAGACAGAGCGAGACAGAGAGAGAGAGAGAGAGAGAGAGAGAGAGAGAGACCAAATTTTTCAGATTTAGATAAGGAGTTATTCAGAAAAGTAGTGGATACCAAACAAGATAGTAGTGTGCAGTCTACATCAACGTAAGCATTTTGTAACGTCCAGCACACACACAATGAGTGGCATTTAGTGAGTGCTTTGGAAGAGAACCTAAGAAACCTATAGGTATACTTTGAGAGTTACAAAGTGGAAAACTAGATAGATGATGCATTTCAAAAACCAGTTCAGTGCCTCACTTGACTAGAAAAATATAAATATTCCCGTGCTTGAATACACATAGAAAACAGGAAAAGCCCAAAATATCCTCCACAGTGATTGTTGACTTTGAATCAAAAGGAGTGGAAGCCGCTGGAGATATTTGGGAGCATGCTCATAAACAGTGGTCCTTATTTCTGTACAAACAGAATGAATAGGGTAATAAACTTCTGCCATAAAGTTTTACCTATGATTCTATGTTTCTGCAGATATAATGATTATCACATGTCTTGGAACTTAGTGGAGACAACAGTCCTGAAAAGGATTTTTGAGTTTTATTGTTGACAGCTTTCTGGCAATAACAGCCCCACTGTTGGCATTAGAGTAACAGGAAGATGGAAGTAATCGGAGAAAGAGGGAAACAAATACAAGGTAACACAGTACACAGTTTCTTTCAGCTTCTTAAAAAAATTATAACTGGTCATCCAGGTATGGTGGCAGCTGCCTATAATCCTAACAATTGGGATGCTGAGGTAGGAGTTCAAGGCCATCGCGGGCTACATAATGATTTCAAGGGCAGCCTGAGATACACAGAGAGACCCTGTCTTAAAAATCAAATCCTGCTGGCTGAATGGACACTTGAGACATGTATGGACAAACTAGAATTCCTGTGAATAGGATATGTTGATGGTTTTCTGAATTTTATATTTCTGATTAAAAACATATCGCCTGAGGGAAAATATGAAATAAGGGCAGACATGTGCTTGAAGAGACATGAGCTAAACCCATGCAGGATGATACTGAACAAAGCAAGATGAACGGAACTGAAACAGATGTGTACACACCTGTAACCATACCAGTCTTGCTCATAGCATAATGATCGTAAGGTAGAAAGAACCCATCCAAAGGTAGATGAATGACCACAGATAGCATGCTTTATTTGTATGAATTATTACTCAGTCTTCAAAATAAAGTGAATTCAGATACATGCTACAAGATGGATAAAACCATGAAGACATGTGAAAGGGAGGTAAGTTGGACACAAAAGAACAAATCCTGTATTATACAGTACCACTTACATGGGGCACAACTGAAATCACAGACACAGAGAGTGCAGCACTGACCACCAGAAGCTAGATGGCAAGAGGGTAATGAATGGTTTCCCCGGAGTGGAGTTTTAGTTTGGGGAAGATAAAAAGTCCTGGCAATGGATAATGGTGATGGTTTCACAGCAATGTGCATGTATTTCCTGTCACAGAACTATATGCTTCAAAATGGTTAAAATAGTCAATTTCCTGTTTATTTTATAATAATAACAAATTACCCAAGACTATTAAATTAAAAGGTGAGTTTATAAAAATATATCTTAAACATCCAGTTGAAAATATTGATTTGTATTTTTACCATGTGCTGGGTGCTACTGGTGAAATAACAAGGTGGTGAAAGTGCTGTCAGTAAATTTATCTCACCTTCTGTGGAGTGTAGTAGTATGGACTAGGTGAATTCCAAAATTTCTTACATCTCCAAATACTTATTAAGTGCACAATAATATTTATAGCTTACTCAATAAATTGACACATTTGCTCATATTATTAAGTCCAGGCACTATTGTAGGTAACCAAAAAAGTCACTCATAATTCAAGTCCTATTGACTTTCCTAAATTGTCAGTTTACTGCTCAGAATCAGCCATGTTTATCGTGTGTTCTTTGAAGCCACCCTGTTCTACTACACCATCTCAGCTCAAGCAATTTTCCTGTTACCCAGGGAAGCACTCGAACTCATGACCTTCCTGCTTCAGCCTCTCAAATCCTAGGATGACAAGGGTATATTCCTACAGCAGGCTGATGGAAATGTTTCAGTAATGTTACAATCTGGTAACTTGTCCAGTTTCTATTTTTATAGTATTCATTCCACCATAGAATCATATTAGAAATGGACATTCACAGAAGAAAATAATTTTCAATTAAATGAGAAACAGAGTGAGTAAAAATTAAGTTATATTAGTCCTTTTCTTCTTCTTGTGACTGGACTTTACATATGAGGAAAAACACTAATGCAGTATGAAGCTGTTAGTTTTTCTCTAATTTGACACAGAAAAAGAAAAGAAAAGGTGCAATGCTCAGATATGAGGCAATATTATATGTGGGATAAAATCTGTCATTTTTAGACATCTTTTTCCATTTATCATCTGAAAAAGAATGGCAAAGTTGAGGGTGTATGATATGTAGATATTTAAATGAAATTCTAAGCACTGCATAGCCTCAAGTTTAGGTTAGTAAGACAGCTGCAGATATGCTAGTACAAAAGCATTGATTTAAGCTAGAAATAACATGCAGTTTCAGAAAAAAGAGAAAGGTTTGAAACTTTTTTAAAAGGAAGCTAAAATGTAATGATTAAAATGAAGGCTCTTCTTCATAGGTAAGTGGAGACAACTTGAGACTATCCTCATTAATAAGAATCGTATTTGTAAATATCACATTGTGTCTCTAGTGTAAAAAGTGATAAGAACTATAAGAGTAATAAAACCCAAAATGTATAATTGCTATTGTAAAAAAGAGAGGAAAAGAAAGTGCTCTAAGGGATATAACTGCATGTATGTTTGTGTACAATGAATGACCATATTGCTAAATCTTTGTTGAATCTTTGAGCAGAACTGTTTGCAGTCTCACTGTTTGAATGTCTACTATGTATCCTTTAACTTTGTTACCTAAACAACTACATCCAAGATGACAATATGTAATTTATCAACTAGTGATTTCTTAGTGGTTTTTTTCTCTTTTTTTGCTTTTTTTTCTTTTAGAATTCTGTATTGTTGCTACCCTTTTTTCTGTTTTGCTTTTCCTTTCTCTTTAAATAAAATTTTAAAAATTTGTAATTGCTATTGTAAAAAAGAGAGGAAATTGGAAGTGCTATAAAAGATATAACTGCATGTATATTTAAGTGTGTAGGATTGATAACCATACTTCTAAGTTCTTGTTGGATTGTTGAACAGACCTGTTTTCAGTCTCACTGCTTGAATGTCCACTTTGCATGCTTTAATTTTGTAACTTGAACAACTACTTCTAAAAGGAAAATATGTAATTTATCAACTAGTGATTTCTTACTGTTTATTTTTTTGAAATTCTGTAATATTTCTACCCTTTTTCTTTTTTTCCCCTCTTTAAATAAACAAAAAAATAAAATAAATGAAGGCCCTTATGTCCTAGAACTCATTTATGATTTGAGTGTAATTTATAGAAAAACTAATGAATAAACTTGATAAATCTCTCAAAACACATCCCTTTCAATCAATGAGAAAAAAATATGAGAAGTTATTGATACCCAGTTCTAGTTTGTAATATTCCACAAGTTGTATTAGCAGAGTTGAGGATTGTTCAAACAGATGTACACTGTCTTGCAAGACCTCTGTGATGAAATAGTATCTGAAAGAAAGTGTTAGTCCTAAGGTGCTGCAAAATCCTGCCTTGCTAATATACCCCAAGAATGGTGTGAGCGTAGAAGTTTAGCTATGTTTACCTAAAGTTTCTGATCTAAAGGCTAATGAAGAGATACTGATAATCTTCCTACAGTGTCAGTAGAGAGTTTTAATGACTAGAGATTAATCAGTTTCCATGGCAACAGTCTTTAGGGATTCCCACCCTATCGAGACAAGGAACAGAACTGGCACATACGTATGCCGCAAAATAGAAACAAAAATTCAGGCAAAGAGCATGTTTGGTCCTTAAGGAAATTGCAGGGGAAAGGATCTGGATTTAGTGGTGCATTCAGTTAATTAAAATGGCCAGGATTTCCATTTTCTTCTCAACGTAAATCACTATTGAATAAAGCATCTGCCACCTCTGATATTTCCTGGGCAATAAATTTAAATGAATTAATCATTCTGCTTATTCAGAAGTTCTGAAGAGTGATAGGCACTTGCCAATGGGCTGTTGAAGTCTTGGCTCATTGAGTTTTAGATGCCAGAAGAGATTGGAAAGGCTGTGAAATGATTTAAACAGAAATTAAAAAATTGTCAACTTATTTTCTCTACTTATCTTTCACCCTCTGATCAAACAAGGATTATAATTTTACATGTGCATAATTACAAAATAGCATGTGCATATAGTGTGAGTGTTTTGTCTTTCTGTTTAATCAAAGTTTATAAAGTCACTGTGATTTTGCACTATGCCTGAACCTGAATTTAATTTTCAGTGGAAACCTTTTCAAATTCTGATATATCATTGAGCAAGCCAACTTGCTTAAAGCTAGGATGCTGATATAATTTATCATTTCAACAAGGCCACTTTTCAGGGTGAAAGCAAGCACAATAATTAGGTGAAGCTATGGGTGAAAAAAAAAGATGCTGTCCTGGTTAAACTGGAACACATGTTCACACTATCTAAAACCAAAATATTAGTCAATATACATTATTTGCTTATCAGGGAGAGTTGGTCTATGTCTTCAGTAGCATTTTTATAACTTAAAGTATATGAACTGAGATTCTATAATAAAGAGGCAAAAATACCAAGATTCCTGCATATAAGTCCAGGGAACTCAAATTCAAGACATCCAGGGCAACCAACTATTCTTTCAAAATGCCCTTCCCCTTCTCAGTTGAACATAGTTCATCAATATTATGACAATGTTCCTGATCACAATATGGGATAAAAAGTATTTCCTTTTAAAGAGAGGACACAAATTTGTATACTTCACATCTACTTCCATTTCTGTGGAGACAAGTTAGTTACATGCAGTGGCTAGTGGTTATGCCCAGTAGCCAGTTATTTGAGTTACTATAATGTGGATGTGAGTGAAGGAAAACATTTCAATAATAGAAGAATGAGAGATTAGATTCTGACAGAATTTGGTGAGTTTTCCAAAATAATGTTTCTCAATTATTTTATGCTGAAAAATTATCACCTGAAATCTATAGAATGTTTACTGAATTGTTTATTCCTGAGCAACACATATGCTCTTCTATATTGAATTTTTGAGGATGGGAACCAGAAAGAGAAATATATTAACAAACTTTGAAAATCATTATACATACTAGTTGGAAGAATCACATCAATTTTTTTTTTTTTTTTTTTTTGTACCAGGGATCGAACTCACGACCTTGTGCTTGCCTGACAGGCGTTTATGCCACTAAGCCAAATCCCTAGCCCTTTCAAATATATATTATGGGATTGCATCTACAATTTTAGAATTGTTGTTTACATATAGCACCTATGCTTTTCGTTTTTTGCTCTTCATTTTTTATTAGTACATATCTGTGACATAATTAAATGCATACAGTGTGGTATGTAGATTTGTAGATTTATAAATATATCACGTTTTAATCTTTTTACTTCCTCTTTCCATTCCCTCCCTCCCCTCCCCCTCTAGTTCCTTTTATTTAAGTAGAGATAATTCCTTTAGTTTTTCATTTGTAAAAATACATTTTGTAGAGTATGCTTATTAGGTTTTCATCAGTTGATAAAAATTAATTTAAAATAATAAATACTCATAAGCCAATATATTGCATCATTATAATTCCCAAAATTAGGTTATCCAGTGTGACACAAAGTGAAGTTTTTAGTATGATTATTTTGAAATACAGTAGAGTTTATACTGTGCTAAAATTAGGCTTCTAATATTTGTATGTGATGCAAACATATCATATGAAAATTTGCTTTTGATTATTTTAGATTATATTATTTAATATACATTAAAGATTCCTGAGTTCATAGTTATAATTATTGAACAAATAAATAGAGGGTTTGCAGACAAATTATCCATGTAGTAGAATTTCATATAGGTCATCTCTGCCTTAAATGAAATGGACATAAATCTTGCCTCCTTACGTGGCGGCTGTGCATAGTGATTGTCTTCAAACACAGCATGGAAAGAAAGGAAAAGATGATTATAAAGTGGGCAAACATGGCAAACACTGCCTCATCCAGTGACCATGAGGTCAGTGTCAACACTGTACTTCATACCAACAGCTTGCACTCTTTCTACAATGACATGGAGGAAATACTCATGTAGCACCTGTTTTCTGTGGCCTTCTTCACTAACTGACAAAAATATCAGACAAGTTCCCATAACATACTGATCAATATTCCCCCAAACAATCAAGATCATCCAAAGTAAATTTTTGCAAAGTGTCATAAAGGAGCCATGACAACCACTAAAAATAATGCTTCATCCCACCTAGGATCTTGGACCAGTAAGAAGTGTATTGAGTAAGAACTAAGGAAATATTAAAGCATTTTAAATTTTACCTAATGTTAATTATGTACCTATATTTGCTCACTAATTGTGGCAAAAATACCATATTGTGAGTACGTTAGATGTTCACAATAGTGAAAATTGTATGGTATATATGAGAATGTGTATGGGGGTGTGTGGGATATATGAGAGTTTTATACTAACTTTAAAAGTTCTCTGGAAATCTAAAACAAACAAATTAAAAAATTTAGCCTCAAATATTTCTTCAATTGGACTTAATATTATTGACACAAAACAATTTGGCATTTAGTATGGAATCTGGAGGAAAATGTATTAAATATTAATAAAATGTAATATGCATGTGTACCGATTCAACAAGATGAATGTAGTTATTGTGAAAAATATATACTAGCAAGAAAAAATAAAATACATTAAAATAAAAAGATGTGCTTTTATAGTAAGAAACAGAAGAACAACAAAAACACAAAAGATTATGCATATGAAAATGACCTCCTTATGATCACGTAGGCATAAAGAGTTTCTCCAAGGATGTTGATATTATTTTCTCCTTCATTTATCTTCAAAGTATTCAGAAGAGTTACTTTAAAGATATTTACAGTGAGATAAAACTATTCTTAAAAAATTAGGTTAGGATAAAAGGAAGGGATTTCTTGTCTTTTTTAAAACAGGGTCTTGCTATGCAGATCAGGCTTGTCTTAAGCTCACTTTTTAGCCCAGGTTAGTCTCAAACTCACAATGATTCTCCTGCCTCAAACTCCCAAGTGCTAGGATTACAGGCATGCACCGCCATGCCAGGCTGGGAAAGGGATTTCTAAAGTGCTAAACAGATATTTAAAATACAGTATTTGTACCTATGTTAGAAAACTTATTACAAGTGTTGAAGAAATACACACACACACACACACACACACGATTTGTATGATTTGGATTAGAAACTATAGCAGCATCTACTGATAAGGGATTTTCAAGGTAGTTTTGATATGAGGTTGTCATACAGTGGTAGTAGGAATGACTGAGGACATATTGACTGGAAAAAACTGTATAATTATTGATGATTTAAAAAGAGAGAAAGAGAGCATGGAGTAAGAAAATAGTTTTGAATCTTGTCACTGAATAAAATGTAGTTTAAAAGTCAATAATAAATTATAAAGTAAGCAGTAGTTATTGAATTAATCAAAGCAAGTATGTTTGAAACCACTCAAAGGTCTTCCTAACCTTGTAGTGTTTGTAATTACTTAAATATTTAGGGTCCTATTTTGACGATTTATTTGTCAAGGACAGTAATTCTTTCCATGTGTCTGACAAGGATGTGGGAATTAATAAGATAAAATTCTTAAGGACATTTTGAGCTCTTCAAGTGAAAGTCCCTATATAACATCACTAGAGAAGAGATTTACTAGAGCATGAATTACTGATTTGTCGTGGGAAAAACAAGTTCTGTAGTAAAGCAGGGATGAAAGAATATGACATAAAAGATGTACAGTACTTCTAGATTTTACTTGATGATGTGATATGTTATTAACTTGACTGTAGTTTATAAAGTAGTATATTTTTCTGCCAGGGCTTTTCTTTTTGTCTTTTAAGGGTTTTTTATGAATCACTTCCTTTCTAACAATAGCACACACTATCAGCTCACTCCTTTAAACTACTTCCTTTGAACTTCCAAGCAATCGTCTTTCTTGCAGAAAATGTGATGCTTTCATCTCTCATAAGACAGAAAACTTTTAATTATTATCATTAAGCACATAGGGTCAACACTGTATCTCAAAGGAGTGAGAGGAAGTAATTGAAGATGCGGTAAAAAGTTCAAGGATTAATCTACAGCTTTTTCTGTGATTTTTTAAAAGCACTTCCTTTACTACTTCTAACAAAGTTTGTTTTACACACACACGTTCACACACACGTATATGCACACCTCATGTTTTTCTTTATCCTTTCTTCCAATGACAAATTGTTTCGAGATCTAGGCTGTTGGTAATAATGCTTTATAAAGACAAGAGTGCATATACATTCATGAAGCAACTCTGTCTGTTTTGGATATGTAACCAGAAAAGGATTTGTTGAACCATTTCGCATTTCTATTGTTAATTATTTCAGGACCTCTATAATGTTTTCCATAATGGCTGTACTAATTTATATTCCAATTTATATTCAGGAGTTCCCTCTTCTCCATACTCTTGCCCTCGTTTCTGACTCCATGGTATTAACAGCTTCCTTAATGGATGTGAAATGATTGATACATCATATATCTCAAGGTGATTTAAATTCACATTTCCTGGATGATTCGTCTTTTTAGAAGGAATGTCTGTTCAAGAATTTTGTCATTTTTCAGTTGGGTTATCTGTTTTTCTGTTATTGGGTTCTCCACAAATTGCAGATAATTATGCCTCATTAGATGTGTGGCTTACAAGAGTTTGTGTAAGTCTGTAGGCTACCTTTCCATTTTGTTGATAATTTATTTTACTGTATATAATCCTTTCACTTTGATGTAGTTTCAGGTATATATGTTTGCCTTTGTAGCCCTGCTTTTAGTGTGATATCTGAAAAATCCTTACTAAGGCCAGTGTGAAATAGTTTCCTGCTTATGTACACTCTCAAAACTCAGTACATGTATCACAAATATATCATTTATTGAGTTCTATTGTTAGTTGCATTTGTTCAGAGTTTCTTTTAAAATTGTATAACTTGTGGTATTTTACAATTAGGACTGAAATTCTTTTAAGAGATTCAAGATAGAATAGCAATAAAATTCTCACTAAAACTCTTCTACAAATGATTAATATGTGGATACTTACACATCTACTAAATCTTACACAATATGACTAATCTGAGCAACATAAACTGAAATTTCATAATTGGGCAATGAGTGAGCTAGAATCTACTTTCAGGAAATTATACTTCTTTCTGCCAAAGAACCCCAACATTTAAATACTCACTGACATTTAGAATAATTATCTCTAAATTAAAAATGAAATTCAAAATTTAAGTAAAATCCCCAAATTGCTAAATAAAGTCACGATTCTTTAAATTTAGTCAAATACCAAGTCAGTTTTAATAGATTAGTTATGCAAATTTCTTTATTGCCATTTATGTAGCTTATCTCCTATGCCACTGATGATATTATAAGTTTCATATGTCATAGTCAGTAGTCAATGCATATTTTGTAAGGATAAACTTTAGCTATTACAGCCACAGGGGAAAAAATGAAAGTAGTTCATAGATAGTTAACCAACAGTAGAAAATATTAAAAAAAAACATATTTACAATAAGCAAACCATGCAGTGGACTAAATTCTATGAGTTCCAATCTTGAGCATGAGGTACTCACTGAGTATCATAATTTTAAGAATCTAATATTGGACACCACAAGAGTAATTTGAAGCCCTAAATGTTTCAAGGCTCAGCACAAGATACATATCTCTAGCTGTTCAATATCTTCTTTCCCTGAATGCTACTTTTGACTGTACTATGCTATTATAGTAATACATATCTAGCTCCAGGAAAAACGCATTATTCTGTATATAACCTTAGAATGAAGAATAGCAAAAAATTTTTGGAAGAAGTTTCAGAAGTTATATGGATGCTAAAGGCATTGTGAATCAGGAGAGATACTCTGAAAATCAAGTGGGAGACCTTGCCCTAAGTCACAGAAAGCAATCACAAATATTTACTAGAACACACAAACACATATACACTAGCAAATAAACTGATAAAATGTATGTTTTAGGTTTTTATTTATTTGTTTTATAGATCCTAAAGACTATGACTTAGTTATCTTTTTATTACATGTGTCCATCACAATTCTTTACATATAAAAGTGTAGAATAACTATGTAAATTATTATAGGTACAATAATTGTGAACAAAAAATATCTGAGTAGCAAGCAAGTTTAATATATGTCAGGGAACATGTTAAAAATGACAGTAATGGCTGAATATGACACTTATGCTCATTATAGACAGAACATTGAAATAATATCTGATATTAACTATGAAACAGGAGACATGCCTATTCATTAGTTACACTGAGGAATCATTATTTTTCATTGGATGTGATAGCAATTTTTCCAAACATTCAACTCAAAAGTAACGCTTCTTTAACAATACACATAGAAATTTGATAGATGAAAAAAAACTCTCAGAGTGATATGGAGGAAGGATACATGAGGAGCCACATGGGAAGAACTGATGTGGAGAGTGTGTCATTATATAGATCTAACTACTTGTGTACATGAAATTCCCATGACATAGATACTTAAATATTTGGAGCTATAAAAGAAAATATGAAATATGTTACTTGACAAATAAAAAGTTGAAGTATTACATAAATATCTTACCTTTTAAAATTTTAAACATGTGTAATAATTTTTATTAATTCTTTTGAGTTTTATGTCAGTAACATGAATTCTAACATCCACAAGTAAGTTTGTATTGTAATTGGTACCTCATTCCCTGATTTTTAAAACTCACAAAACAATATTATATACTAAAGAACTTTCTATGTAAGACATTTTATTGTCACAATAATTATACATCTTTATATGGGAAAAATGTGATGTTTCTCATATATTTTCATTGTCAAATGATTAAATCAAGATAATTAACAAATTCATTACCACATCTATTTTTTTTTGTTCTGGTGAAAACATTCACAATCTACTTCTATAGCAACATTGAAATACTTAGAGCTTTTATTTATTTAGACACTAAGAAGTGCAATAGATCACTAATGCTAAGTTGAAAAAACAAAATGCTATTCACAGGGTACAAAGCTTGTATTAAGTAAGAAGAATAATCTTCATTGATCTATTTCATGCAACATTTTTAAATAAAATGACGGAGGAATTAATAGCATGTAATAGAACTTTTTTCCAGTTTTCAAAAAAAACCCCTCAGTTATTTTACATTAAAAATCATGATGTCAACCGTATCGAAGGGTGACAAGGTAGAAGTAAGTACACTTGCTACCTGCCTTGAGCTTACCAAACACAAACAAAAACTACGTCAAACTTCTTTTTCAATCTCACATGCAATAATTAAATTGCAAGACTCAAACGAAGTTATGCACGACACAAAATTAGGAAGTAAGAATGTTAAACACCTTGGCACGTTTGAAGCTGTGTTTTTTAAATTGAGAAGTTCAGAGAAAGCTACTTCTAAGCCATTGCCCTTATCAGTGAGATGAAATACCTAACACTCATGATTTAGAGGAAATGAGGTTTAGTTAGGCTTGTTTTAGTGCAGTGTTGGCTGACTCCAAGCCTGGAGCCCATGGAAGAGGGCGTCTGCGGCAGAAAACTTGCTCATTATGTATAGTGTTCAGAAAGCAGAATGTGAAAGGAGAAGCCTGGAGACAGAGTGTAAGGCAGATCCAAGAATAAAAATCTACTCTTCAGGTGCATTCCCCCATGAACCAACAGCACACTTAACTATAAACTCACCGGTGGACTGATCCTCCAGTTTAATAGTTTAGCGACCATTAAACTAAATCAGTTCCCAAACTCCCTGATTCTGAGCACAGGAGGTTTCAAGTAAGTAATTCAGTCAGTTGTCAAAGGGACCCAGAATGAATTATCATGAGATCTGCTTAAGTAAAATTGTAATATATCCTGTTTGTGATTTAAAAATAACTACTGCAAATATATACGCAAATGTAAGAACAAGTACATATATTAATGTAATTGACAAAGATGTTTACAGGCCTAAAACTTTTTCTTTTCTTTTCTTTTCTTTTCTTTTCTTTTCTTTTCTTTTTTTTTTTTTTTTTTTTTTTTTTTTGTCTTTTGAGACAGGGTCTCTCTATGCAGTTCAGGCTGAACTTGAGCTCACTTTGTAGCCCAGGCTGGTCTCGAACTCACAACAATCCTCCTGCCTCAGCCTCCCGAGTACTGGGATTAGCAGCATAAGCCACCACACCCGGCTAAAACTTTTTCTTAAGAGCTAAAAAAAAGAATAAAAAACTAAAAGAAACATGCATGTTTTTAGCACTGTAGATGTTTTTAGAAAGTCAAATACATACTTCACTTAAGTTGAAACTTTCAATGGATGATATTAAAATTCTAATTGAATGGAAATTCAATAGAAATGTTGCAGAGTTTCAAAACAAAATAATAGGATCTCACACTGGTTAATATATTGCATATTTTCATATTCAAAGTAGTTGTTCAGATTACAAGATATAGGAATGGAAAAAGCAATCTCTGTTCACTCACCTGGTATGACCAAAGGCAAGGCATGTACACATGTATCGAAGTGTAAACAGGTGAGTTTTACCCATGTTATTCACCACGTTACATTTTTGTGTGTTTATAATTTTTAATAAATATTTTCATTTTTGTAGAATTAGCACCGTTCACTACAATATCACATGAATATCTGCTTTGATAGCCATGGGAGGAGGCTGAAAATGAGTCATCAGAAGACTCAGCTAGGCTATCAGTGATGACTTTGGTCATGTAAGCCAAAGAGATTAGCAAGATATGACAAAGAGCGAATTACAGAAGAAAGACCTTGAGTCATATGAGATAGAACACAGAAATATAAATAAATATCTGACTAGTCAAAAAACTATAAACTAGTCATGTGTACCTGAATGATCCAATGCTAGAAATCGGTTGGAAAATGTTATTATGTTCTTGCCAGAGGTGAAACCTAATGGGCAGAATATCAATACTGTGTTTCAGTGTTGAAAACAATAATGGATGATATACTACAAGATGTTGTAGTGATGCAGAGTGAAAATGTTCTATAAGCATCAAAAATAAAACTCCAAAGATCTATTTATCATGACCCCTCACTATCTGAACCTTCATGGTAGGACTAAAACCTTTATGGTAGGACTTTACCATTCTAATCATCAGATTCTAAAATAGTTATCAAGTGACAGATGTGGCACTGAGAGTTTTATAACAATAATGATACTCAAGAAACTTGGTTTTGTTTCAAATTGCCTATGTCTTGATGACAAAAAGACCCACCAAGAAAGAAAAAAAAAAAACAACAACAATTTGGCTGCTGTTCACTTATTTTTTGAAAACTTTGTTTCCAACATCCAAGCAATTTATAGACCATCCAAGTGCAGGAGGATTGAAGAGCAACTTCCATCATTTCATGGCTGTTGAGGCTTTTGGCAATACATGCTGAGTAACCTTCCAAATATAGTACAAAAATAAATTCCCTGGTAGATGCAAAGATATTTTACAGCTCAAATTTAGAAATTATGCTGGAACTCAGACACTGGGTCATTACTCATGCAGTAATAAACCATGTGACTTTGTGAACAGACTTGTTGTACCTATTTTGAAAAGTAACCGAAATGTCACAGTCAACAATTGATTCACTAGTTACCCACTGATGCTCATTTGCTAAAAGAACACTAGCGGATAAGCCCAGGAGATGTTCCCAAGAACAAAGTTGAGATTCTTGAAAAAATGTTGCGAGCTCACAATAGAGAAATGTATAGTACAATCTTGAGATTTCCCAAAGACAGAACATTGGCCTCTGATATGGCCAAGATAAACAAAGCAATATCTATACTATCCACATTACACCATGATGATAAGATTGATAATGAAGTAAGTGTGGTGGTACAGGCCTGTAATGACAGCATTTGGAAGGCTGAGGCAGGAGGATCTTGTGGGTTCAAGGTCAGCATGGGCTACACAGTGATTTCAAGGTTAGCCCAGAACACACAGCAAGATGCTATCTACAAACAAACAAATACAAACTAACTGACTAACAAAAAAGGTTGAGAGTGAGTCCTCAATATGAATGAAGCCAGAAATGCTCACACTCTACAATGAAATGAAAGATGGGCTAGATGTTATTGATGAGTTATGCAACTCAGAACATAAACCCTTAGGCACTTGTTGCATTTTATTTGACTCTAAAAGTGTCAGGAATAAGTAGTTTCAAAGTTTACAAAGAATATAACAAGCTCAGAATACCATGGAGAAATTTTCTTAAGGATTGGGACTGGAACTGATAAATGATCAATTGTAACAAAAGAAGAGCAATATGTATCCGCCCAAAGAACCCTGTGAAAGAATTCAGGAGCAGATCCATGAAGAGACAGGGGAAACAACCAGAAACTCCAAGAATAGCCTACCAAAGAACACAGGAAAACAAAGCCTATATGCTATCAGTGTAAGCTCTGCTTGGGAGGAACATGCGGTTCTCATGGGTGGAAACTGCCTTCCGTGTGATAACTGAAGTAAAGACTCTCTTCATGGTAGAATTTTATTTGTATTTTCATTATAGTTCATACTGAAATGTATTTCTGCTGTCATTTTCTAGAATTTGGGAGCAAGTAAAAAACTGATGGAAATGTTGATGTTTGTTCTACACATTCATTTTGTATTTGATATTTTATTTTACTGCTAAGTGCACATTGCACAATATAATAAAACTCGTAAAATTAAAATTAATAATTTATCAGTAAAAAGACTTCTAAAAACTAAACGTGGGTTTTATACCCTCCACCAACAATGCATCTTTTGAAGAATTTTTCCGTGATGCCCCTGGGGTTACAGAAGGAGAGGTTTTGGCTTAGGTTCTCAGTCCATGGTCAGCTGATTGGTTCCAAGACAGGAAGGGCTTGGAAGAGTGTGAAAGGGAAAATCTGGCCAGGTCACAGCAGTAAGGAAACAGAGTGACAAGTGGGGAACCTGAAAGGGAGAGACACCCTTCCCGTGACCCACCTCTTACCCACACGCTCTGCCTCTGTACTAACCAGGGATGACCACGCCAGTGAGCTCAGTGACCCGGTGATCCAATCACTCCCCAAAAGCACCACCTCTGTGCTCAGAAGAATGCTAGAAGACACTGCAGATTCACATCATGACAAAGATACACAGATAGATGCACTCATAACTGTACTGGAATAAGGCAATATTTTCTAAATTCCCATCCGAATGGTTAAACGTTGATTCATTAATTATGTTTACTATATTAAATGAAAACTTTCCATTTTAAAGACTTGGTAGTCCTCTAAAATGGAGCATATTTTCACTAAACTGCCATAGACAAAAAAATAAACAAATAAATGAATAGAAAGGTCATTCATTGAGTTAAGTTATCCCCAGAGTGTAAGCAGCTCTCGGTCTCTATTTGTATCCGTATTCATATTCGTATTTGTATTCGTATCCGTATCCCTATCTCTATCTCTACCTCTATCTCTCTATCTCTATCTTATTTTTTAGAATCAGACCCTAGTCATTTCTCTTCCCCAGAAATTACTTACAGTGGATAGTTGCTTGAGCAAATTAACACAAAAGGAGCTGATCTGAAACTAATATCTGGGGAGCTGCATTTGTCCAAATGACTTTCTGAGTTAATAATCTAGTCGTGTGATTTTTGGCAGCATTTCAGGCATGGGGGGAATGCTGACCACAGCTAAGAACAGCTCTCTTCATAAGAAAAGTAAAATACCAAAATCCAGGTTAACAGAACGAAAAGGCACGAGGGAATGATTTGTCTAGCATTTCAGGTACAAAGAAAAACAGAATATGCAACTAGTGAGTTGTTTCTAGGCAGAATTATACAGAATGCTTTAGTCTGATTTAACTGTAAAGAAAAAGTGCTTTGCTCTTTCAGAAAATTGATTCCATGAACTTGAGAAAATACAGGTTAGAGTTTCAAGCAAACTTTTTATTTAATTAGTAGTAAAATAGAGAGGAAACCTCTTTTTTTTTCAAAATTAAGGAATGGCAACTGTAAATTTTTTTTAAAATTTTAAATATATGTTCCTTAATGATTTTACCACCATGTATAATGCATTATGTGTTAAAATTGATTTCTGAATATCCTGGTAATTAAAAATACAAAGTCATTTTTTACTTGTTTTTGTTACATAGATTTTTTGATTATAAATTTTACATTTCAGCTTATTTTGCTTATAGTAATACCCTAAAAATCAGGTTTGAAGAAATTTGACTTTACAATGCTGAGTGGCAAACTAGTTTCATGTTTACACGTACATATAAATTCATATATAGACATACACATATGCATATATACATAGAAACATGTATGTGTCTATGTGTACAAATATACTTATTAACATCTTCATATATATTTCTGGAGTCAATTTTTACTTATAGAGGAAATAAACTATAGAATATATTATTATTTACTAAATCTGGCATTGAGAAGGAAAAGCACATTATTTTCTTAACATTAATTCAATAATTTTGTGAAAAGTTTGATCGCACCGATTCTTGCCATGATTCTATCCAAACTCTCTGGATCTTATGTCCTTAACTCCAGTGTGATGAAATATTTATAAAACTTCTCTAATTTAAATATCAGTAGAAAAACTTGAAACAGGCAAATAAAATATTGAAATTGGTTATTATACAATTATTTCAATGGAATTACTCTCATTTTATTTTACTTAGCAACAGACAAAGTAGAAGTCTAGCTATGAACATATCAAAACCATGGAAATATTATAATCAATTTACAATCTAATAGAGATTTTAACATTAAGTTGAAACACTGTATAAAGACATTTTGGGAAAATACCAGTTTCATGGTTTTGAATGTATTTGGAAAAAAACGCTAACAGTGCTTGGATTTTTAATCATACTCCATAGATGCTTTAGAACAAAAAATCTTTAATGATATTACACAAAAGATAAAATTTTGTAATTTACTGCTTGTTTCTGTTTCATATCGTTTTTGCTAATATTACAGTATGTTTTCTTATATATGACATCACAATAAAACCATTGCAAGTATATACTCAAAAAGATAAAGTTTTCAGTATCACACAAAATTAAGAAATGAACAGAACTGAAAAGAAATCATCAGAATATAAATGATACAGCTAAACATTTAAAATGACCTCAAGCAGTGGTAATCAACTTGTTTTGTTTTATTTTAATTGTGAGTTGTATGTCCTAGGAGAGATTTTTAAATTAAGTTTCACTTGGAAATGTGCATTAAGTGAAATGGCCTAAATAATCACAATTTATTAGATGTCAACACAGTAGCTTAGTAGCTAGTCTGATTTTATGTAGTTTTTACTGTAGGTTATCTATAATGATTTTACATTAAAACCTCTGTATAGAAATACTAAATATATAACTCTTATGTTTTAGCAATAAATACACAGTACCACTTACTAAGTCTTCTGAAAGTGAAAGAAATATTGCATTAAAACACTACGACTTGTAGATTTTCTCTCCCTTGTGGTTTTGAATATTTCTATTATGGCTCCAAGTAAATGGTTATTGCTGCAGTGGGAATGTTAATAGCATCAAGGGTGCCCACACATAGAATAATCTGGGAATACACTGTCCTATGAAAATATAAGTTATTTTTTTAATATTGTCTCTCACTTCAGTAAAGGTATATTAAAGATATATATCAAAATGCACTTTGTACTGTCTTGAGAATATAGGTACACTGTCACTTAGAAGGTCGCTTATCAAAATTTAACCTCTATATTTACTTATCTCTTTTCTCCCAATCATTGTTCAACTGGTATTTTATTATATTAAAATATAACTTGTCCAAATTTAATTAGGATACAATTTATTCTGAAAGTGAGTGGTCTTAACAGAAAAACATTGAAGCTATTTTTTTTTACAAATAAGAAAAATCTCTCTCTCTCCCACTCTCTCTCTCTCTATACATATATATATATACACACACACTTCTATTTCTTTTTATTTTCCAATAATTCTGTACTATAATTTATTAAGGGAAAATTGTTTTTGTTATATGAAATAATTTTTAAAAAGCAAAAAACTTTGAAACTGCTAGAAGAAAACAAAAGGAGGCACATAAAGCTAGAGGTGGCAACAAATATTTCCTACCCAGTACTCAAGTGGCATAGGAGATTATAACAAAATTTAACATATTGGATTATACCAAAATGAAAAAGTTTAACACAGTGCAGTTAACAAATAACAAAATGAAGATCCAGGCTACAGAGCAGGAGAAATCCTAACTAGTTATTCTTGCCATAGAGTATTAATATTTAGAATAAATAAAGCATAAAATATTAACACCAAAAAACCACAAAAACCACAATAAATAAGTGGGCTAATAAATTGAACAGACATTTCTTAACATAAGTACAAATAGTGGATAAGCTTATGAAAAATGTTCAATATCTTTAGCCATTAAGAAAATGTAAATCAAAGCTACATCGAGATTCCATTGTACCCTTATACGGTGTCAGAATGGCTATACTGGAGCAAACAAACAACAATAAATGTCATCAAGGATGAATCGGAAAAAGAATCCTTCCACACTGTTAGTTGGAACTTAAGTTCGTTTAGCCCTATGGAAATCAGTATGAAGTTTACTCAAAACACACAAAACATAAGCTATCATTAGATCCCGCTATATCCTCAGTATACCTGAACAAATGGATGTTTGCATACTATAGAGATGCTTGCATATTCATATTTATTACCACACAATTCACGATGACGAAGATATGAAACCAGTCTAGGAGTTCATCATCAAATAAATAGATAAAGAAAATGTGAATGTGTATATGTGTATATATATGAATATATATGCACATATTTTTCAGTCATAAAGAGCAAAAATTTGCCATTCTTAGGGAAATAAATGCATCTGAATCTGCTCATGTTGAAAAATATAAGGGAGACTCAGAAATACAAATACTGCAAGTTCTTCCTTATAATATGGAATCCCCCCCAAAATGTCGTGAAAATGGAAGCAAGACTTTTATTAGAAAAGCAGAAGGTCATAACGGGGAAGGGGAAGGAGTTGTCCAAGTTGATACTAAGGGAGATGGATGTTATAAAAATATGTTATATACATTGAGTCCCCCAAATGTGAAACGGGGAAGGGAGAGCAGAGTAACAGGACAAAGTACACTATCTGCATGTATGAATCAGCCAAAATGAAGCTTCCTGATCTGCATAATCAATATGCACTATTAAATAAACATGGGAAGCAAAAACTGCACATTTAAATTGTCAAACTTAGTTTCCCTTTAAAATATAATTTATATGACTGTATATTAACCAAATGTCATACTATTTATCAAATAGCATATCAGTATAAAATATAAAATTCCCTCCCTTCAGTATTCTGAATGTGTATATGCTTAAGAAATATGTGAGCTTAACCATCAGTCAAGTTTCTGTTTAAATTCACAGCTGAATCTGCTTAACGTCTTACTTATTTTCACAAGAAATTGTATTTTTAAGAATTTTTTTATATAGATAGCTAAGGTCAAGTACCTTATATTTTGTTACTGAAAGTAATTGATGACACACATTTCAGTATTCCAGGAAAGGTTATTTTCAACTGATTTTTTTTTTTTTTGTCTGAAAGGAAAAATGATGAAAGCAAAATAATGATAAAATCCCGGCGATCACGAAATGAGAGTAGAAATCTATTAACCTGGTAAACCAAAGGGCACAAAGTTTGTTTGGTTAAAATATATATGCTGCTTTTTTGTGTTTTTTTTTCTTTAATTGCATTGGAAGCAGTGAAAGCTGGGAAGCTTTGGCGTGGACTGAGAATTTTATTTTTTGTTTTTTTCCAGGAGAACTCCTAGGAAAATGGTGGGCAGGCGAGCAACAGAGAAAGTGCCACTCTGAGTTTTGCTGTCCAGGTCGTGGAATATAGCAGCAAGAGGGAGAGCAGGAGGAGACAGGTGGCTACTAGGGCCCTAGGAAGGATCTGAAATGAGATTTGAAACCCACTGAGAGAGATAATCCAGGAATTCAGCAAAAATAAAACCAGGGATGGCGGCCCTGCCGGATGGAGAGAAGCAGCAAGAAAGTCACAGCGTCCCTGTGTTACAGCAGAGGCCCAGCCAGGGAGACCCGCAGGGAATTCGCCTCCCGCCCCCATGGCCCTAAGCAACCAGATGCGACACAGGCTAAGATGATAATAACTGAAGTAGGGAAGCGATCTGACATGTGTGACTGCCTTTGCAGGCCCGGGCAACTACTTAGAGGATAACAGTAGGCAATAAGCAACGATTGTGGATCTCCTACTGCCTTATTACTGTTTCCTTTGGTTTCATTTTACTATTCCATTTTACTCCCTTAAAACCATAAAAAAATTTTTTTCCAGTTGTTGGTAGCCCCTTTTATTTCTATTTTTCAAACTTATTTTATTAGCATTTGTTTGCAATATACGAAGCTCACGTGCATCTTGGGGAGTAAGTACAGGCTCATAACACATCTTGGTTTCTAATCCTTTCCCCTCCCACACATCTCCCTCCCTCTCTAAATCCTTTTGCTGATTTCATTCTTGTTGTTCTAACTTTTATTATTACTAGCTAATGTTTATGACATGTAATGCTTACATTCATTGTACATGTTGGGCACTTGCACATGATAGATTTTAAAATTTTGCATTAGATACTATAGATCTCTACTTAAAAGTCATGAATGCATAGCGAAATAGTATTAACTGTATAAACGCTGAAGGCACAAGCTTCCAGAAAATAATCGGAACGCATATTTCTGTGATGATTTGCCGGTAACCGAATTTAAACTCCATAGACCTCTGGGTTAAAGTTAAAGGTGGAATTTAAGGGAAGCTTCTAAAAAGCTGGCGTAATACATTAACAATTAGTAGGAACAAGTCATGTCAGGAAGATCTACGTAAAGACTATAAAGCCGTTACACGCTTGGTATTACTTTCCGTCATAGCAGTGAAGACTTAACTTCCAGTGGTAGAGTTTACTAAAATATCCGGGGCTGATCAATGTCAAAAAACATACTACAGCCCAAAGTGGTGGAACTTCCCTATAATCCCAGTACTCAATAGACTGACCCAGGAAGATTGTCATGAATTTGAGGCCAGCCTGAACTACATAGGGAGACCCTGCCTCAGAAGAAAAAGAAAAAATGCATAATACAAATGTTAATGATTTTCTTCTGAGCAGAGCTGATTTGCTTTTTACTTGTTATTTAGCAGTGAACTGCTTCATTACTTAACTTCCTGATGCATTTATTTAAATGCATATTGTTTTACCCATGTTACATGTTGAAAAAAACACAGGCAACTATTAAGTTACATTACGTAGCTTTGATTTTAATGTTATTCATTTTAATGGCATCATTAAAATTATCAATTTCTTTTACTAACTTAACTATCTTTTCACTATGTGTATTGTATAATTTAAAATTAGATAATTTATTTTTTAAATGAATCTAGGCAGCAACTTGCACATTAAATGGAAATAATTTCAAATATACTGAGAATATGCCAATAAAGGAAGATCACAATAAAAATCGCTGTGAGGGTGGAATTTTCCATCCTCTTTGAAGTTCTCTGACTCTATATGGTGCGTGGCCATTTAAATGAGGGAGACCATCCATACCAATCTGTGTGTTCACTAGTGGTCAAATGTGATAGCTCTATTATGTAGCTCGGAAAGCACTTAAATGCCTATGTCATTCAAAGGATCAAACATCTATTCCAGGTTGAAATTTTTCAGAAAAGAAATTCTGAGGGGGAAGTCAGTATGTGTTTTCAACAGCTGGAGCTGCTATAACAAACACCATATAGACTGGGTAGCTTAGAAACAGTTTATCTCTTACAGTTCTATAGGCTGGAAAGTGAAAGATGATGGTGTTAACAGATTTGGGGGATTGGAGAGGGTTCACTTCCTGGTTTCCAGATAGCTACTTTCTCGGAAGGGGAGATGGGTGTGTCTGGGCTTTCCTCAATGTGATAAAGACATAATCCCGCTCAAAAGTGTCCTAACTACTTCCCAAAGGGCCACCCAATTACTATCAGACTGGGTGCTTGGATTTCAAAATATACATTTTAGGGATTGGGCAAAAGTACACTATTCAGGCTTCAACAGCATGAAAGAAATGAATGTTTCCTTCCTTGAAATAGACACATGTACAATAAATGGAAAATAGGATTTATTAAAAAGTGAGGAAGTACTTGAATCTAGTACTGCTACTATTTCCACTAAGTTGATAAAAGATGATATGAACCTGCTGTGTCATTTGAGAATTCTACCTATCCTAAAGAGGATCTTAGAACTTCAGGGATGTTCTGTTTAAGATAAAGGGGTTAAGCCCCCCTAAAACAGCCTGGAAAGAGTTTGTGGCCTTGGATGAGAAGGTCTTATAGTCCTCTTACCAAGTCCTAAGGAGGCTTCACAGGACCAATAGCCAGCAGTTGTGTTACCAAAGAGACCCTAGTGAGCACCTCATAGTATGCTCCACAGCAGCCTATGTATGGAACTTTAAAAAATGATTATTAAACATAGTCACATTACAGTAATACATTATCTGAGAATGGAGGTTTATATATCTATTTGATATTTGTAGATCAATAATATAACCCTGAGTTTGAAAGTTTGATAATATATTTTTTCAATCAATAATTGTCATAAATCTAGTCTCTATCAAATCCCTGTCTGGCAATATAAATATCAGGAAAGCAAGGTCATTTAGACTAGTTGAAAAAGACTGAGATGCAAATATTTAGATAAGATGTAGTGTAATGGACGCTATGACAAATGCTTTTGTCAAAAGCAAGGGAGGAAAAGCATCAATATTCTATTTTATCTAGGAGAAGATATAGATGGGCAATCTGTTAACATTTTGTGAACGGGTCTCTGAGTGACTTCTTACAAGAGCCAGAAAGTTTGTTCGGAAAGACACCAGTGCAAAAAATATTCATGACCAGGGGACAGGGTGACCTGGACCACAGTCCTTAGAAAGCACCAGGCTTGAAGGAAACAAAACACTGGGATGGTAAGAGCAGGGCAGGACCTGTGAACCTGCATTCCGTACCCAGCTGTGCAAATTAGGCTTAAGAAAATGTGGTGAGTCACTACAAGAATCCACACCTTGATAGACTCTTCTTGCAATTCTGTAAAGAGGAAATTATTTAAAAGAATATTAGAGTATGAAAAGAGTTATTTTAAAAAACAAACAAAGTGATAAAAAACATACATAAATTTTTTAAAAAATGCTGTAGAACTATGTCATAAAACCCAGGAAGATTTTAAAATTAAAAAATGTATAATATAGAAGCATAGGAAAAATCATTATCTTTAATTAATTTTCATATCCTTGAACAACAATGTGTATACTTCTGCCAAGTCAGGCTTTAGTGAGACTTTGGATTTCATTTTATAAATATATGATTTGCATCATGTTAAGATAATCCCATGAGTTTATACCCAGGTCATCTGATTTCTTTTCTGGGAAAAATCTCCTGGGAAAATAAGCTGAAATCTAATCCTTTTCTTCCCAAAATAATGCCACAATGATTCCATCTTTCACTACTTCAGTTATTTCTTTAGGACATGCTTTTAAAATTGGATCTTTTCTGTTTTCCCATAGCTCTTGAAAATCATTACAAAATTGCTCTCCAAGAAATTTGTCTCAATTTCCATTGCAACCAGTTATTCATATGAAAATGGCATTAGCTCAGTAACACTGATAAAATTGACTTTCATTGCCTTAAACCACTTTCATTTTTTAACTGACTAAAATCTTTATATGTCACATATTATGTGATGTGAAATCAAAAAGTCATGGCCATAATTCAGAATCACTCTTTCATCTAATTTATTTTGGAAGTTATTTGTTTACTTTTCTTTGGTGAAAGCCATAGCTTTCCTCTAATGCTTATAGATTCAGCACATTCTTTGATTTTTTTTTCTTTAACTCTGTGTCCATTAAAATCAAGCAGTTATCAGACTTCACTTAATAGTTTCCCATCCTCGGTCTGAAAATCTGAACCGAAGGGTGAGAGCAGCCGCCAGGTTTCTTACCAATCTGCTACCCCTACCCTGCCTCCTCCCTCTCCCATCTTAAATGTCTGGATCACGTGAAATGAAAGAAAAAGGTAGTGAAACAGACTTTTTGTTAATGCTATTTATGACTTGATGCTGAAGTTGAAAGCTAACTGTCTTTTGTGGAAAATTGATGTTTTTCTAGAAATGTTCTCTCTAGCAGTTTTCAAATACAATGCCCGAGACTCATATATGTCTTTTCCGATTGGCACCTGTATTGAGCATCTACTTTGCTGCTCTCGGATCAGTGATTTTTCCAGTTATGCATTCTCATCCTCACAACTATTCTGTCAGAAATGTCCCCTTAGAAGATGGCTCTTGTTCCCACTACACATGTCGCATGTGTTCCCTTCACTGGGCTTCTCTGTCCCTAAATATGTGATGTGTGCTTTCTCAGTGCAGTACCTCCTCTTACCCTCTGATTTAAGTCTTAGTCAGCTTAGCGCAGCTTTTCCCACAGTCCACTGGCTTCCTAAACTCAGATTCTGAATGACTGAGCCTCTCTAAGCATCTCTACCTTTTTTGTGATGAGGAGTAATACTGTGTCTTTGTTTCCTTCATGCTTTTAAGAATAGAATTTACAGAATATTATCAAACACTGCCAAAGGATATTCCCTTTTGGTTTTCCATCTTCATTGTTTAAAACCTGGGGGTAGAAGATCACTTATATTGCTAAACTCCTTTGGCGGTCCATAATGTTCATCTAGGTCCGCTAGCTTCTCCAACAGAATGCGGGAGCACTTGGCAAATACTGAATTTCTCTTGGAATTACTTAAAGAAACGGTGAGAAAAAGAATGATGTTAAAATTCCTTTAACAGTACTTTTATTCTCACTTTCTTCTTTCCTCTTCAATGAATAGTTAGTATTTTTATCTAAAATGCTTTTTTTCTGTAAAGATTTAATTAATTTATAGTTTCAAGTACAGTAATTTCTTTCTTACATTGCTCTAAACTTTCATTTAAAATTTACAAATGAACATAATCACATTTAATCACTTTTAGAAATTAGCACTCATTTTTAAACCTACTTACTATGATGCATTGGGAAAATACTTCACTACTACTTATGCTAATTTTTTCCTGTAATATAGCTTTATAATACTATTACAAATTAATAGTGAGCTTGTACAAAGAGTATAGTGAACTCATGCAACTTTGCAGTGACTAACCTAATTCAGAATTCAAATTTACCTAGATATCTAGAATTAAAGTATCTATTGCAGATAGTGAATATTATAATTTCTTTATGTTTGCATATTTAAAAACACATGCAGTGAGTATATAATAAGAAAAAAGTATAATTGGTTGTACTAAGATTAAACTACTAATTTTTCTGTAACTAAAAATTACTCAGGACATGAGTCTCATTTTTATCACAGAGAAATGCCAATCCTTGCCAGTCCAGCATAAAGTAGTTGTTAGCAGTTTTTATTTATTTTTTCATTTTTCTTGGCATCAGAAGTTTAATATTTTCATCATAACTGTTATTTTCCTTTTAAATTTCTCCCTTTCTTTCTTTCTTTCTTTCTTTCTTTCTTTCTTTCTTTCTTTCTTTCTTTCTCTTTCTTCTTTTTCTCTCTTTCTCTCTTTCTCCCTTCCTTCCTTTGTTCCTTCCTTCCTTCCCTCCTTCCTTTCTTTCTTTCTTTGTCCCTTTCTTTCTTTCTTTCTTTCTTTCTTTCTTTCTTTCTTTCTTTCTTTCTTTCTTTCTTTCTTTCTGCTTTTTCTCTCTTTCTCTCTTTCTTTCTCCCTTCCTTCCTTTGTTCCTTCCTTCCCTCCTTCCTTCCTTTTTACTTTCTTTCTCTTTCTTTTTTTTTCTTTCCTTTTTTCATTCATTCAGTCATTTATATTTTGCACTGAGAATTAAATCCAAGGCCTTACACATGCCAAGCGAGTATACCACCACTGAGATACAGCCCAGCTCACCATTCTTTACTAGCTAAGGAAGATCAATGTTTGGGTAGATAGCGACAGAACTGGCAATTCTGGGGAGAGTTAAAGACCTTGTGACAGATATCAAAACCCAGTCCTCTTATCAGGGAAGGAGTGGCTGCCTAACTGAAAGAGGGTAGTTGGTGAGAGTCCTAACCTGTTAACCCAGCTTTTGAGTAATAGTCACTATTTTCAGATAGATTCCACTAAGCAAGGCAGCAGTATCCAAGGAGATTCCTTTCTCTTGATGCCCACCAGTCAATGGTAATTGTACGAAGTGGTTGCACAAGGCCTGTTGGTTTTACCCAGCATGAATATAACTACAATTGCTTTGGGTCTCCCCACTGAGCTGACACTGTCAAATCAGCACCACTATCTGAAGGCTTTCCCCATCCAGTTTTCCTTCTTCCATATCCTTTTTAACTGATGCTATTCCACAAAAAGTATTTATGCTCCTAACGAATCTCAGCATCTGCTTTCCAGAATCCTGACTTGACACACCTGGCGTACAGGGAGGAATTTTTCTTCTTAGACATCTGGCCTCTTTTTGGCTGCTTTGTCCCATTTCCTGCTCAATTCTTGATGAAGATGCCTTGACACTTCTGTTCTGGGATCATGGTTCTCCAAAAGTCTAGCTGTCAACTTCCCGGTCTGACTTGGCAGCCATTCCAACTTCGCAATATTAACCTTTATTCTTTCCCACTTTTCCACCATCCCGCCACGTATTTTATTCATATGCATTGATTGTACAGATGAATGGATTTCATTCAGGCAGCTTTGTGCAGGTGCATATCTTATCCTTCTTGTCAACAAGTATTAGAATATTGTACATGCACAAATCAAGGGAGGATGGTTTGAGAATATTTTATGAACAAGAATTGACACAAGATCTTCTATAATTTATAAGTGTTCTTTACTTTTAAAGTTATTAGTAGTGGGTAGTTCATTTGGTAATACTGCCTCTGTTTCTCCTCTTTCACACTCTTTTTTTTTTTTGTATCGTGAACTCATGACCTCATGCAGGGAAGGCACTTACACCACTAAGCTAACCCCACCCCGGCCCTCTCCCACACTCTTCTAAATATTTCTTTTGAAAGAAGCAAAGGAGGGGGGAGGAGGACCACATGGCTTTCCAAAGCCAAACTTATAAAACTGCGTGTCTTAAATTCATAAATTAAATTGTATTATATTTGAAATATATAAGCCTTTATTTATCCCCATTTTGTTTATTCTACTGAAATTAGGGGGCATTACAGTAAGCACAAACTGAGAGCGGGGCAGAAAACCTGCCTAAGCCATTCATAACACTCTCCTACTCTCCCACTCCTAGCAAAAATCTTTGTATCTGCAATACTACTATAGTATCAATAATTTTTTTTTTTTTTGTACTGGGGATCAAACTCTTGATCTCGCGCTTGTCGGCCAGGGACTTACACTACTGAGCTAAATCCCTGAGCCCCAGTATCAATAATTAATCAGATAAATAAAAAGATTTCCCAGCAACATGAAGCAGACGAGCCATATTGCCAGCAAGACTCTCAAGTTATCCTTTTCTCTATGTAAATTTTGTTTTTTCTTTTTTTCTTTCTCTTTGTTTTGTTTTTGTTTTTGTTTTTTTGAGACAGAGTCTCAATATGTAGTTCATACTGGTTTTGAACTCACTATGTAGCCCAACTGGTATCAAATGCATAGCAATCCTCCTGTCTCAGCTTCCTGGTTTAGATCTTGGTTTTCTACTATCCTGTTTCACTGGATAACTTAGTAGTATCTTTGTTCAAGTATTACATAGTCTGGATTAATATTGCATTATAATAATATTCTATTTTTTACTAGAGATTATCCATCCATGTTTGTTTTCCCTTTTCTGCCTTGGTTATTCTTGACTTTTTATTCTATATTGAATAATTTGAAGGTATTAATTCTTCAATTTATGAAATAAAGTACAATATATAAACAAATGGAATAATCTCAAAAAGAAAAGTAAATTTAATATTATTATTTATTAATGTGATGTATCATACTGAAATTTCAAAATGAAAGTAGTTTCTTATTTAATTTAAATTAATAAACTCATTAATGTATTTTTGAGACAGGTTTCACTATGTGCTCAAACTGGCCTGGAACGTACTAAATAGCCCAGTTTGGCCTTGAGCTCACAGTGATCCTTCTGCTCAGCTACCTAATGAGTGCTGGGATTATAATTTTAAAATAATTGTATTATTTTAACCCAGGTTAAAATTAGCATTCATAAGAGTCAACATTCTATCCTTCAGAAGATTAATGGTAGTAATAATCTTTCATTCAAAAGATTGATAAAGTTTCCCTGAATACCACCTCAATTTGATATTTCAACCCTGGGCTCCTCATATCCAAATAAAATAAGAAATAATAAAACAAGAATTAGGATTATATTCAGCAGTCATGACAGAGACCCTAAAAAGGAGCTGGGACCCCACAGTGGAGTCTGCTGAATCACCGCCCTCCAGGGAGTTTACAGAAGCATCTGCCAGGTGCTCAGCAGATTCTCTCAGGTTCTGTCTGGAACCTCCACAGAGCGTGTCCCATGAGCACTGCATAGTGACACTGTAGTGTCCCATGGACACTACATAGACTGGAATCTGAAAAATAGGTAGTCTACTAAGGGGCAGAGAGCATGTCATCTGTAGAGTGGCCTCAGCTCCCTAATAACCTCCTTAACATTCTCTAGACGAAGAGTCTTTGCGGCTACCTGTTCAAATCTGCTACCTGGCTAGCAGGAATTCTCTTTCTCTGCTGTTATATTTTTTACTTTCTTGCTTGCATATCTTTTACTTCTTCAGCATTGTGTCTTTTAGATAAATTTCCTTGCACCCTATCTTATTTGCCCATGGCTTCATTCATTATCACCTCGTGATAGGACCCCTGGCACTCCAGTACCTCCCCCTACACTGTCGCCACCAACAGCGTCCTCTTTGTATATATTTAAAATTATTTTATTATTATATGTTTTCAATACATAATAAATGAATTTTTAATGGGAAATTGGCACATACAAATATGCATCGTCATATTTTCTGCCTCATTATGGTTATTCTTGTAGAAAAAATCTTAGTCTTACTGTCTTAGTATATTAGTGGGAACAAGAATCAGAACTGCTTTCAGAATTGTTCTTATTTTTCCCTGAAAAGTATCACCACAAGTTATTTTTCTTTTTTTTTTTCCTCACAAAGAACCAACTATTGATTTTACTTTTCTTCATGTTTGTTTTGTATTTAATTTATTTCTGTTTTGTTTACTATTACTTTCTTCTTCCTTCTCCTGATTTATTATTTTGCAAGGTTTATAAATACACAGCTTACGCCATTGATTTTTCATCCATTCTTTGTTGACATTGGTTTTCTTTTTGAGATATTGAAAAGAAGGTTTCTTGATATCTAACATTGGAGTTCTTTCTAGTTACATTTTTATTAGTTTTTCACGGCATTGAATTGTGACCAGAAAATATAATCTGTATAATACAATTATTTTAAAATATTAGACTTACAGCTTAGTGATTGTTGACTTATACATGCTTCATATGTGCTTAAAATATGCACTCTATAATTATTGATAGCATAAGATTCTTCACATTTTAGTGGAACTAGTTTATTATCTATATTTTTAAAGTTATAGATATCACAATAATTTATTTTCTAATGTCAGAAAAAGCTTTTAGAAATCTATTGTGCTGGTACACTTGTAAATTTTCTCTAGTAATTTTGCTAAGTTCTACTACACTAAGCTTCATTTGGTAGAGGTTATACATTTTAAAGTATTTTACAATCCTAGCTAAATCATTATATTTTCATTATCTTATGTATAATGCATTTATTAACAATGTGACAATTTTTTGAACATTAATGTATCTACCTAATTTTTTGGTAATGTTTTCTTGCTTCACTTTACTTAAATGGAGTATTTAAACACCATTTACCATTTTGTCTAGAATTTCTGGCATAGATAATTCTCTTGTAAACCTTTTTTTAATTTTAATTTTAAAAAATCCAATTTAACAACTTGCCTTTAATCTTGTGCTTTTTGCTGTTGTTCAACACTCTGTTGTAATTATATTATTAATTCTCCTTTTTATTTTCCCTTTTTAAAAAAATCTTTTGTCTTGAATTTATTTTTTCTTGTTTTTATTTTATAATTATTGAAAAGTTTGAAAAATATTGAATAAAACAAAATGATAGGCTAGCTGCTATCCTATCTAAAACATTTCTCTAGATTTTTGGCCCTTATCTTTGTTTATAAACACGTTTATGAATGTATAGATTGGTAGATGGGAAAGAAATATATTTTGTAGATACACAAATCATTTTGGTGTACATTGCCCTGTAAATACTAATCTTCCATTATTTGGGGGCGTTTTTCAATATTTCTAATTTCCAACATGTATGTGTTTTGATCTTTGTTAAATTTTCCTTTGAAATAGTGTTTATGCTTTATTAATGACAAGTTTAATGTACTAAATAAAATATTGGATATATTCATTTTACAATGCTACAGGGGTAATGAATTTGCTTTCTTAAAACTTCATGTTTAACAATGTTTAACTATGGATTGGCATTTCCACTGACAGTTTATGGTGATTCAAGAAGATATATACTTGAAAATTACCAAAACTTAATTTTTATTAACCCTATAAAATAGCGACTTTTAAAATTCATTTTGAAATGATTGATGTACCTTATAAGGGACATATATGTGAATTCACTTTGTAAAACTATCCATAATCAAAGACTTAAAATTTACATACTTTTTCCTATCAAGGTTATCGTTCAATAAAACATTTGTTACAGCATTTGATGTTATTAAGTAGGTTAAAAATATCTAGAAACAGGGAGATTAAAATTACACACAGGTGGCTAGAGTTGAATGGTTCTAAAGATCTGTATTTTCAGAAAAAAAGTTAGAAATAGTCCTTTATTTTGAGTTTTGCATCAAATATACATTATAAAATTCCAAGGGCAAATTTTAAAAGTAGTATAAAAGTATATGATTTTTAAATGAGTATGAAGGAAACTATTTGAAAATAAATTACAATTAAGCCAAAAATAGATATAAGAATAGAAAAAGCAAGCAAATTATGAGACACAGAATAATCTGGTAGAAATTAATCTAAATTTTTTATGATTAATACAAGTGAATAAAGCTCACTGGATATGGTTTTTAAAAGGACTGAAACTTTACAAAATCACGAGACAGTTACCATGACATTGATTTTAATATGCAAGTTACAGAACTATTTACTTACTTGAAGTGATTGCATCATTACGACACAAGGAATAACATGGCAAAAATGATGACCTAACTTTTCTTATATGTTTTCTCATCCTGGAACTATCAGCTTTTCTTTTGTGTAGCATAAATGACATTTTGGAAAAATTATACATGTTTATATTTTTGATGATAATTCTAAAACTTATGTCCTTATTTGTCTAGAAAAAATGTGGTTTTTTCCTAGAATTTCCTGCATTTCCTTTGCTTTAATCATACTACTTCTGTGTTTAGAAGATTTTGAAATTATATTCTAGTCATCTCAAATGATAACTGTCTGTCTGCACTTCAAAGGCATTGAAAAATATTAGATAAAACTAATCTTGAATTTTTTAAACCATCATTAAATTTTAATTAAAAAATTACCTTTCTATTTTTTACTGGTTAAATCTCTATGTAAGAAAATCTCTAGATCTTCCCCCTTTCTTTGCATTTGGGCAATTTAATTTCTTAGAACTTTTATTTTCTTCACTGCAACAGAGATTAGTAACCCAAATAAAGTCATTTATATTGGTGAAAACTGAAGGGCCTAAAGTATGGCACACAGTAAGTATATGAATACTATTGGTTATATAATAGTAATATAATTAATATAATAATCATGAAAACAATTATAATAGCTCATAGTTAAATCATCTATATCAATATGCTAAACACTATTCTATGCATTATTTTGTGAATTAATTTATTTCATCTTCATAAAACCTTATCTGACAGTAAAAGCAAAGATAGCATGATGTCAAGCCTAAGCACCTCGGTCTTGCAATTATCCTTGCTGGGTCTGAATATTGGTTCCACTGTTGATAGCTGCATTTACTCTGGAAATTTAGTTACCTTGTCTCATTTAGCCTCCATTTCCTCATATATAAAATAATTCTTGCAGAGTTGATGGAATGATCAAATCATTTAGAAAAATACTAACACATGTAATGTATTTTCATAAGTGTTTCTGAAAATACATAAGTGTCATCTCCATTTTATCCATGAGAAAACTATGGCTCAGAAAGTCTCATTAAATCATTCATAGTCATTACCATTAATATTATGTGGAATATATTGAATTCATCTGTCATTCCTTAAAGCCAGTCATCTATATTTATAGCAAAAAAGAATCTAAGATTTGAAAATATCATTCACCATTTACAGAAGCAAAAAACCAAAATAAACAACCACCACAACAAATTTATATATATATATATATATATACCTAATGACAATATACCATATATATATATATATATATATATATATATATATATATATACCTAATGACAAGACTAATAAATCATAGAAACACTATCTAAATGCATTCTTTCCATGTACAAAATAATACGGTGACATTTCACCTCATAAACAAAAAAATAGTTGGATAAAACCATATGTTTTCAATAAGTTTTAAATCATTAAAATCATATAAAAGGACCTTAAAACTTTTAAAATTTTCATCCACCCTAGTTCTACAGTTTGTTCTGTATGATGTTCTGATGATTTATTGAAGGAAGATGAGTGACAATAAGTTGTTTTTCAATGGGGATTGATAGATAACAGGAAAAAATAAAAACGAACTCAAATATAAAGTATTTAGTTCATATATGTAGTTTTTAAAAAAAGATTATCTGAGGCATTACAACAAAGGAAACTGTCCCCGTGTGAAAAGCCAGATGTATAACACAGAAACAAGACACACCCCTCTCCATATACGTAGGAGAAACGAATTTTAATCAGTAAACATGAGGTTTAAAAATACAATAGAGAAGAGGAAAAATAATGAGTTTGATTTTATTTTGTTGGCTTGTAAACATATTAGCTTATCTCATCAAATATAGAAATAGGTTTATGAACAAATTAAAGGCAAATTATTCAGAAAGACACTGGAATTGTCATAGAATATTAGACTAAAATTGATTTAACTATAATTTTTAGACAGCCTATGTTTGGAAAAATGAATACCATCCATAATAGAATAATATTCTGAGTCTCTTCAGATGGAGTGCCATTTTGTACTGCCTTTTACTTTTCTCAAAGCTCTTGATTTAACAGTGTACACAAAGTTTAACTACAAACCTAAAGGACAGCTTAATCTTACAATCATTTCCTCTCATGCTGCAGGCTCCCATTTTAGCTTTATTCATTACAGCCCTAAAGCTTATGCTTTCTGAATGTGTAGGTTAGAGAAAGTACCTTGGAGCTCACCTGCTCAAGATTAATAATATCACTCCAAGAAGATTAGAGCTATTACTCTTCCTGACCTGATCCAAATGGTACAAATGGGATTTTAAGGATGATGCCTGTTCAGAGATCCAATGAGCTGATGAGGTGCGGGGAATAGCTACCCTGAGGAATCAAGGAAGATAGACGGCAGGGTTGTACAGCTGATACACCATTAGCTTTAGCTATTATCCAAAGGAAAGATTATGGCTATAAATAAATTCATCCTGGCCCATAACAAAATGAATAGGAAGACCAAAGGATAGGCAGGCCAGGAACATAACTATTATTTAAAAATAATGCCTTAGCCTATGTTCTTATTCAATAGCAGAACTGAACGAACACATATAATATATATCCCAGTATTGCTAATGCAATTAAGTTACAATCTTAGTGACATTGATTAACAATTTATAATTATAATTTCTAGAAATTTATCTGCAGTTGCTCTACTTTACTGATATCATGCCTCTGACAATAATGACTAGGTTTTCGCATTTATCGAACTAAAATTTCTACATTTTAAGACTCAATATTTAATAATGTGAGAAAACAGGAATCTATTTTTCTTGGAGAAGGACAATTATCTGTCGTTATACTCACAGACATAAACATAATTGATAAATCTTCCCAGTTTGCATGACAACCTGCATACTGGCTTTATTTATCTTGCAAAAAAACCAAAAATAATATATTAGGCTAATGATACCACATGCATCATATTTTATGCAGTTAATATAAATTAATTTGACTTAAAATAGTTATTTTTATGATGTCACTTTTAAAATAAAAAAAAGAATGAGTCACAAAAAGGATAAGCGATTTGTTTATCCTTTTCATTTTAAACAATTTAGTTATCATAAAAACTCTAGATTGTCCTGTGACTTTGGTTTCCTTCATTGTTTCTTTAGGAAAGATTTTATGATTCATCAAAAAAGTGTATTTGCTCTCACTGCACCATATTCTTTAAGAATCAGAGTTGCCTTTTTACATGAGATTTTACCAAACATGCAAGACTATTCTGTGCAAAAGAATCTTCTGATATTTTTTGCTTCTTTAGTATATTGATTATTTTTTGGGGTTGTCTGCTTTCTGTTACTAATAAAATTTAAGCACATTATATTGCAACCCTGTACCAAGATCAACAATTCAATTTTAGTATATAATTGACATACACTTGGATAAATTAACAAAACGAATAACTGAATATAAAATTGCTAATGTGGCACATGCTAAAAATGAGTTGTCTATGCAGATAATAAAAAAGAGCTACAATTTAAGAACAGTTCTACTTTTAAGATCAGTCAAATGGCTGAATAATGATATTATTAAGTACAAGATACAAAAAAGAAAGGAAACTAAATAGAAAACTTTGGGATTTATTGACTTGAAGGTAGCTATCAGATATTTTATAGAATGATTTCCATAGACTTAAAAAGAATGGTTAAAGCTAAAGGGATGACTGGGTTTTAGAGACAAAAGTACTTTAACAACAAGAGGAAAATCCTGGAAAATATGCATAAACACCAGTGAATCAGTGAAAACTGAAGTAGATGAAAACCACCGATGCTATTCTAGACTGTCCCACTGCTTCACATGTCAGCAAAGAAGTGGACCAAACTCGAATGCTAGATATTGTGTTTTTAAACATTTGATCCCTATTTCTTTGTTTTTATTGTATTTTTCAATCTGTTCATCTAACCATAATCCATTACAATATTCAAAAATGTGATAGCTGTCTGACTGTTTTCTATGTAGAGTAACAATGAAAAGATGGGCAAGCAGGTTGTGAGGAACAGTAAGAGCGTTTTGCTGATTAATTTGATTTTTAAAGTTTTTGTTACATTAGCTTTGATAAGTATTGTAATCCTTGCTTTAGAAGACTTTGGAATAAAGTATTTCAGAACACTTAAGAGATAAGAATGTCTTATCTTTAATATCATGTAAATAAAAATTATTACCTGAGTATTTTGTCACTTTCTACAAATAAATTCAATTTTTGCAGAATTAAATAAAAAACTTATAATTGCAAAGTAAGTCAGCAAATTTGAAGATTTTTTTCCTTGTTTAATATTGAATATTTTGCAAAGTCAATGACTAAAACAAGTGAGTATCATATTAAGTCCTCCTGATGCATTTAGTTATCCATTAAAATTATATGATTTTTTTCAAATTTCCAACTACCTTTTAAAAGGTTTTCTGGGCTTTTGTGCAGCTTTGTTCTTCTCTAACTGTTCTTAAATTGTGCATGAATTTTTCTAAATATTTTTAAGCAAAATAATAATACATTGGCAAAGCATAAAAATAGCAGATAATGAAGTTGTACATAAGGGGAAAATCATAATATTGTAGTTGAGTTTCTTCCTTCTGGCAAATGTCATGTGAAATTTATAAAGGTAGATTGTAAGAAAGAACCCTGACTTAGAATGTAGCTTCTCTTAATCTCTTTGATGCTCCGTGAATATATTTTTACACAGCTGTTAAACAATTCTTAAACTCTCTATTGATCTGTGAATGTATTTTTAAACAGTTGTCAAACAATTCAAAAGTCAAAACCTACTTGAAATGTAATAGGTTTCAAAAAGACTATAATACCAAAGTTCTATAAACAAATGTAATAATACCTTGAAAGTACAATAGGTTATTTGAATACCACCTTTTAAACGTAATATTTCTAAATTTCTGATTTGGAGTGCATTCTTTATAATGTAACAGTGATAACCAAGCTCTAATTTACTGTATTCAGTTTAGAAGAATGTAAATTACTGACTTCCATTTCAGGTATAAAAGATTTATATCAGACAGCATATTGGTAATGTGGCAGCATTTTCAATTGTATCATAAAATGGTCTTCATGACTGCGGAAAACATCATGTCCTTTCTCAATCATACTAACTTCAATTGGGAGAAAAAGTACTTGACTTTACTAGAATTAATAATTCTGTATATTCTATAACTTTCATTTTATGCATATGGATTTTTTGAATACCTAGACTACATTAGCTATTGTGTTTTCAACACTAGTTCATATTATTTCTTATTACAGAATTGTGAGGGAACTGATTCCCACCTTTTATGAATGAGAACTGATACCTTTTATGAATGAGAACTGATACCTATGCTTTATGAATGAGAACTGATATCCATCCTTTATGAATGAGAAAACAGAGGCTGAAAGAAAAGAGAATAAAGGATCACACAGTTTGTAGAAGTGAACTTTTACTAAAATCTTCTGATACTTTGCCATATATATCATGATCCTTTATTAATTTTTGCTGCTTATTTTTTTCATTTAAAATTGATTAGAAGAAGAGAGGTATTCTAGAAGTCTTCACAAGGGAACAAGGTGAGATATCCAGGTGTACTTCAGTGACATATTTCTTAGTTGTTTTTAAGCATTGTACGTGACATATGAAACAGTAGGGCAATATAGTATGTTGTTTTAACTTTCCTTTATACTAACATATTGTGCTCCTTCAAGTCTTGGATGGTTGACATAGAAAATTTGGTTTACATCATTAATGGAGAGATGCTATTCATTCTTTTGCTTTGAAAACTTATAGAAGATTATTAATATATGTTAAAAGATTGCAGGTAGTTAAGCATGTTCTATGGGCTACTATGTGATCTACTTTAGAGAACTTCCTATGTGCAGCCGAGAAGAATGTGTATTCGGATGCTGGCGGGTGGTACACTCTGTAAACGTCTGTTAAGTTCATTTGTTCATAGCTGTTGTTTTGTTCTGTTCTTTGCTGACTTTTTGTCTAGTTGATCTCTTTGTGACAATAGCATAATAAAATTCCCTTCTACAACTGAGTAATTGCATATTTGATTTTTCATGTATATTAGTGTTTTTCTTATATAGTTTGGTGCTCCCATAGAATGGATAGATAGATAGATAGATAGATAGATAGATAGATAGATGTCAATAGATACCTATATATTGATATATATTAGTAGTATAGTTATCTATTCTATATGTAATCCCTGTTAGTTCATCAAAAAGAACTTGTGTTTGTGTTTTCATTGTTTGATCATTTTTTCATGCCTAAATCTTGTTATGTGAACAACTATTTTTAAGATAACAGTATGCAGTACATTACAGAGTGTTAATTTCCTATTATTTTGTTTTGCTATTCTGTATTATTTTTATTCTTCTTTGTTGTTGTTTGTTTGTTTGTTTTAAAATAAAAAAGTTTGTGGCAAGGGTAAATAATAAAAAATAAACTAAGACAGTGAATATATTCTAAGAACACCTACTACAGAGAATCAGGAATAAAAACCTGCAAAATCAAAGAAGAATTGCAACCATAATATTATTTTGTAAAGGATTTAAATAGGTAAGAATAAAAATAAGCACTATGGTCTAAATGCTTGTGTCCTCCAAAAATCTACATGTTGTACTTTTAATTCCTTATGTGATGGTCTTTTTGGTGCGATCTTTGGAAGGTACTTAGGCAATGAAGGCAAAGCCCTCAAAATTTTTATTTGTGAGATGCGTTCCCCTTCCATAATACATAAAAATACACAGAAACAAAAAGATAAAGGAAAAAAATCAGAAATCAGACCCTTATCAGACAATAAATCCACAAAAGCCTTGATTTTTACACTCCAGACTGTGAGAAAAAAATTGGTTTTTTGGGGGTTCTAATTTTTAAAAAATAAGCTGTCCAATTTGTGGCAGTAGACTGAACAAACTAGAACAGAAGGAGAATCTACACTCATACCTACTTATGGGCCAGGAATTCTTTCCTGAAGTGATGATGGAGACTACCATATTGAGAACAATTTAAGAATTTTTGCTGAGTTAAAATTAAATACATTAAGACAGGAGGAACAAAAGAGCATATAAAAGATATCAATTTGTGGAAGAAAAATCTGTTGTCTTATGTGAGAGAAAGGAGTAGGCCGAATACTGAGACATGAAGTTTCCGTGAGATGTTTCGCTTGGAGCACAAGATTAGAATGCAATCCCATCTTTAATAGTCAAGTAGGATCAAGGATCTACAAGCTATGAGTTAAGATCATGTTTTTCATCATTTAAAAATACTGTGTGAGATTAGAAAATTTAATGTTTCGTTTTCTTTTCAGTTAAAAAATGGTTCTATTTCGAGGGAAATGATTTAAGAAGGGTCAGCATGAACTGAAGGAATGCAGTTAGCAATATACTGACTTAGGCAATTACAGTGGTCTCCAACATTAAGCCGGACACTGAAAAAGGCATTACGAGTTACCTCCTTTTGAAATCTAACAAGTAAGGCTTCACACTGTTATATATATTAACTGACAGAAGACACTGTGGAGCTTCCTGCACCAGACAGGCAGTGTATTACTCCAAAATGCAGTAGCCAGAGCAATATCTTAGTGTTAGTTCCTTGAACCTAATACCCTTTGGGACACATGATGAGAGCCAGACATCACTTTCTCACCATAGGAGACAGACGTTGGAGCTGAAAGACTCCGAATTTGTATAGAGCAGCTATATATTCTATCTGTCCTCATCTCAGGAGAAAAAGTGGAATTCCTTATTATGCAAACCTACAGGGCAGGAAGAGATGTCCCTAAAGATATTTCTCTGAAGAGTAAGCAAATGCTTCTTAGGAAAAGAAAGAATTTTGTCTTACTTTGCTTTTGTTATTTTTCTGTCACTGGACAAAATACCTGACATCCACAGACTAAAAGAGGAGGTGTTTTCTTTTTCTGTTTTTCCTTCTTATTGTTTTAGTCCACATCAGTTGGCTCTAATGCAGATACAGGATGGCAGGAGGGTACAACAGAGGAAAAGCTGCTCAAACCATGGCAGTCAGGAGGCAGAGTGAAGGCAGGAACCAAGGAGGGAGATTCACCCTTCAAGCTCAGCCGCCCACAGTAGCCCAGCTCTGCTTACCAGTCCTTCCTTCCCAATGACATGTTCAGGTATGAGGAGAATGCCACAGATGAGTGCAGTGCCACTGTGATCCACATGTATTCCTAAAAGGCCACCTCTGAACACTTGACAACACATGATGACACTCTAGGTCCCAAGTGTAATGGACTTTGTGGCTTAAAATGCTCACCAGCATCTCTGTTTTCAGGGAGACCCTGTCTCTAACCGTTGCAAGGCTTTAAAACTCCCGCGGTATTAGGAAAAATATGTTCTTTTTTGGTAGTACCCTTTGCTCAGGAGAGTTGCAAAGAGCTTAAAATTATGCAACATTAGCTCCAAACATTTCCAAAGAGCTTTACTTTAGTTAAAAGCAACTGAAGTCACCTCAAATAATGCAGACCTCAGGAAAAGAAGAAACATAACCCTGAATAGTTATAAAAAACTATAGTACAGACCATGAGCCAAGGCTCAGATATCTGCTGGTTTTCTTTTAAAAATTAACGTTGTTCCAGCTACTAACTCCGCATAACAAACTATTCAAAACTTAAAAGACTTACAAGAGATTTTGCTTGCAATTTTCTAAGACATGAAAGCTCAGCTATCTGATACACACTACTTAGAATCACCTGGGGGAAAGAAGGAAAAAGTCTCTATTTCCAGTATGACTCCACCTCGCGTATTTCTGGCTCTTTATGGCTCTTTGGCCTTGATCTTCACACTGTCTCTCTTTCCAGTGTTTCTTTAAGTTGTTTTGAAATGTTTTTACTGTGATCATCTCAAAGCAGACTTCTGATATACAGAGTATCTCCTACAGAGCAGAAATTCCATGGAGATATCCTTAATAGTGAGACTAAGTATAATGCATGGTCACCTTTAATTTGCTGCATTGTTAAAAAAATAGTTCTTTGAGGAAAAAGTGTATTAGATTTCTGTTGTCATAATAAAGGATCATTGATTTACTAGTATAACATGCATGCATTCATTAGCTCACTGTTCTGTCGGAGTTCAGTGTAGGCTTAGGATATGTATTTTTATTCTTGCAAGGTCAAAATCAAAGTGTCAGTCTTATTTAGAGGATACAGAAGACAATTCAGTTTCAAGATGATTCAGCTTTCCAAAGAATTCATTTCCTTCATGTGCCTTTGGTGTGTCCCTAAGCCAGAAAAGTAGTTCTATTCTCTCTAACTTTTCTTTCTGTTAAGTGTTTCTTTCTGCCTTCATCTTCCCATGAAGGGGAGAAGCTCTACATTTTTGAGTTCGTGTGATTACAGTGGATCCATCCTATAAAAAAATCTTCCTATTTTTTTTTAAAGTGCTTAGTAACTGGACTGTGTTGAATAATGTGCTACCCAAGTTTATGTCTCCAGACCTGCAGAATGACACTGTATTTGAAAGCAGATCTTGTATATAATGAATGCTGGCTCTCTTTCACAGTGGAATTAGTACCTTTTTAAAGTAGAAAGGTAGCGGTGATTTTTCTTTCCTTTGGAGGATGTGGCATGAGGAACAATCTACAAGCTAGGAAGTGGGCTTTCACCAGAAACTATACATGTCAACACCTTGTTCTTGAATTTCCCAGTCTCCCAAAACATGTGAAATAAAGAAATACATACCTGTGGTGTAAGATACCAATCTATGATTATCTGCTACAGTATTCAAGGCCGACCAATACAGGGCATTTACGGCCATAATAAGCAATTTATCATGAGTTCAAACTGTATTAGAGAGATACTAAAACCAAGACCTCATCAGCATAATAGAGAAAACAGAGGCACAGACTGACACAGAAATTGGAAGCCTTTGTACAATCAAGGTAGAGTTAAACTGAAGGCAGCATCAACCCGGAGAACATAAGTAGTCACAGAAGCCTTGCCATGAGAACTGAGGAAAAGGATGAGGTGATTTTCCCTAAATCCTTAAGAGAATCCAGAGCCCTGGCGAAATCGTGACATTAGACAGCTAACCCCTAGAACTATGTATGAGAGAACAATGCGTATCATTTTGAGTCACCTGAATCTACAATAATTTATAACAGCAACATAGGAAAGTAACATAATAACCTTAATAGCATCTCCTTTTTGTCACGTAATTATACAATCTTATGCATGGCACCAGGAGTGTAAGATCAGAGGTTCAAATTTCTGTTTAGTACACTGTTTCTTGACTCATAATGTACATTCTCTCAATAGGTAGTCATACTCTCCTAATATCTCAGCGTCACCCTAAAGCTTTAACTAAAACTTCAAAAAATTCATCTTAATCCCATCCGTTCAAATCTTCCTTCATTTTCCTGAGTTCAAAGGTCTCCAGGCTCATTATCTATATACTACAAATCAGATGCAGTAATTCTGCACTATCATACACCTTCAAATGAACTGGTTCTTCACAAAATTCACATTTTACAATGAATGTGCATAAGATAACAATGATAGACACTTTGTCTCAAAAACAAAGAAATCCAAGAAACAATGGGAGCCACTGGTCAAAAGCTCTTTTGAAATATTATCAGCCAAACTCCACTCAGTGTGCAGCCCCATGAGTCATCATTTTCCTAGTTCTCTTTCCACTCATGTGGCTCTCGGACCCCAGAGCTCTAAGTTCTACCGTCTGAGTTGTGCTTCTCTTTTTCTGAAAGTTGGCACAGACTTCCAGCTGATTAGTTTTATGAGCATGCATCTGGTCAGAAGAAATTTGAACATTTAGAACTATTTCTTTCATACTTGTCATTCCTTTCAGTTTGGACTGGCAGAGTTTTTGCTGAAATAAAGTAGTCAAAATGCTCGTGACTGTTACATGTTTTCAACAAGCATCATTCAAAAAAAAAAAAAAAACACTTCCTTGGTTCTTTCTAAGAGAATTTTTTCTCCACCTGTGACTTCCGTTGAGATAAGTGAGGGTCAGTATCCTTAAATGCTTAGAGAGTGTCTGATTCAATTAAGGAAATCAGTGAGTCATACTTTGAAAAGTCTTTTGTTGCTGACTACTTTGACCTACCGATTTTGCTTATTTGCTGACAAAATGTGGGATAGCAACACATTGTGTTTTTCTCTACATCACAGGTTCTGAAGCAATGTCTAACTTTTAGTGTCTTTCCATCTGGATAGATTGAGAATTTCTCAAATCATCAAATTCTGGTTTCTTCTAGTTTAGCAGTTTTTCTTTCTGTTTATCTCCTTTTTCCATTTTACAATGAGCAATATCTTCAAAATTTTGAAAACCTTCTGAGCTGCATATTCATACACTCACTGCTTTTAAATTCTGCTTCCCACAGAACTTCAAGGCACAATTTTGCTAAGCATTCTGAAACTATATAATGAAGATCACATTTTGTGTAATTTCCAGTAACAGTTCTCACTTAATCAGAGTACACTCTGCCAAAAATTCTAGCATCCATATTTCTTCTTGTATCTCATTCAAGTCAGTCTAGGCTTTTACTATTATACTTTTCAAAATTCCCCTGGCTTATTCCCACTACCTCATTACAAAGCCTCTTCAATAGTTTTTGTTGTAGTTTTACCTCAACTTTTCATGTAGTCGACTTCCTCCTATGTGGATTTGTTTCTTGCACAGTGAAAACTCTTCTAGAATATGTAATAGGAGCATTAGCAAAGAATTTGTGGCATTTTAAAATATTAGTTGGCTTATAAAGAGAAATAATCTTATGAAGAAGAGTGATGAGACTAAGAAAAAAAACTCATCTGAAATAATTTTAAAGTCGTCTTAATGATCTTATTTGAGCTAAATTAAAGGTGGCATTTTGAATATTCATTTACTAAGGGAGACTTGTACTTTTACTTTAATTGTTCAATAAATCATTTGTTACTAATTGTAGCTTATGAAAATTAAAACAAAAGATACGATTTACACTTATACCTAATGTGGATTAATGTTTTTTTTCAATTATTTGAAGTTAGTGAATGTCACTTCATGCCCATAACTTGCTCAAATGCAATTTTAAAACATCTAGTTATGTTTGAACTTTATATTTTAAGTAACAGAAGCAAAAGAAAAAAAATGATAATTTAAAGGTTTCACAAACATGCCCAACAAAAGTAGAATAAATGGTATTTGATGAAAAACATGGAAAGATAAAATATTACTTAACCTCGTCTGCTTTTAGTATGAACTAAATGATCAGATTTTTGTTCAAATGGCAATTCAATGGCATCTCATTTCCCAAGTTAAAAAATGAGTTCAGTGCTTGGGTCTGAAATCAAGCATTTATACAAGCCAGATGATAGCCTAATTCAAAATATGAAAAGGTAAATTCATTGATATTCATTAGCAGTGATTCATGAAAAGTTTCCTTTATTGTTGAAAACTTAATAACTTCAAAGCAGTACTCCTCAAAGTGATATTAGCTAAAGTATTTTTCCATTATAAGTTTAGGTGTTAAAACAAAATTAAATTACAACATCTGAGAAATAATAGCATTAGTAAATAAGTTTGTTATTTCCTGTTAAATTGCAATTTTGTATATGATGTCAGATAATGCATTCCAATAATTAATTTTGAAATAATGTATTTTTTAACTTAAGAATGGAAATTTAAAAGATTTGCAAAAGCAGTAATTTGTCAACGGTCTCAGAAAGTTATCCCATAAACTGGATAAGTTCTATGTAATGGAAATAGAAAAAAATTAACACGTGTAATAATTTATAAATCCATTTTACATGTTCCACAAAAATGTCTGTTTCTTTACATAATAATTTATCAATATACCATGTGATACTTATATTAATATTAGCCATTAAAATATACTATATAACATATAAAATTACATTAGTTATGCAATTGCAATAATACGTATTAGGGTATATACATAAATATGAATGACCTATTTATTTGTACAATGTATGAATATATGGTATGATATAACATGTGTTACACTGAATTACATTATGGTATATTTGTAAGACTTCCTCAGTGTATGTTCGTGTGTTAATATGCTTTTTGGTTGTTGTTGTTCTGGGCCTCACCAATGCTCAGTATACTACTGAGCTATTCCCCAGACACAGTAAGTCTTAATTATAGCTCTTAATTCTTGCCATCCTTGTTAAAATGACTTGTTCATAGAAATACAATCCATTTTTTATTACCACTGGCATATCGTCATCACGACCATTCCAAACTATTTAAAATTTCATCTAATTACTAGGCTCCTGCTTCAAACACACAGCCTTTCAGCATGCTTCAAATGGTTAACAGAAATTTAAAATATAATACATGCTGTTAGTTTTCAGTCAAATTACTGTCGTTTGTTCAGTGCTGACAGATTATGTATTATAAACCAAGATGATGCTATTAAGACAACAGAGAGGAAATATATAAGCTCTTGTTATAGTTTATATCTAGATGGCCCCCAGGACCTCATATGCTCACTGATGGGATTTTTGGACAGGGATTGGATTACGGGGGTTTGAAGAGGACCTGATGTGAGGAGGAGGGGCCTTGGCTAAAGAGGCATGTCTTGGGGGATGGCCTGGGAGGGTTCATCTCTCTCCTCAGCTTCACCCTGGACCTCTCTCTATTTCCAGTAGCCAGGATGTGCGCATGGTTTCCTCAGGTGCCGTGCCCTCTGCCAGGTCTTAGAGCTAGCTGACTATCGACAGCAACCGTAAGACAAAACACATCTCCCTTCTTCTAATTTGCAAATGTCTGGTATTGTGTCTCAGCGACCAGAAAGCAACTGAGACAACCCTGCTCGCCTAGAAAATAATTGTGATAGAGGATGTAGAAAATAACTAATAATATAGACAGTGAGTTTTCAGTAACAGCTGTGGTGAACAGAAGCAGTGATATGCTGGCTGAACTGAGGGCCAAATTGAGAAAATATTCAATGAAAAATTTTTAGAAGTTATTCTAGGTAAGTTATGAATATTTTAACCTTAATTAAATAAAAAACCAAAAAATCTCTTTAAAATGAGGGAAAGCCTTTTGAGAAACATGCAGAATAGAAAGGAACACGACAAAGGCAATTTTATAAAAAAAAAAACAACAGAAAAATAAAGGAGAAAATAATAAAATATGAGTTTCATGAACTGAGTCCCTGTTTTAGATGCTTCAATCTTTTCTTGTCTTGCACATTATGGAATAGTAGATTCAAGATTTATTCAAAGTTTATAAAAATACTGTGACTTGCCAAATATGTACTCCTGGAGAATAAGAGAATGAAAAATAATTTGCGCATCTCTGTAGTGGTTGAATAGTACTGTGCTCTGAGACACTGGACCTGAGCTTTGTCTTTCTGTCTTTCTTTCTCTGTGTCTTTCTCTCTCTCTCTTTCTTTCTTTCTCTTTTGGTGGGGAGAAGTGTTCTTTTCACTTGGCTAGTTATTTTTTCTTTTGTGGAAGTTGCTTTATTTCTTTCCGTTTGCTTTGTTTTGATTGTTATAATTTGATTAATTCCAGGCATTAATATTTTGAACTCAAAATCCTTGTGAATTAGTCTTCCAGATATGTCAAGTACATTTAGTGTTTGGAACTCAAATTATGTAATGAACAGATTTCTTGGTTTATACTCTTAGGACAATTACTCTTAATTGGCATTTGGAGTGATGACATTATGTGGGGAAAGAGTATTAAATGAGACACTATTAAGAACAAAGAATGAAACATGAAAAAATATTTAACAGAAATTGTGTTCATGTGTGTATTATAAATACATAAATACTCCAATAAATAAATTTTCTCTTTTCCTCATTGGATTATTTTTCAATAATTTATAAAGTTATTTTTAGCAATCCTTTTGGTTTATTCTTTGCATCTTTCTTTAATGACTCATTTTTTTCTACATGTGTTATCATAGAATACCATGGTAACCTTGATGGTATTACTTTATAAGGAAGTACTGAGAGACAGAATAATAGAAATAGACAAATAATGTGATGTTGAAACAATGGTGAAAAATAATGCTGAGCAAAAGATATGAAAGAAAAATAAAAGAAGAACATCTGAGACAAGATGGCTTTCATCAGTTAAAGGATTAATTTCCAATCTTTCCAGTAACATTGGAGAGATTACATTTGTGTTTTTATATTGGAGAGTAGAAGAAGCAGATAGAAACATAGGTAGCTGGGCTAGTACTTACTTTTAAAAAGAAGCAAGAAGTAAAAACTTATAACCCTTTGTAAAAAAATATAACTTGTTCCAGAATCTTCAAAGTAAGATAATAAAAGTGGAGCTTACAACACATCATTGGTCAGTTTTACAAGAATCAGATCTCATAAAATATCCAGAAAGCTTAAAAAAAAATCACCAAATGTACTTCAGGATCTTGTATTACCATGAAAGAAAATTAATAATTCTAAATTTATCAATACATTATATACAAATATATATATATATATATATATATATATATATATATATATGTGCATCCTATCTATTTATCTATCTACCTATACAATATATACATACAAACAGACACATGCATTTACATATAAAATGTGTTGTTAAATTTGTAAAATATGTTCCATTAAAGTGAATTTTCATATTCTGTATAGGTCACATACAACTTGATGATATTATGCATTCATAGTTTCTGCCAACTTAACCCTTAAGTATGAGTTTATGACCAAAGTACTGAGATAACAGCAGTAGGAGAAAGCTGCAGTAGAGAAGGAACTCCTACTCTCGGGGACTTAAGCCTGGAAGACAGCACACTAAGAAAAATAAACACGGATAAGGTCAGATTCTGCTGATTTGAAACTTCTAAATTATTTAAACCTGAAATGTGGTTACCAAGGACTTCAGGAAATCTGAGATAGGCAATTTCAATTTAAAAGACACAAATTTTAACTAGACAAGCTCATTAAGTTCCGGAGACGTGCTATGTAATGCTATGCCTATAGTTATCAGTACTCTAATGTACACATAAAATTTTGTTAAGACTTACTATAGTAATAATTTTTACCATGATGAAAAGAAACTATCCAGGAACATAAACAATGAAAAGACTCTCAGAGGGCAAAAGTCAAGTTACAAAGTTAATTGGGGTAGTAATAATGGAAATCACAAGTGAAGCATTGTGTTTTTGGGGTAAACAATAGTGGCAAAATCAGTAAGCATATTAGTATTAAATGCTCTCCTCTACCTATGAATTGTTTAGGAAAAGAATCAGAAAGTTTGTTACAATGGAAAAAAATATTTACTGGAAATATTTCATTGTTAACATCTTTAGAAGTGATATGAAATTATATATTGAAGATAATCAAAAACAGTTTAGAATTATGGGGTTTTATATCACCTTCTTTATTTAGAAGATTAAGTCCTGCAATAATACTGATATGTAAAAAAAGAGAAATGCTGTGGTAGTGATGGATTACTTTAGCTTTGATAATATTGGATACTTCATAGATTAAATAGAACTACCAATTACTTCATTCCCTAAGTAACATGAATCCTAAAAGTATAGTGAGTAATAGATGATCCTTAACTTTCCATTTATTCATAATATTTAGTCACGAGATAAACATTTGATTTAACCTTGAGAAGCATTCTTCTAAAAAATGTAAAAACTATGTAAAAGTCCATATATCCAAAAGATAAATCATAACTGAAAGTGAAACAATACTTATTTCCATACATGAAAAACTATTTATTTCCCATCATTTAAAAGGCAAAGAGAATTTCACAGTTCCAGAATATGTCAAAAATAATAACAAATGCACTAAAGCATTTAAATGAAAGTCTATTAATCAAGTTTCATGGATGGTTTATATTTTTAAGATTGGATAAAAATGCTCAGTGTAACAGCTAAATTATATAAATTCAAGGAATAAGCAGTACAAGAATTGGTGAATTAATTGTGTATCAAATAAATAATATTAGACTATTTTACATGTTATTTAACTTAAGTATGAAAGTTTTAAGGTACTGGTAGTTTGGAATTCCTATGCTGAAGCAACACTTGATCTTAACCATGAACAGGTAGAGAGTAGCTGGACCTTACTCACATTCTATTAAAAACATGAGGCAAACATTTTCCTTTTTGGGAAAATTTTTCACAAAACTTGTTTAGTTGACTTCTTACTGTCACAAATCAGAGCAACAAAACAAAACAAAGAAATGAAGAAAATTCTTGAGATTGATATAAGAATACTTTGGCCAGGGGTAAGTATCTTAGCTACTTTTTACTCATTGCTGGGACAAAATACCTGAGAATAAAAATGAAGGAAGGGAAGGTTTATTTCTTACAGTTCTTGGAGGTTTCAGTCCATACTCAGTTGGCTCCAAGGCAGGGTGGCAGGGTGGGGCTGCAGTTCACAGGGACTGCAAACTGCAAGCCTCATACCAGAAAGAGAGTGAGCCACATCTTCTTCCCGCCATTACACTGTATGCTGGCTCCACCCCACACCACCAATTCAAACACTAGACAATGAACCAATCACAAATGCTGGATTCATTTGCCTCCATGACTGAATGAGGTTTTAGGGGGACATTTAAATAAACTACAACAGCAGGGGTGCAGGTGTGTGATCCCAACACTTGGGAGGCTGAGGCAGGAGGATTACTATGAGTTGAGGCCAGCGTAGGCTACAGAAGGAGTTCAAGTCTAACTTGGAATACGTAGTTAGACTCTGTCTCAAAAACTAAGACCAAGACATGGAAATGACTTTGGGATTACATGAGCAAAACTCTATATACTTCTGTTTGTCCATCTTTAACTCCTCTATACACTAATCTCATATAAGAATCCCTGTCCACATTGGTTAATAAAGACTAGGGAGGAGAAAACAAATATGTTTTCCTGATTACAGTGTGACATTTTCTATGCTATCATAACATTTTCATTCATTCTTACATTATAACATGAGCTTTTAAAGTTCTGAGATGGAAGAAATATCAATTCATGTTTTTGTCATGTTGTGCAAAATAACCGTCAAGTGTATCTCATATGTAAATATACTGCAGCTACCTCACAAAAACAGAGAACAGTTTCAGTCCTACCTGGCCACCAGGCAGCAGAGGCGTTAAAGTGAAGAATGTGACAGTTGCCTGTGACCACCTAGATAGTACTGGCCCATGCCCATTGAAAATCTTCCAGGGCCTGATATTCACCTTCACTGTCATGTTCTCAAAACTGGATAAACCTTTCAAATACCAGTGAAAAGTATTATTGTTGGAATCCCTTCTGAGAAGAAGTGTGTTCTTCCCTCTGTTCGATGGAGTGAAATCCAGAGACAGCTATCTTGATGGTGTATCAGGTCAGTAAAACACCCCTTCTAGGTGACTTGACCAAAGCAGAAACAGGGCTGTTCTGTGCAAGGGGCCCTCGGTGGTGAAAGTCATGTACCAATGCCTGGGACTTGTACCCAGCATCACTGGACGGAAGCCTTATCACATGGGATATATTTCCAGACACCCAGTGGACTCCTACAGTACTGTATCTTACAATCTGGTCCAGTGTTCTGTGATAACATTGCCTGTACTTCGTAGGGTGGAGGACAGAAGTTAATGCACAAGAAACTGGTTAGTGCTTGTGTGCTAAAGCAAATATTGAAGTCTTTGCTTATTACTGAGTTCTTCCCTTTTCAATGGGTCTTACAACTGATTTATGCTAGCCTTCTGCTGTTGATTAGAAGTTAACAGGTAAGAGAAATATTTAGTTGTGGTATATTTGTTTTCAAATTAACATGCTTGACTATCTATGGAATATTTCCTTCTTCCTATGAGATATTAATACTAACTCTAAAAATCATTCATCCATTGAAAAAAATAGCTGTGTTAGCAAAAGATACGAACTTTCCTTTTTCTCGGTGGTTAGCTAATTATAGAAGAGAAACCATTTTATTTTCTTTGGATCCCTGTGCATTCCCTAAACTTAACTTTTGGAGGAATAGTTACAAATTAAGGGGACATATTTTATAGACTGTAAAGAAATAACTCTTAATTTAAATAACAATAAAGAATGCACTGACTTTTAAAGAAACATTATTACTTCTCAGCACTTGTCCACAAATGGGAGAGTTTTATTTCTACAATGTGAATAAGTTTTTTAAAAAAAACATTAACTTGATCGTACTCATTGTAATGCCCAAAGAGTAGTAATTTGGGGCAAACTGATTTGTGATTAAATTTGTATTTCCTCTGCATTCGTTATAACGGCGACATATTTTTTATTTTCTTAGCTTTTTTGGAAGGACTTTCTTATGCAAAACATCTTCATGCCTTTTTATTCCGGATGTTTTAAATTGCAGTTTATTAGTGCGTGAGCAGAGTACATAATATTTGCATTGCTTGTGGGAAGTTAGTCCATGTACATGATTTATCTTCATTGCTTTTCGCACCCCCTTTCCCTCCCTCTCCTTCTCTCTTCCACCCATCGCTTGATTCCCTTCCTTTGTCTTTTGTACCTGATTGGTGTACATGGTTCCATTCCTTGTGCGGAGTTGGTCCAAATACACAACACTGTTCAATTCTTTTTTTTCATCCCCTGTTCCTTCCCTGTCCTCCAGGCATCTCCTGATTTCCTTCCCCTTTTGAAAACTGTCTCTCTTCTTCATGTTATTTATCACAAAATTCAGATTGCTTTCACACTCGGATATGAATTTTAGGTATTGCATATTTTATTGTTTAGATGCTTTTTTAAAATGTGCCACTCCAGATTGTTTTGCAGGCATGAAAGGAGTGGCAAAGTCATGCAATAGAAACAGTTTTTCACAGCAGACTAACTGAGGCACAGAGAGGCTAAGTGGTTTGTGGAAGCTCACTCAGCCAGCGACCATTTTGTCTTCAGTCATAGAGTAGTTTAGTGGTCCATATGCTTTTCATCAAATCTTTGTTTCAGATAATGATGCATTTACACAAGATGGTGTGAAACATGTGATACATTGATCTTGTCTTAAAGGTTCATTCATCTGCTCTCTCATTTGTGGTCCTGGATCTCAGAGACCCCAGCTGGATTGTGCTGATTCATTTACTGGGGAAGAAGGATCAAACAGAGGGAATTTCTTTGGTGATGTAGCTTTCATTTTTATTTTGTGTTCCATACTTAATAAAATCTTCCCAATGACAGGAATTAATGATTACATCATCACCTCATTTTGCTATTTCATAACGAGTTAATAATTAGCTGTGTATTCACTGCCTTCATGATTTGTTTTTACCATATAACAGAAATTATTCATATTTAGCAAGATTTCTGTGAAATGTGTGTACCTAAATCAGGAATGCAAATATATATTTCTGCATTTCTATTTTTATATCAGCTTCTCTTTTCAGAAGTCTCATTTCTATCTTCATGTACTACATTTATTTTGCTTCCTAAAATAGTTTTTATGATGCAACTTTTTATTACAATTACATATACTAAGGGAAAATGTGATTGCTTAGCTTCATTGCCCAATTAACAAATAGATTATCTTTTTTATTTTATGGAAAAAAGGTAAAACAAAATTTCATATCAAAATAATAGAATAACAATAATTAATAAATTATATGTTGCTATCTTTAGTCAAGGTATAAATTATGGGAACAAAATTTATTCAATTAATATTAGCACAAACCTTCCTTTTTAATGAACTAAGAAATACTAATAGTATACCTGACTTGCATTTTTTCCCTTTTCCCTTCTGTCCACTTCCCTTTTACACATTTTAGTTCCTTTTTTCTTTTGAACAGTTTCTTCCTATTTCAAAACATTTTGTCTTTAATACAATCAGTACATAAAAACATTTTTGAGCTAAAAATACTGATATATTAAATTATCACATCTGTGCAGATCACTTCACATCCACATTTCCAGGCTCCTGTGTATAAAATGATATCTATAGGATGTCATGTATTAGTCAAAGATTATTGAAAAATCTAGGTTGAAGAATAAAACTTAGAAAATTATTGTTTTTCATCAAATGGTACCAAAGGAATAAGTTGTGGGTGATAGTTTCTGTAGAAATGTTCATTACAGAGACAGAATAGGGGATGTACTGAAAAGTACTTCAGGTCTCTTTGCTCTTAGATATTTATGTTAGGTTGGTATTTCCCTATCACAGTCTTAACATTTAATTAACACACATATTCATGAACATGCACAATCCCCCATTGAATTATGACAGCACCCCTGGTTATTTTCTTAAGATAAAGCCCTATAATTTATAAGATAAATTATTGGTAAAACTGAATTGATAGTTTAAATACACTGCATATTGATAAAATCTGACAACTTAGTTTCAAGAAAAGGTGTGACAATGCACATTCTTTCAATTGAAAAACAAAATGTCACAATATGAAATATCTACTTTATCAAGCTTTCGTTTTTTGCAAAGTTTATAAATTACATGTCATGTTAACATGCATTTACATAAATATTTTGGAACTCTTTCCTTTTTCCATTATATGATTTCATGACATTAAACAAATATCTGTCTTATTTGTGACAATCTGTTTTGATTTTATGCATATTATTATTATTATTATTTTTTGCTTCCTCTGGGATGGAACTCACAACCTCACATTTAGAGGGTGGGGCCTTAGCCAACTAAGCTAAACCCAAGAGAACTTTATACATATTATTTCTGATGGTTTTTCATTTCTAACTCAAGTTCCTTTGCATTTTTAATGAAATTTGACTATGAAACATCATTACTACTGTACAAGCATATTGTATTATAATTAACCTTCTCTTTTTCCTATGCCATTCATCATCTAAAAACCAACATAAGCTACATAATTTTATTTATATTATTATCTGCTTCTCTGTGCTCATACCAAATCATAAGTTCCATATGCAGAATTATTTTTCTATTTTATTCATCTCAAGTATTCAGAACAACATGCAAATGTTTATTCTTAAAATTTTTTGGATAGATGATAACATTTATTTTAAATCTTTTATTGAACTGATTTTGTTGAATGTATCAGTGAAACAATTTTTTCATTTATCAGACTGACAAATTGTCTACCAAATTTTAATTTATGTGACTCATATGATTTTAAAGTTATATTGTTTGCATCATTTTATCTAGTATTTTTCTGTTTATTTGCAAGCATTACTTGTTTATATAGATAACATTTAAAATGCTTTTTTCCATAGGATGTAAAAATTTCCTAAATTTTTATTAGATCTTTAATTTACTCAATTTTTAATGCTTTTAACTCTAGAAATTAGAAGAGAGCATAACAAAGTATGTAAGGTCATTATTTCACAATTAAAAATACTGAATTCAAAAGTAAATAAGTTGATTAAAACTTGAAAGCTCAATTTTAATATATATATATATATATATATACATGTTGATAATTTTCATCAGTAGGCCCTTTGCACGAATATAATCAACAAAATTCTTTGATCATGGTTGCTATCATATTGGACATAGATTAATTGAGGTTGAGAACAGTTTTGATTACAACTGTGATCCTTCTAAGCACAAAGTAGAAATATTTCCCATCCTTTCAAACTAGTGGTTTTACTAACATTCCAATAAATTTGAAAATAATGCTAGAACCATTATTATTTTATACATGCATTATTTTTAAATGTTGCCAAGTTAGGCATAAAAAATCAATTCACAGAAATATAATTAGCTAGACATGGTTTTATACATTTTCCTATATACCCTTTAGTATAGTCACATTGTTAAAATGAAGTAAAAATCCACCAGCATAACCTACTTTCATGCACTGTTATTTAGCCTCTAACAGTCACATGAGCTTGGCACTACTGTCCTTTGGCTTACCCTATTGTACAAAAATTGTTCTCTTGAGTGATTCCTTATATGCCAAGACCTTTCATATTCATAAGTCTATAAATTCTGTCTTTTTTCTGCCTGGATACTGTTCATTCTTTAGCCATCAATAATACCTTATATACCATTTCTTTAGAAAGCCCTTCCTGATTGTATGGTTTGGATATTAATTGTTCCTCAAAGGCTTTATCCCTTTGTTCAAATATGGTGGAACATTTAGGATGTGGAGCCATAGCAGAAGGTTGTTTGGGGGTATTGCTCTGAGGGATATTGGGACCCTCATCTCTGTTTCATTTTTCTGTTTCCTGGCCACCATGAGGTGAATAGTTTTATTCTACCACAGCTTCTCTATCATGAAATCATGCTTTACCATAGACCTAAAAACCTTGGAAACATTTGACCATGGACTGAGGCCTCTGAAACTGTGAGCCAAAATAAATATTTCTTCCTTTTAAGTTGATTAGCTCAGATATTTTCACATAGTGATGGAAACCTGACAGACACAATCCTCATCCTTAATAAAAAAAAAAAGGAAAGAAAAGAAATTCTACTTCTCAATCTTCTGGTTACTAACTCTCCATCATTTCACCTTTGTTATTTTCTTTACCACACTGCACATAAACTGATATTATTATAATTAACTGGGAAAGAAATCTTATGAAATCTTGAAGATTCTTGGGACTTATGAAATGACCTAGTAGCTTGACAGTAATTGATAATTTAAATACAATTCTAATAGGAGAACTTTCTGAAGTCCTTTTTTCAGAAAAGGACTTTAATATCCAAAACATACAATCAGGAAAGGCTTTCTAAAGAGATGATATTTAAGGTATTATTGATGGCTAAAGAATGAACAGTATCCAGGCAGAAAAAAGAATTTATAGACTTATGAATATGAAAGGTCTTGGCATATAAGGAATCACTCAAGAGATCAATTTTTGTACAATAGGGTAAGCCAAAAGATAGTAATACCATGCTGATGTGACTGTTTGAGGCTAAATAACAGTGCATGAAAGTAGGCTATGCTGGTGGATTTTTATTTTTATGCCTTTAAGAAAGTGTAAACATTTTACTTTTGACAAATCTCAGCTTTCACTTTCAGTTTTTCTTATTGTAAGTGGCTTCCTGTTTCCATTACTAAATTCTTATAGTTTAACGCTTACTCAAACTCATTAAGATAAAACATTAGGATTATCAAAGCTCTCACATCTTTCTCTTTGATTGCAGGATAAACTCTATGGCTAAGTGCCATTATGCCAAATGTTCTTCGTTCTGATTCTAACAAGCATGTCCAAGTTAGCAATTAATTCATAAAGGTGTCTCAGAATTGCCTATGAGTTAAGAGCTATGTAAAGAAAGCTTACTTTTAGAGGAAAAAGTTGTTTAGTCAGACAACTAAGACAAAAACAACATATTCTTACTATAACAGATGAATTGGATAGGTCATGTTGAAAGTTGACCATAAAAGAGAATACTCAGTGAAGGGTTTATTTTCTAGTATACTGTTGGGAAAGACTTTGAGTCTACTAAAACAAAGGAATAAATAAATGAACTAGAGAAATTTTTATCATGGTCATTCAAAGTTTGGGAGTTTGACCATAAGACTTATGGTGAACTACGTGATTTATAGCTGGATGTCTATTTCTTAGATTTTAAGAAAAGTTATTTTTTAAAAGAGACACTAAAGATATCATTCCTGCTGAGATCTTCTTTCTCAAGGAAAAGGCATATTGTGATTTAAGTTGTATTTTTCTCCACTGCAAGTGTTAAACTTTGCAGAACATCTTTAAAAACCTGAAGTGAGGCCAAAAGCTTTTTGAACAAATACTCTTTTTATTTGCCCTGTTAAGGAAAGAGTAATTTAACCAAGTGGCAATCCAGGCCTTAAAGTACAACATAATAGAATGGATACAGAGACTCAAATCACTGTTGGTTGTGACTATATAAGTGAAGTATAATAAGTCACCACTACAAAAATATAATCTCCTACTCTCCTGGTATAGCTGTGCAGGTTAAATTGGGATAATCAAGGGAAAAAATGTAAGTGCTTCCTTGTTCAAGTGATTTGTTGAAATAGAAGAACCTGAAAATGCATTTGGAATCTTGGATATGGATATGGAATTTTATTTTATGCTACAAAATATTCATAAATTAAAACAGTGAGAGAAATAAGATGAACCTTTCCCATGAGGCAGTGGTAACCATGGGCCAGGAGGAGAAACATGAAGCACCCTTCCTGTGAGCCAATGGTAACTGTGGGCTGGGAGGAGAAACAAGATGTGCCCTTCCTATGAGCCAGTGGTAAATGCAGACCAGGAAGAGAAACAGGAAGCACCCTTTCCATGAATCAGCTGGTGCATGGACTAAGAGACAAGAAAAGTCAAGTGGCCCCAACACACTCTTCCATAAGCAATCAGTTGATTCAGAGAAACACAGACTGAGTTGATAACAACTGAGATACAAAATCACCTTAATGCTTATATTGTTTCATGATGCTGTAAGTGTAAAGCTGGTATTCTGAGCATCTATTTAGAGCATAACATTATGTAATATAACAACTATGAGGGACTTTTTTCTGTCTTGTTTTTGAAATCCAATATCCTCAGTATTTTATTTTGCTCCACTTGATTGTTTTGGTTTATTCAATGTTTTATTTTGATTGGTTTTATTATGTTCTGTTTTCTTTGTTTTTATTATGTCTGATGGTATGGGCAACAATTTTGAAGATAAAAAGAGGCATTACATTAGCAATAGTTGATTTCCTAATACCTTGTTTTGAAGTCCAGTGTCATTTTTACTGTTTTGTTTTGATTGGCTTTATTCTGTTTGGGTAAATTCTATTTAAAATAAAAATTAAACAGCTGGGTGTGGTGGTATACCTCTGTAATCCCAGAACTTGGGAGGCTAAAGCATAAAGATCTTTGCAAGTTCAAATCCAGCTTGGGCTACAAAGTGAGCCTGAAGCCAACCTGAATTGCATAGAGAGACCCTGTCTCAAACAGACAAAAAATAAATAAATATAGAAATTAATTAATTAAATATAAATTAATTAATTAAAAGAGTAAAACTGCTTACATTTTGTTATCTGTAGTCAAAATTATATCTGCCTGTAGGTGAAAAAATTTATTATCAAACATGGTAAAATAAATTTGAAACAGACACTGAAAAGCCCTGAAGTTAGACAGTTGAAAGTCTCTGTCCTGTCCTGAAATCCTAGGTTTCATAATTTGTCCTGATAGCTTCTATTTCTGTAGCTCTAATGGGATATCATAAATTCTCCAATAAAAATATAAGTTCAACAAATAATATATAAAAAAACCCAAAGTAGTTCCTCATACTCAATATATGAAAGCAACAGAAACATTAGAATATATGGAACTTGTGGTGCCTATTTATTTAATTTGGTTTATTTTCTATCACTATCTGAAATTTATACATATGTTCAGGCATTTACAAAAATATTAATCACAGTTATCTCTCAGTGTTAATATATTTGCATTCATTTGTCTTAAATTACAATGCCAAGATTCCATCTTACTGCAGAAATAATGGTTATTATCAAGAAATTAGCCAAGAATAAATGCTAGTGGGGTTGTGGGATAAAAAGAATTCTGCACTGTGTGTAGAAATGTAGACTGGTGCTATGATTGTGGAAATCAGTGTTAAGAACTAAAACTAGAAGTTCCATTTGACCCAGATATTCCACTTATTATGTTCTCAAGAAAATTAAAAGCATCATACCACAGAAATACATGTATATCCATGTTTATAGAAGTGTAGTTTGTGATAGCTAAATCTTGGAAACAGCCCAAATGACCATCACCTGATGAATGGATAAAAATATTTTTTATGCAATGGAGTACCACTCACCCCCAAAGATGGTTAAACATGAGATATTTTTAGGTAGATGGATGGAGCTAGAGACTGCATTCTTACGTGAAATAAGTTAAATGCATAATACCATCATTTAAATACTTGAAGAAAAGATGACCAAATAAAAGGAAGGAAATAAAAACCTACAATGAAAATAGGTTTTCAAATGTTTCTTTCAGTAAATCAAAAACAAATAAAAGGTGTTCCTGGTGTGAGAAATCACATTAAATGGTGTTCCTGGTGTGAGAAATCAAAAGTGTAAATAAGGATTAAATTGCAGAATAGATATTGCAAAATAGGAAGAAAATATTCAAATAGGAGGGAGAAAGGAAAAAAGGAAACTGAAAAAGGAAAAAATTAAAACAAAGACTTGTGTCAATTTGTAGGGCATAAAGGTTGAAGGAAGGGGAGGGGAATAAGGAAAAGAAGAACCAAGATATATCACATGCAGGTACAAATTCCCTAAGTTAAATGTAATCATTATGTATGTTTAAAAATGTATCAATAAAATTAACTACTAAAAACTGCTTAAAAATTATATTCTAATAATTCTAAATGTATTAAAAACCAGACTTTGGCTCTCTAGACTTTGTTATGTAGAATGATTTATTAAGGTACAAGCATATTTTACTAGTTAATAATACATATACATGATTAAACTTTGGTGTAAGTTCATTTAAGAAAGCAATCTCCAAATGATCAAATTCTCTAACAGTCATCAACTGAAAATGGAAGAAACATCTACCGTAAGTCCTGAAACTCTGAAATTACTATAGGAAAACAGGGGAACTACTCTGAAGATATTGGCATAGGCAATCATTGAGTAAAATATTCTAGAAATTTCCATTATCAATGTTAAGTTGTTTGATAGTTATACTTAAATGATCAACATCTTTCTGATACTTTTATTTATTTGCTTTTGATTTACTGAAAGAAAAATTTGAAAACCTATTTTCATTGTAGGTTTGCATTTCCTTCCTTTTATTTGGTCATCTTTTCTTCAAGTATTTAAATGATGGTATTATGCATTTAATCCTGTAGGATTGTATACTTTTAATCACTAACATACTATGCTTACTTTTATCTTTTAATTATTTTTGCATAAAAATCTATGTTTTATAATGTTAATGTAGAAGATCTAGCTGTAATATACTTGCAAGTATATTTTTCTTTTTTTTTCTGAACGTGTATTTTTCTTACCCATTTATTTTTATACTCTTTCTTTCTATTTAAAGCTCGGTTTATATATGGAACATAAAATCTGAGTTTGTTTTTCTATTAGAGTTTATCTAAGATTATGTTAAATGGAATTTTGTTTAATTTATTTCAATATTTTCAGTGTAATTCTTGGTTTAAAGTTGATACTTTTTATTAAGTACTTTATTACTTTCTCCCACTCTTCCTAACATAGCCTTTGAGAACTTTATAATGTTAATATTTTGTGCTATTCTCTGAAATGCCTTTTTAAGGGCACCTTATCATCATTATTGGTTTTTCTAAAAAGTCCTTCAAATAATATACTGTCGTTGTCAATAATGTTTCTTACATCAGTATTTTATATACCCTTCCTTTCATCTTATTCCTTAGTTTTTATATTTTACCTTTCTTTATTTGATAATTCACCACTGTATTTTATTGTGCTTTGAATATCAATATTTTTTTAAACATCAGTATTGTCTTACATTTGCTTCTATAATATTTCCTTTTGTAATATTATCATTTTTAATTTAAATCATCAGAAAATTATTTTTCAACCTATTTAACAAGCAATGCTGATCTGTTAAAAATAAATTATCTCATCACTATTTTACTGAGAATGGCTTTATTTATGACTATTTTTCTTGGGCTGGGGATTTAGCTCAGTGGCATAACCACTTACCTTTCAACCATGCGGTCATGAGTTCGATACCCAGTACCGATAAAAAAAAAAAGACTATTTTTTAAATAAAGATTATCAACAAATTTTATTTGCAAGCCTAATAAAAATATATTAGTCCACATAGGTTTTAGGTTAAAAATTTTTAACTCTTAAAGTTTGCATGTGTTTATATTCTATCTCCCACTGTTCTTTGGGAAGCAATTATCATCATTTGTAGATTTATTTCCCAGTAAGTAATGACTTTTTCTTTGATAATCTTCACTATTTTTATGACTTTCCATAGCATGAGTCTGACCTGCTTTTGTGTAAGTAAATATTTTATTTAAATTTTCAAAGTTTTCTATTTAATTCTTTGAAGTATTTTAAGAAATATTTTCCCTTTATGTATAGAAAGTGTATCTTATTCAATGTGAGAATAGCTTTCTAACATTTTTCTTAAGAAAGACATGCCAATCAGAAAGTTATCTAGCATTTTTTCTTGACTCTTTTCTTCTAACATCATTTAATTAAAATGCTTCTTTACATTTCTTATATCATTTTATAAATGTCCTAATATGTACAAAGTAAACTCACATTTCACATTCACTAATACTCTTATCTTTTTTCTTTATTTTTAAAAATATTTAACATTAAATCATTTACTACATATATACAAAACACTGCTGAACATTTTGTGTGGGTTTCTACATTTAACTAAATGAACAGGGACTATATACCTAAATGTCAAATACTTAAATGTATGTTACTTAAAACTTTGAGTTCAAATTTTCAAAATTATCTTTTAATTATTTTATTAGTACATGTTTGCAATACAAAATGATCACAATTATCATGGGGGTGAGTTTCCACTGAATTATAAAACCTTGTACTTCTGTAACCTAAATTATTTTTCCTACATACTTCCATAAAGATTTATACAATCAGTTTTTATGAAGGACTCAAATTAATACAATGTAAACATACAGTTAACCACTGTTAACTATTATTCAGTGAAAACTGAATGATAATTATGGGCTTTAAGCAGATTCATTTTTTGTAAGTGTAAAAAGAATTCTTCTAAAATTAAAAAATGATACTTATAAAACTCACTGTAACAGACAGAGAAGTCTAAACATCAAGAACACTAAAATGATGATTTACAGCATGCACCATTAAATGAATTATATTAGAGATTATTCAAAACAACTTAAATTAATTTCTGTTAATGAACTATAGTCACAAAGCCTAGAATTGGTTTCATTCATGATTTTAATGCCATTTACAAGGTTAATTACAGTGTCACCTCACAGACCCCAGTTGTTTTTCATACTGTGGCAGAGAACTTGTGAACAGATGGACCGAAATTACATCTGGCCTCTGTGATCAGTAAGAGGACAGCTGACATCCTCCAGTGATGTCCTTCAATTCACAGTTTTAGTGGCAGGAAATTTGAGAGAAAGGAAGGTGCCAAAAATAACCAACTTAATATTTAATTGTTAGCATACTGGTCCTTGCCAGATCCCAGAGTGAATGTCATAATTAGCATCTAACCATGTGATGGTAAGTTCTTATCAATGGAATGTTTTTTAAAATTATATTTCATTCAGACATTTTGTCATTAATATCTATGTTCCAATCTTACTCTCAAGGATGCATGCACACAAACTGCCAAAGACTACATTCTGTTTGATAGAAAACCACAATTTTCAAACTTATGTCCCTCTAGATCCACAGGATAACTCTGAAAATAAAATACTATTGCATACTATCTAAATTGATACTCAAGACCCACAAAGGTTATGTACTGGATTAGAAAGGTATCAATCTGCAGATATGAAATGATATAGAATGAAAATTATCAATGTGTACTTACATTTAGAACTATCACTGTCAGTCACAGGAAAAAGGAAGCTTGTTTTAATAATAGTGACTAGTAGAAATATTAAAGCCACAATTAGCAATTTTCATTTCTTGTTATTAGCACTATTAGAATCATTTTACTCTTGAAATATAAAGAACTTGATTCCAAGTAATTTGGGGTCTAGAATTATTTCAGATTTATTTCATCTATTAAACAAAGTCTTTCAATAAAGTCTAATAATATGCAACAATGTTCTTTCTAGAACACAAAGTCTTCTCACCTAGTGCAAAGTAAAACTGTACAGCCAAACAACAACACAGTCTAACCAGAAAGGATGGCATTGTCAGAGAGACTGAGAATGTGTCCTTCTTTTAAAAAGCATTTGGATGTTTAGTGTAGTCGGTTGATGTGCTCTATTTTGTTTTTACTGAAGACCTGCGCTGTTCAGCCATGCTCATTACAGAGAAACAAGTGACATGCAACTTTGCAGAGGTAATTCAAGGTTGAGTTTGCGTGGCCTTAATTTCTCTCTGCGAGGTATAAGCGTGTTGCTGCTGTCTTGTCAGGAGGAAAACAGTGAGCACTGAACATGTAATTAATTATCACTATTGTTATTGTCACTGGGATCCAGCTAAGCATACTCTACCTGGCACCGTTGCTCTGTTTGAGTTCTGTGTGTTCATAGTATGCATTCGCTTTCTGATGAAGCTGCAGAGGCAGTTAATAAGTTGATGAGGGTTAATGTTGTTTTTCTACCTGTGAACATCAGAAGTGTACAGATAAAGATGGTTATTTAAACTATGTTTTTCTTTTTTTAACCCTAGATTTTTCAGTTATAGCTTCCTTTTTTTCTTGTCAATGCATATGAACCTTTGTGGAAAAATATTTTACTAGGAGAATTTTAATATAAAGAATACTTCAGCAGACTTGTACTACATTAAGAAATGGCTTTGAACCAAAATGGGAAATTATTTGTATCTTTGAAAACTTATTTACTCAAATTTCCTAACCAAATAAAATATAGTTTGTCAATTTCCATAGATTACCTTAACAGCTTTACTGAGATATAACTCATACTGTACGACTCACGTGTATTCATATACTGTACAGTTCACATACTGTACCCATTTGAAGTACATAATTCAATAGTCATAGAGTTGTACTACTATTAGGCTAATCAACTTTAGGGCAATTCCAAAAACCCAAAAGGAAACATTGTCACTCTTAGTGGCCACTTCTCACTTCTTTTTAACCCTCCCACCAACCCAGATCCCCCAAATCCTGAATCTACCTTCTTTTCTTCTTATGTGTCTATTCTGAGAACTCCTATGAATGGTCTTATAGACTATGTATTAGTCTGTAGCATGTATTCTTATCCTTTGCATAATCTCAGGGTTCTCCCATATTATAGCAAATAAGAGTTTTCATTCCCTTTATATATTTTTTTTTTGCTTAACAAAATAGTATGTGTCCATGTATACTGCATCTTTTAGATCCATTCAAAAGTTGATCAACACGTATATTGTTTCCTTTCCTACTATTTATGTCTAATACTGTGGTGAATATTTGCATCCAGTATTTTGTGTGAAAATATATTATTACTGTTAGATATTTAAAAAAGAATATAACCACTGAAGACAACTGTATATTAAGCTTTTGAGGAACTATTAGACTATGTTTGCATTTTACAGTTGTATTAAAACTGGCAGCATTTATTATGGTCGGCCATTTTTCTTGTAACTATCCTAGTAGGTACGAAGTGGAATCTCATTTGTAGTGTTGAATTGCATTTATCTAATTACTAATGACATTAAACATCTTTTCATGTGCACATCAGCTATTTATTTATTTTCTTTTGGAAATGTCTATTCATTTTTATTGTTGAACTGTAGGAACAAGTCATCTTCTGATACATGATTTCCGAGAATCTTATCTCATTATCTGGTTTGTTCTGTTTCAACCTTATGCATATGGATAACCATTTTTCTCAGCTATCTTTCATCAATGTTTTTGGCCCCATTTTCAAAGATCAAATAGTTGAATGAGTCTGGGGTTATTTTTGAATCCCCTGTTTTGACAAATGTCTGCGTTTCTGTCTATATCATGACACTTTTTTAATCACTGAAGCTTTGTAATATAATTTGCTTTTTAAATTTTATTTTAAAGATAAAAAAATAAAATAACAATAAAACAGTTTCAGAATAAGCTGGTAGGAAAGTAACAATAATTAATATATTTTCATTGTTATCTTCATATTAGATATTCAGAATACAACACACAGGCATGAAGTGTTGTTTGAACAATACTAGCACAAATCTTTTTTTTTTCAATGAACCAAGAGAATTTAGCTGTATAGTTTGTTTTTCTTTTTTCCTTCCTTTTCTTCCCTTTTCCCCCATCTCAGATTTTTTTTTTTCCTTTTGAACAGTTTATTCCCTCTTCACAATGTCTTTTGTACATTCTGGATCTTCTTTACTCATTCAGCTTCTCACACTGCTGAGACAATAAGATGTTTACACATGTGGGTCTGGTGTATTTCTCATTTGAGTATGGTCTCGATTGCGTCCATTTACTCATAAAAGTCTCAAGTTTATCTTTCTTTGTGGCTGAATAGTATTCCATTATATTAAAAAATACTGACATCTTTTTATCCATTCCTCTGTTGATGGACATTTGGGTTGTTTCCAAGATTTAGCTATTACAAATTGTGCTGTTATAAACATGGGCATATATATATTGCTATGATGCTTTTAATTCTTCTGGGAAGATACCCAGAAGGTGAATAACTGGGTCAAGTGGGGCATCTAATCCTAGTTTTTTTATGCACTCTCCACACTGATTTCCACAGTGGCTGCACCAGTCTACACTCCCACCAACTGTGGAGAAGAGTTCCTTCTCTGCCATGCCCCCCACAGCATTTATTTTGGTTGATTCTTGGTAACAGTCATTCTTGTTGCAGTGAGATGGAATCTCAGTATTGTTTCACTTTGAAACTCTTGTATTCCTCTCAGATGCCCATTTTTGGATTGACTCTTTGAATTTCAGGACCTGATTTTTTCAGTCCTTTGTATGTTCTGAAAATAAGTCTTTTGTCTGAGGGAAAACTAGCTATATATTTTTTAATCACTCTGTGAGTTGTCTTTTCACTCTGTTGCTGATTTGTTCTGAAAATAGTTTTAATAAGGTGAGATCCCATTGTTGATTCTTTGTAGTATTTCCTGAGCACTCTCAGTATTGTTCATGAAATCTCTGCCTATGCCTGTATCTTCAAGCTTTCATCTTACTGTCTCTTCTAATAGATTTAGTGTTTCTGTTTTAATATTTAGATCTTTGATACATTTTGACTTTAATTTAGTGCATGATGGTAGACATTGGTCTAATTTTAATCTTAAGTGTGTAGAGAGCCTGTTTTTCCAGAATCATTTATTAAAGAGGCCATCTTTGTTCCAGTGAACATCTGTGGCTCCATTGTCAAAGATATGGTCTTAGTGCATTTGGAGTTGGATCTACATCTTCTAATCTGCTCCACTGATCTTCAGGTCTGTTTTTTGGCCAATCCATGTTGATTTTTATTACGGTAGCTTTGTAGTATAATTTCAGGCCAGAGATTCTGATGCCCCTGATTTGCCTTTGCTGTCCAGATTTTTGTTTTTGTTGTTGCTATTCTAGAAATTGTCTGGTTCCAAATGAATTTTAGGACCGTCTTCTCTAGTTCTGTGAGGTATGCTAATAGGATTGCACTAAATCTGTGTAACAGTTTTGGGAGTAGGGCCATTTCATTGTATTATTTCTTCCTATCCATGAGCAAGGTATATCTTCCCATTTTCTGGTATCCTTTTTGATCTATTTATTCAGAGTAATGTAATTTTCAATACATAGGTCTTTTACTTTCTTTGTTAGAGTGATTCCTAAGTATTTTATTCTTGTTGGATGCTATTTTACAGGTTGTGGTTTCCCAAACTCTCTCTGTGTGAGTTTGTTACTTGTGTAGAGGAATGCTGCTGATTTCTCAGTGTTGAATTTGTATCCAGATACACTACTGAATTTGATTATTGAGTATACGAGTCTTTTGGTGGTCTTCTATGTAGACTATCATGAAATCTTCAAACAATGATATTTTAACTTTTTTATTTCCTATACTTATTGATTTTATTTTTTTCTCTTGCCTAGTACTCTAGCTAATGTTTCCAGAACTGTATTGGATAAGAGTGGTAATAGTGAATATCTTAGTCTTGTTCCTAATTTTAGAGTGAAAGTTTTCAGTTTCTGTCCATTTAGTATGATGTTCACTGTTGGTTTGTCATAGATGGCCCTTATTACACTGAGATAAAGACCACCTATTCCAATTTTATGTAGGGTTTTATCATGAATGGGTGTTGGACTTTGTCAAATGCTTTTTCTGTATCTAGTGAGATGAGCATCCAATGTAATATAATGTGAGCTCGGGTATTATGTTGCCCTCTGCTTTGCTCTTGTTGCCCACGATTGCTTTGGCTGTTCCAGGTCTCTTCTTGTTGCATGTAAATGGCAGTGTTGTTTTATCTGATTCTAACAGGAATGCTACCGGTGTTTTCATGGGGATTAGGTTGGATCTACACATCGGTTTCGGGAATATGCTTAAGAAGACTATGTTTTACCATTGACATTAGGTATATTTCAGTGTCTGCAGCTTCAGCCACCTTGAACAACCTACTAGTAACAGTGGCTATGTGTCCTTTTAGATCACATGCAGCTGACCTGATTCTTTATCCTACATCTATACACTGATGAGAGGTATCTGTGGTAAATCATAATGATGCCAATAAGAAAAACAGTTCCAAAACTGTGGTACACTTTTACTTGTACTCCAGAGAGTGCATGTAACTCTATTGATTTAACACTCATAAAGATCATTTAGATAAGTCTTATTGTCCCTTTCATTGATATAGAAACTCAAATTGAGAAAGGGTGAGTTACTTGTTTCAGCTATTAATGAACAGATTTGTTAAAAAAATGTGGTTATACCAGGCCAAGTGAGTTGTGTCCTGAATGTACCACTGTTCTTCTATATTGATGTCCTATATATCGATGTCTTTGAAATGGTCCGACAGTAAAGATCGTCCTTCAGTAACTGAGCAAATTGCAATAGACAACTAAAACTACCAATAATGAGGCATGCTAACTAAAGACTGGGTGAATGGGAATACAGAGGAAAAAAGAATGATACTCAGTGTCAGGGTATTTTAACTTCTGATTGTACATGTCTATCAGGGGTGTTGTCCCAGCATTAAAAACATAGAGAAATTCTGAAAATGTGTTATGTAAATATCATATTCAGTATCATGCTAGAGAAATGAAGCACAGTAATTATAATGGTGACATTTTGCAAAGCACTTTCCAATGCATTATCACATTAAATTTCAATTAAATTAGGTAATACTCTCAGAATTTCAGTTTGATTTTATATAATGCTGGTGAGTCATGTGTCAGATGTTAACCTGGGTAGTGCCCAAAGCATTGCAGCAGACATGCAAACACTGCTTCTTAAAGTGAAGATTCCAAAACGCATTTTGAACTGTAAATTTCCACTATAAAATTAATTACATGCATCATGAATGAATAATAAATAGATTAAACACATCCCTATTGCTTCAGTAACTAATGTTCAAAATAATCAAAGGGAAAATCATGCTCAGGAACTCAAACATATACTTGTGGCCCTGTGACATCCCCTGTGACACTTTTGTTAACACCTTTGATATACAATAAAGGTGAATACAAACAGCTTTGCTCATAAATTAGAAAAAGAAAGATTATTTTTGCAGAAAAAGGCAATTACTTGCTTAAATAATTTTAGGCAGATCATTCAGTGATATCCAGAATTCAAAATAATGTGAGATATAATGTCATTCTATTTTCATGAGAAAGAGACAAAAACAGAGGCAGAGAGACTGAGCCTGGACAGTTTGTATGCATATGCAACTGTAATGCATGGCAGGCAGTTAAGATTTATTTGGTGTATGTAGAGGTGTTATTGCTAGACTACATAATATGGATTAGAGGTAATAAGTATAAAATTGTGCAATAGAAATTTAAGTCCATTGGTTCAAACATGTGGAATACATAATCTTTTTTTTTCAAATGAACTCACAAATTTATTCATATTTGCTAGGATCTGCTACAATCTTGCTATTGTGACTTGAAACATTCATATTTTCATATTAAGTATCATAAGTTTTCATGTCCTATCAAAATCCTCTGTTAAATTGATCATACAGACCTTCCATCTCAAATTCTTAAGTGTGTGGATAAATCGTTCTTTTGTGTTTTGTCATGGATTTTGAATTTCAACAAGTTATATAGCATCTCGTGCTTGGTAAAGGCATACAGTTACTGTGTCTTAACAAATTTTTCAGTATAGTTTTATAGTATGTGCCTCCTTAGTGAAAATAAATATCTTGCTTTTTTTCAGTGTTTTTTTTTTTTCTGTACATAATTGTACTTTCCTCTGCCATGAGGGTGAGAGGCAAGGTTCCTTTTGTGCCATGGGAATGATAAAATGGATTAAAATAGTAAAAAAATTTACATTTTTAATATTTTATGTGCTAATTTATTATGCATTTAGCAAACTTAAGGGGTATAGTGAATGTCATTAATGTGGAATGAATGTATGGTAAACAGGTTATTGTGTGATATTAACTTTAAAAAATCATTTCTACTTGCAATTACTTCTTTCTTTATATGTAAACTCTACACTTTTGACACATAATTTAAGACCAAGCTGTACTACATGGAAATTTTCGGCAGAGATACTTTCTTGGATGTCTTAAATGTTCACTTGAAATTCCTAATATTAAAGTCACAACTAGTGATTTCTGTCAAATCTTGAGTCACTAAGCATAAACACTAGAGTTGGCACATTTTATCTGCAGTTCGATCTGATTCACTGTCTTTTTAAAAAGTTATACTAAAAAATTATATAGTAATACAACTGTATACATTCCTTAATGCGTTATCTGATAGTTCTTGGTGCAATATCAGAGTCTACTAACTGTTCTAAGGACCATGTGGACCCCAAAGTATAAATTTTATATTTACTTTTGTGGTATGAGAAAATTTATACAAATAAATACATATATGGATCTATTTTAATGTATAAATAAGTTTTAATAAAAGGAAGTAGTGTTTTGTATCTGTTATAACTTTGCTAACCACCAAGGATAATTTTGAGTGTTTCATGTTAATTAGCTTCACTTAGCCCTTAGAAAACTATATAGACACTATTAATATTCTGATTAGAGATAAAGAAAAAAAATGAATTACAAAGAATTTGAATACCCAAGCTTAAACAACTCATAAGATAGCTAGAATTTGAATGTGTATAAACAGTCCAATTTGAAATAAAATCATGCAATCCTACATTTTGCATTCAACTCAAAACTAAGCTAGCATTTCAAGTGAATGTAGAATATATCCAATATAGAAAAATCACACACATTTATGTTAACATTCATATGCATCATTTCCTCAGAATGAGAAAAAAGATTGATTTTGGAAAGATTTCATCATATTTTTAGCTGTTTGATTTTGAATTAAGAGATTAAAATTCAAATGAAGAACCTTTGAGATAATGCCTAAAATTACAAAAACAAAACAGATTTTTCTAAGATCTAGCTAATATAATTAATAAATAAAAATGGAAGACTAATACCTTGCAGTAAAGAACAAACATCAAATGCAGAATTCTTCCCAAATACTAATTTTATAGCAAGATTTCTCAGCGTAACTCAATTCAATGAACTCAGGATGATAAATTAACCTCCTTCTGGACTTCATTCTAACAGCACCATGCCCAATTCCTAGAGAATCATCTAAAATTTTTATCTTTATATGTAGTTAGCCATCCTCACTCCATATTTACATCAGCACTTCTGCTATTCTCTACTTTGGTCAACGTAAATGGATCAACCTAATTAAATCCTCATGAAAGTTGTACTATATATCCTTTATTTGCATACTATATGACCTTTATTTGCAAGAAATTTAGCCAATAATATTAATAACTGTTAGTGAACATATATCATATTCTAGGAGTGGTAGAGCTTCCAAAATTCTGTATACATATTGCAATTTGTATACAAGATATCCAATGCCAAGGACACCTCTCTGTAATATCAATGACTATTTTTTAATTTTTTGTGGAAGAGGAATTGCTGTGGGTAGTAACAATGCCAGTAATAAAATATCCATGTGATATGTTTTGGAATGACACAGACCTCAGGCTATGCTACATATCAATGCTTTTTTTCTTGCTGCTGCTTCTGTTTCATTTTCTAGAATTGCAAAACTCTCTAGAAAAGTCCCTTGAGACACATAAGGTGTTTTCAGCTTCAAATCAGGCAGGGACAGAGAATAGGTCATACTCAGAGTAGTTCTACTGTGTCTCCTCTTCAACCGAGCTCATTTCTGTAAACCTAGATGGTAAGACATGCAACAGTGATCAGCACTTGGATAGGGGATGCAGCTGAGCTTCTTCCCCACCTCTGCTCACTTCACTTTCCCTTAACAAACAGGGACAGGATTCAGGGCAGAAGAATAAAGACTGACTCCTCCATGGAGGGACAGATAGAAATTACACATTCAAGACAGGACAAATTCCTCAGCCTGACTTTCCATATGAATGGGAGGCAAGTGTGGATGAAGTAGGAGACACTACTGAGAAGCAGAGGGGAGCTGGTCAGAACCGACCCCTGTGATCATCATCAACTCAGCCTCACTTACCCGTCACACTCCTTTCTCCTATGTGCCACTTAGCCTCTTTCTGTCCTTTGTGTTTCGCAGTATCTCTTCCCTGTCCATTTCTGCACATTCCTTATAAGTGCTGTACAGGTACACCCACTGGCTTTCCTGCATGGAGTCCTTCTCAGATTCTCCACACCCCGATCCTGTGAACAACTTGATGTCATCTTACATGGATAACCTGGTTTAACACCATATGCCTAGAACAAAACACTAGAGAGCTCGTGTGCCCTTTAATATCTATATTTTCTCTTCTTTCCCTGTGCCTTCTGCTCTTCATAGAGCTTTATAGTCTCAGGTCACAAACGCTTCCTCTAAGAATTAAAGCTTACTGTCACACTGTCTAACAACATTCACAACTTGTTCTACAACTTACACACACTCTAATACGGCACAGCACACACCCACACACATGCATACACCCTACACTCACCTTTATCTGCTTTTGCCAATATGATAAAAGATTTACCTGATACAAAGCTGAATATGTGAAAGTACACATCTTACTCAACACACAGCATGTACAGCGCTCTGAAATATCACAGATACCTGCTCCCCCACTTGCCAGTACACAAGGATATTTTCATGACTCTCTTATCTCTTTAATTTTGAAACAGACTTTCCTAGAAAAAAGTAAATTTTGTCATTATGTTCCAGGACTTGGGCCATCCGAGAAATTTCTAATTCAAAAAGGGAGAATTTCTCCTTCGTTTCATCTTTGCATTAATTTTACTCCTTGGTCCTTTACTCCTTGGAAAAATTTGTTTGTTCTCACCATCGTTTGAGAAGTCTCCATCTATTGAATTTGCTAGTATCTTGACATTGGGCTTTCTATCTTCTAGAACTACAAAAGATTCATTTCAATATTTTGCAATTTACCCACAGTAGTCTTCTCTTCAAAAGTTTCCACTGGTGAATTTGCTATGTCCCTGATTGGAAAAAGCAATGGAATAGACTTAAAAATTAGTTCTTAGAAAATCATCACACTGGTCTGTTTTTATTGATTTATTTGATTTGTTATCTGTTATTTGACTGATTTATTTGATTTATCTGTTATTTGATTTGTTCATAATTATAGAATATGGGGTTATAATCCATTCCTTTGTGATAGATATAATTTATTGACATAATGGTATGAATGAGATATTGAACATTATTTAGCAAGGATAAAGGGAAAGAAGAATATATAAAGAATGACAATTGCAAAGAGGAATTTTGATTGTATATGAAACAAGGAATACAGTTTGGAATTTAAGAAAATGTCATAAATTGTTTTCAGAAGCAGTGGCTATTAGAAAAACTATATTTTACTCATACTGGATCCTTAATCTCAAATATTGCACTTCTTATCTGGTTAAAAGTGGTAACATCACTTAATACCTTTGAATCACTGATTTCTCATTCAAAGAGTAAGCAAAACACCATGTCTGTTCTTGGAAGAGCCTAAACCTGTTTAAGAATCAATTGCAAATGAGAAAGCAGAAGACAATGATTTGCCAAATGTAAAGGATTTATTTCTTGTAGTGTTATATGGAAAGTGGAAACTAAACGAAGATTCTTGTAAACCTGATGGTGAAAGCAGAAGAAACAGTGATTTCGTTACGCTTTAGTGATACATGGAGAACTATAGGGGAGTGTGCCCAGGGTAAAACTCAGCGACTGGGGCCACTGATGCAGTTCTGGTTACAAGGGAGTTAATGAGTGCTCACTTAATTATCTGCGAGGATAAACTGAATAGAAATGTGGTAAACTTTAGGTAAAGGTCTTTAAGTTTTAGTGAAAGAACGCTCATAATTAAAAGTAGATAAGACACTTGATGTATCCTCAAGGTAAATCTAAGTAGTGGAAAGAAATAAAATATTACATAAATTGGATGATACTTCAAAATTTAACTGTGAAAAATAGAAACTGGAGATTCAGCCATTTGTCAGATGCATACAATTTAGGTAGAACTGTGTATTCATCTGCACGTAAGGGAGCTCACACACACACACACACACACACACACACACACACACACGCACACAATAAGTAAGATTACAGTTGTTCCCTTCAGTATAGACTGGGAAGTAAATCCATTAGAACAAAGCCTGCAGTGTAATTAAAACTAACATTTTTTTCCCCCAGTTTGTTTCCAGGCCACTGGTTTCTTGGTAAAGGACTCTTACTACCCTAATATTTTCTCATTTTTAATTTCTTCACTGACTTTAATTACCTTCTCTCAGGCCTATACAATTATTATGTCGTTTCAAAACAAAAACAAAAGAAATGAACTTGTTCGCTTAAGGCCTTTACCAAGATTTCACAGCTGGTGCTATTTTAAGCAGCAATATTGTTAGTAATTAAACTAAACAGGAAGCTGCTGCTTTCTCAAAGTTTATTCCCCACCCAGCCCCCCAACTCTAAGATTATTGTTTAATATCTGGATGCAAATTCTCATTTCTCTTGTCCCTTTGCTTTACTCTAGAACGTTTGAAATTCTATCCTAGTACATTCTGTGCCTCGCTTCAAATTTATCAAGATGCATATTCTTCTAGAGTCCAGAGGAATTTCTCACGGCCTTGTTTGTAAACCCTTAGCCATGCTCATTGCACAGTTAGAATTCTATTTCTTTAAAAAATTTTAAAAAACTCAAAAATCTCATTTATTTTCTACTTTTAGATATTAGAAAATTACCTTAAAAGTATTGAATGCAACAATAACACTGTGCTATATCAACATCAACTTTAGTATTTTTATGACTGAAGTTGAATTACATGATTAAAGTGCATTCCACAGGTCATTCCTAATAGTTTTCCCCCATAAAATATCTTTTAGGTACATTAGCACTTTCTCAGCTCTGTTTATATATAATTGAGAAATTACAAGCTATATATACCTGTTGAACTATACATATTTGTACTTAGGCCAAAAATGTGATGTTTTGATATATATATATAAAATTGTGAAATGACAGTTATAATCACTGTAACGTGTCTGTCTGGTCATGTAGATACCTTTTTTGTTTTTGTAGTGAAAAAACATAGATCCTCAGGTCCATCTTAAAGCATTTCAAGTAGAAAATACATTATTATGAATTGAAGTCACATCAGTGCCCTAAACATTAGCATTCTGGAATTTATACATCTTATAATTGAGCTTCTCTTGCTCTTCCCTACTCCCAGGCTCTGGAAACAACCAGTCTACTCTCTGTCACTTTAAGCATGACTATTGTTTAGATTATGTTTATCCTTGTGTGTGTATGCTTTACCAATTAGCATAAAGTGTTCTATGTTCACATGTTGCCGCAAATGACAGAACTAACTTCTTTTTAAGATTCAATAATATTCCATTGCATGTGGAAATTGTGATATATAATGATATCTATCCATCCATGCATCCATCCATCATAATGTCTTTATTCATTCACCTGCCCACCACACGTATATTCTTCACATGTTGGCTATTGTGGAAAATGCTGTAACATACACATAAGTGTAAATGTCTTTAGGAGATGGCTACTTCATTTTCTTTGGGTATATACCTGATAAAGGTTTGTTCAGTCATAGGGTAGTTTCATTTTTAATTTATTTAGGAATTTCTTTATTTTTACTCATAATGATACTACCAATTTAAATTTCCAACAGTGCACTGTCTTTTCCTTTTCTCTATATCCTCACCAGGAAATGTAGCCTTTTCCCTTTTGATGTAGGCTGTTTGTTAGTGAAGATTTTCAGTGCAGTGTTGAATAGGATTGGCAAAGTAGCATCCTGCTTTGTTCAGGATTTTAGAGAGACCTTGGCTTCATTTTCTTATCATGCCCTTGTTTGGCTTTGATGCCAGGGTAGCACTAGCCATAAGAAATGAATATGGAAGTGACCCCTCCTCTTAGCTTTTGGCAGATCAGGAAAAGTTTGTATTAATTCTTCTCTAAGCACATTTTAGAATTCACCACTGAAGGCACTTGAGTCAGGACCTTCTTCTTTTGAGAGTTTTTTGATTACTGATTCAGTCAAGGGTTTCTAAATGATCTAGTCAGCTTTTATACTTTCACAATTCAGTCCTGGTAGTTAATCGAATTCTAGGAGTTTATTTTTCCTAAGTTATATAATTTATTGGTATAAAACTGGTTTTAATAGTCACAATCTTTTGTATATCTTTGTTGTTAGACTGTCTTCTCTTTAATTTCTGATTTTATTTGCATCTTCTCCATCTCTTTAGGTTAACTTAATGAAAGCTTTTTCAGTGTTATCTAACTTTAAAAAACACTCAGTTCTGCTGATGTTTTCTATCGTTTTTACGGTATGTATGTTATTTATTTATGGTCTCACCTTAGCTATTTTATCATGCTGCATTTGATCTTAGTATATTATTTTCTAGTGGGGTTGTTTATTTGAGTTGTTTCCCTTTTTTCTTTTTTTCTTAATGGTGCTTGTCAGTAGTATTAACTTTTTCTAAGAATTGTGTTTTGTTATGTCCTTTAAACTTTAGTATGCTGTGTTTCTGTTTTTGTTTAAGATATTTTTCAATTTCTGATTTTATTCGATTCATTAGGGTCTTTTGGGGGGTGTAATTGTTGATACACTGGGTTAACTGGAGAAGTTTAGAAGTCTAACTAAACAACTCAGCAGGGGGCCTGTGTCCTCACTTTGCAAACATTCTCAGCCTCTGCAAGAGGAGAGCACAGAGTTGGCTTGAGTGCTACACCCACCCTAGGCGGAGTAGCCTGCATACAACATGAGGGAAAAGTGACTTGCTCTCCCCTTTTTGCTCTTGTCGCTTTTTCTGTCTTCTTCCACCTTCCACTATTGCTCCTCATCATGCCGCCCTGCCTTGGAGCCCGCTGGTTATGGGCTGAAACTCCCACAAACTGTAAGCTAAATAAACCTTTTCTTCCTTTACTCTGGGTGTCAGGAAATTCATTACAGCACAAGAGAAGAGTAAACAAGATAGATGTAAAATATATTCAGTTTTCGTAGTGAATTTTTCATTTTTCTGTTTGTCCTTTCTAGTTTCGTATTGTGGTCAGAAGAGATACTTGATACAGTTTCAACCATCTTATATTTTTATACTTGGGTGGTCTAACGTGATATTGTGTGACGAGAACAATGTGTATTACTCTGCTTTTGGATAGATGTTTTATAAATGCTTGTTATATTTAATTTTTAATTTGCCTAGAGAATTGTTGAACTAGGGAGGCACGCTGCTGCATACCTGTGATGGCAGCACACTGGGAAATTGAGGCAGGCAGGAGCTTCACAAGCTCAAACCCAGTGTAGGACATTTTAAAAATTAGTGTGACCCTTAAAACTTAATGAGCAAACAAACCAATGAATAAATAAATAAGGATGTAGCTCAGCGTGAAGGTCCTGAGTTCAATCCCAACACTGAAAAAAAAAAGTGAAGTGTAATTGATCTCTAGCATTCCCTTATTGATTTTGTCTGGATAATCTATTTATGGTTGAAAGCAGGTTGCTTAAATTCTGTAGTTACTGTACTGAAGTTGATTTTTCCCTCTTAGAGTTGTTAATTTTGTTTTATATATCTATGTGCCTTGATACTGAGTGGAATACATTTATAATTGTTGTAGTGTCTAGATGAATTGACTTCTTTATCATTATATAATGATTTTGTTTTGTTTCTTTCTTGCCACAATCTTTGACTTCAAGTCTGTTTTAGCTGATGTAAGTATGACTAGTCTTAATCATTCTTGATTTCCCCTTGCATGCAATATCCTTCCTATTCCTCTGCTTTCAGTCTATACACAGTATTTAAAAGTAAAGGGACAGTACCACCAATTCACCCAGAGCCTATCCTGCACTTCAAGCACACTCCATCCTTCTTGTCACTTTCTGAAGCAATTCTGAAAATCGTCTATGTGTCTTTGTGAGATATAGCAAATATAGTGGATGCTACTTCCAGGTGCCATCTAATGGAAAGACAGGCTCATAAAAACATTATGGTGTGTCATCATCCACCTCATTCACTGTATCCGGCACTGCACAACCTCGAGATCTCCCTCAAACCCAAATTGACCACAGAAAATAAATGTTTCGAATCAGTTTAGGAAATTGAGAAAGCCACGCCCACACAATTGAAGATACTAACAAAAGAAGACTTCCTTGGAGCCTGGGATTTAGCTCAACTGAGTAAGCATCTGCCTGGCAAGCTCAAGATCATGAGTTCGATCCCTGGTACCAAAAAAGCAAACAAACAACAATAACAACAACAACACAAAAAGATTTCCAGAACTTCTTCAGATAATGGCAAGAAAGCAGCCCTGGTAATGACTTATGAGGCAGCAGTACTTGCAGAATATGTGGGGAGTCAGAATCATAGTGGACACTTTCAGCACTCCATCAGCTCTGAGGTCAGGGGCCTATGCTGATTAGCAGTCACAGTGGCTCCAGTGTCTGAAGAGGGGCACATGTAAGACAGCCAAGGACTCCGAGTCCAAATCTTAAAAAGGTGGACAGTGACCACAGCTCCTGAGTGTAATATAGGTTTAGATTTGCCCTAGCCCAGGGCAGAGCCATAGCAGCTCCTTCTTGAAGAAGTATAAAGCAGTGTCTCCCTTGTTGAAGGTTCATAGCTACAAAGTCTATTGGTTATTCCTGTGGAGGAAATTGCTATATCTTTGCATAGCAGAACTTTGGAGTGTGCACTGATAATATTAGTGGGTTTTTACCCTAAAAACCAAGAAGAGTCTACTGTTGCAAGGGGGCTGTTGAGTTCTTTAGCAGCAAAGGCTAGAAGAAGGTCACTGGGAACCATGACGGCATCCACCAAGTGACTGATAGTAATTGCCTCTGCTCTTGTCTTTGTTTTTGGTCATCTCCACAAGTCTTGTGTACATTAATTTCTGCAGTAATCATTTCTATGTGGTTATTTTTTTTCTATTTTTATGCCATTATTTTTCCAAATATTCTTAATTAAACTCCTGAGACTTTCAGAGATATTTTAATGCATACAGAGTGTTTAGTCATTTATTGTAAAAAGATGAAGGTTAGTGCCTCTTACCCCAACTTTTATACAGGAAAGAGGATACAGAGCTGTGCAGATATGGTTAATAAGCCCGTTTGCTTTGTTTATTGCATGTCATTTGGAAGTACTCCTCTTGCATTCTTTGAGCCAGTCAATTTTGTTTCATGACTCAGCCGCTATTAGGAACTGGCTTATGTATGTTATTTATTGCTGCATAACAAGTGATGCCTAAATTTAGCAGCTTATAGCCACATTTATCATCTGTTTGTGTGGTTCTGGAATTTGAAAGTGGTTTATCTGTGTGAATTCTTTCTCAGGACCTTTAATAATGATTTATGACTGTGTCTTTGATTTCTAAGACCAGATGACAGTTGAAGGGTCTGCTCTAAGATGGCTCCTGCAAGTGGCAATTGGAGGAGACCACAGTTTTCTACCATGGGGACCTCTCCACAGGTCTAAACCCAACATGAGAACTGGTGTGGGTGAGGGTAGAGGAAATGAAAACATAGATAGTGATAGAATGAGTACATAAGGAGAATATCTTTTAGGATATTTCCTTGGAAGTCACATATATTTATTCTTGCTATATTTTGTCCATTAGAAATGAGTCACCTAATTCAGTCCATGCTATAGGGGAGGAAAAACTCACCTTCATTTTTGGATGTGCAAATGTTAAATAACTTTTCTATATATTATGAAACTACCACATAACTCAACATCATGGAGAATTCGTATGATAAAAACAGAATCAAAAATACTTCACTTTTTCTCTTAATCTTTACTGAACCATGCTGTTCTCCAGTATGGCAGAGCATTCTTTTTCAGGATACCCTTAATCTCACTAAAGCACTCCTTTTTGTAGGTAAGTAAAAGTATGAGCAAACTGAAGAGAAGAATTTGGCCAGTAAATGAGGAGTATAGAATTAAGAAAAGGATCATAGGTAGCTGGACAGACATTTATGATAATAATATGTAACACTAGACAGGTTGGTATATAAAATTAATCATACAATATTTTGGAAAGTTAGAAGGGGTGTTCTATCTTGTTTAAATAGTTCAAATTTGGAAAGAATAGATGAGAAGTTAAGTCTGCCTTATTGGCCCATTTTTGGTGATGATGGGGATTGAACTCAGGGCCGTTATTTGAACTTAGCTATATTCTCAGACCTTTTTGTTTTTCATTTTGAGGTCTGGTCCCATTAAATCACCTAAATCACAGGAAGTCACCTAAGGTAGGCTCAAGTCTTTGATCTGCCTGCCTTAGCCTCTCAGAGTTCTGGGATTGTGACATGTGCCTCCATACCTGGCTATTTGCTTTTCTAATGATAGCAAATAGAACACAAGTTACCTGTAAAAACAGTGACAATATCCAAACCAAAGCCTGATTTGATTACTTATTATATTTATGAACCACATAGATCTCTGTGTCTGTACTCTATAATTTCTATAGCAATTCAGCACCACCAATATTCATCTAATGCATCCAGTAGGAGATATTGTAAACTAGAGATCCAGAGCATGAAAATTTAAAATAAGATGTTTAGATTCAAATGCTAGATTTGGCTACATATTTATTGTGTGACTATAGGGAAATAACTTCGCTCCTCTGTGATACAATTTGCTTATGTATAAAATGGAAATGGCGAAGTCCATAAGAGAGTTTGCCTTATATGGTTGTTATGAGAGTTAACTAACATAACATGAACAACAGAATCATGACCATGCAATTGCATGTATTATTCTCTCTGGTCAATATCATGAAAGTTTAAGACCCCTTACAGACAAATTGAATGAATAAATGTTTAAATATAAAACATGATTAGTAGTAAATTTGTTTATTGGTTAACATGTGTGATGACCTGTAGTAAACACTTCAAGAGTTATATTTTATCCGCTCAATAACACTGATGTCTTTATTTGTTCAAATGCAGGATTAGAATTAGGACTTTTCCAAGGTCAGACAGCTATCGCCAAAGCAGCTACATCTGTGCAAGGACTTATAACACTCTTAAGGAACAAATAAATTTATCTGACATATGCTACGGATTTAAGAAGATAAATTTTAGGAAGGCAACTGTTTATCTCTGTCCATCTTCATTATATGACTGCTATGCTTACTGATTATTAGTGAGAAACTTTTTGTCCCATGTCCCCGTGTGTTTCCACTTATTCATGTATCATTTTTACGTATTTTCTTTTTTTTTATTTTACCCAGCATATTTCCAAAAATGATATAACCTGATTATACTCTTTAAGAAGCATTTTAACTAATGGGATAAGTGCAGAATTTAATAGAAAAGATTCTGCGACTACAGATAACACCGTTCATTCAAGGAGGAATTAGCATTCATAAGGTTGCCAACCAAACATTGCCAAACCTGTGGCCAGTAAATTCTGATGTTTTGGTATTCAATATATTAGGGCCGGGGGTTTAGCTCAGCAGCTTAAGTGCCTGCTTGGTAAACACAAGGTCGTGAGTTCCATCCCCGGTACCAAAAAAAAAAAAAAAAAGGATATTCAATGTATTTCTTTTCCATTTGTCTCATACAGTTTACTAGTGTTAGAATAGCTGGCTTTGGACACTTTTAAAAATATCATTTCAAAGCAAATAAAATTAATTTGTCTTTCAAAGCCTGTGTTTGAATGCAAGTCTACAAAGAAAACATTTCAGTGAATGAGCAAGATGCCTTAGGTGAGGTTTTCTGAAACCATATTATAGCCTGTTGATTTGCTTCCAGAAAGCTCACTGAGAATATCATGTGTTTGATACTTACAAGGGAAGAGATAGAGTGGAATTGGATGGCATTAAAGAATAATCTATTCAAAATAATAGCCATGTTCAGTTTCATGAAGAGCATTGGAGATGAGACGAAATGCAGACATTTCCAAAGTGAGGTCCTGTCCTAAAATAGACATTTGTACCCCGTTAAAACAAAACTGGATATGAATTTCCCCTAGGGATAATCTTGCATGAAGCAGGATCTTTTGTCTGAGGCAGCTCCTGCAATAGTGACCTTCTGCATGGCAGAGCATTGAGTGTACCTGGCTGGATGCCACAAGGCACTGAATCCCACTGTACAGTGCCACATTGATCCACTTCTTACACATTGCTAATGTAGCTCTAGAAACAGCCTAAGATTCAAGCTGATTTCCTTTCTGGACTTTAAGTTGAGTAAGTCTTTAAAAGGATGTGAAATGACACAGAGATTCCATTGCTGCAGCGGGTCTTACAATTGCAGCTGATACCTATCCTGTCTCCTCACCCTGGCCCAGTCCAAGCTCTTCCTGCCATCATTGGCTGTCAGGGGATGGCCTGTGGTGTCATGCAAATCTCCTTCTCTCAGGCTCTGAGCCAGTGGTATTCTCAGGCTGTGGCTCCTGGGCATGTCCATGTTTTGTCAAAATGAAGACAAGAAAAGAGAACACTCTGCCTCTGAGTGACCTAAGTGCCAAATTCGCCTCACCATGTATCAGCTGCTCTGGTGACTCCTAATCATCAAAGCCAATTAACCTGCCATGATGATGGATTATTTTCTTTGTCCTTTCCACAGGGTCTGAAGTGACCAAAATAGTTACCATAGTATAAAAACTGAATGGTAACCTTGCTGATTCCCATACTGAGAATTCTCCCTCTGAAATCAATACTGCTAAATCCACAAATAGAATTGCAGGCAGAGGCAGCATAAAGTGAGTCATGGGGGTGATGGTAAGTAGACTACCATAGGTAGGATTTTAGCCTTTGGGATCATCGTTTTATGGCCTTATGACTGTGGCTCTATGATATGAGATATCAAAAAGAATTAAGTTGGAGGGTGCAATGGATCAAAATTAACAGTCAATTGACTGTATATATGGATTGCTTTTAGTAATTGTATGGACTTCTAAAAGTGAGAAAAGAAGGCAGAATAGGAGACCACACATATATGTGGCCATGGAACCACACATATATATGGCACTTGAGACTGAGTGACTTGATACATGATTGCAAGTTTGGAACCTTGAAGGGGTCCCTAACCCAGGGAATGTCAATGACCTTTAGAAACTGGGAATGCCGTAAATGGATAACTATCAGAGAAATAGAAACTGCATTCTGTAACCACAAAGTGCTGAATTGTGCCAGCCCTATAAGTGAACCAGGAAATGACATCTCTCCTAAAAACTCCAGAAAGGAACTTGTATAGAAAAAACCTAGATTTAGTCTGGTGAGATCCATACCAGATTTCTGCTTCACCCAATGTTAAGATTAAATATTTTTGTTGTTTTAAACTTCCAACTTAGTGGTAATTTGTCATGACAAAGACATATAACTAACATATTTGATTGGATAACTAACTTTTCAGACTCATAGGCATTGATCCCTCAGTTCACTAACTTAATGCATTGCACAATTCTAATCACGAACAAAATTGTTCACAAACTGAATCAAATTTATCCATAAGGTTCAACATAAATAAGGTTAATACCTTCTGATTCATCCATATTTTAAGCCACAAAAATATGAAAATAAAGGTACAAAGTAGTACAATATAGTCAGAAGAAAGAGAACAGGAACCTTATTTGAGGTGACTTCTGGAAGGGAGGACGGAAAGTTGGGTAAGGAGGAGGTTACTGTTTGGAGGGAAAGGCTCTCTCCATTGGACATAGGAGAGCTCTCTTCAGGGATTTCCTTTGTTGTTTGTTTCTCAGCTGCAGGATCAATTTGGACCAAAAGAAAAAAAATCTGTCAAATGCCACTTGTTTATTTCTTGTGGTTCACAACCTTCCAGAAAGGAGAGACCATGTTATTGTTGAACAGATTTGACACTGTTCATTACAGTTACACTGGTTGGCAGTTCTCAAAGAAATCCTGGTGATCATTTCATTTTCCCACAATGGCTTTTGTCACATCACCCCTCCCTGTCCTCCTCTTCCTCAGTAGACTGCTCCGCCACATCTGCCACTGCGCCATCTGCTGCTCACTGGAGTTCAGCAAGTTCTTCCATTGTCAGCTCCTCCTTATAGCCCCCACTGACTCCCCTATGTGTTCACCATCGATGTCCAGACCCGTACTCTGGGTCGTGGACACAGTCTTGCTCATTACCTGCACATCAGACATTCTGGGTGGTTTCCTGTAGACTGACTGCAAGGTCTGTTACATGACGTCTTGCCAGGCTTTGTAAAAAAGGTTAATTCAGTGGAGGGCATTGAAATGTTTCCTCCAGAGCTCTTTTAGAGTCAAGGACATCCCTTTTAGTAACATTAAAACACTCGGTGAAGAGCACCTTTGTGTACAGCTTCTTAAAGTTGCAGATCACTTGCTGTGCCATCTGCTGCAAAAAGGGTATCACGTTGCTGAGGAGGATCTTGACCTCAACATCCACATCATCCACCAAGCCTGGAGGGTGTGCCAGGGCATTGTCCATCAGAATCAGGAACCTTTCAGGTGGTTGGTTGTCAGAAAGATATTTCCGAATAGTGAGTGCACGCACTTCCTGTAGATGCTCAATGAACAGTTGCCTTGTGACCCAAGTTTTCAAATTGTCCCTCCGCATGACAGAAGTCTGGTCTTGTTCACATTATGATCCTTGAATGCATGAAGGGTCCGGAAATTGTACATTAGTAGCGTCTCAATTTTCAGATTGGTGCTTGTGTCTGCACAGAGCAAAAGGGTCACTCTGTCCTTCAACTCTTATGTCTCAGCAATGACTTTCTTTCTGTGTGATACAGGTTCTGTTTCGCATCTTCTTCCGGAAGATCGCTATTTCATCTCAGGTGAACATTGTTGAGTGATGCTTCCTTCTGCCTTCAGGAATTCTGAGAATTCTTTCTTGTAGGCTGGTGCAAGGGCCTTGTCAGAACCTGAAGCTTCACCATGTCTTGTCATACTGGTGGATGCCATTCCTCTTGGGGAATATATCAAATCACATTCATCTGTCTTTAAGTTTATCATTTGCTGCATTTTGGAGGGGTTTTCCTGCCGTAAATTCCTGTGTAACTTCCCAGGTTTCTCACAGATCACAGTTTAACCAAGACTATATCTGCCAGCTGCTTCTCATTCAGCCATACTGAAGAAAAAAAGTTCTTGCACCTCTCCCTGCACTTGTTTCCTCCGCTTGGTTAACACTGTTACTCCTTTGGCTGTATCAGCTCCTTTGGTGGCATTTTTATTCTTCAAAACGGTTGAGACTGTTAGCCTTGCCATCTTGTCCTCCAAAGCCAGCTCAGTCATACAAACATCATACTCATGCTTTTCTACCATTTCTTCAACTCAGTGGTTATTTCCTTCAAAACCTCTTATCCTTCTTGCTGTGCATTTTCTTCTTACCTTCAGTATTCTCTGCACATTCTTGGCACCTTTATTCTGCACATTCTGGCTACCTTCACCAACACTCTTCTTGCTCTTGTTACCTCCATTACTGCTCTACACTCTTTGCCGCCATGCTTGCTCTGAACTCTCTTTGGAGTCATGATAGGCTGAATAATAACATACTGCACTGTATTTGCTCAAAAGCACAGAAAAAATCTTCATGGTGAGTGTGGATGGGTCTGTCTTTGCCCATAATCTCTCTCAGAGGAATCACAGCCACATATCAGAGTGGGGAAGATGGCCAAGATCTTCTTCATGAAGACCAAGGCAGAATTCATGAACAGAAGCAAAATTTGGCTGAGTGTATCCATTTGTGAATCAAATTGTTCACAAACAAAAGCATTCATGAACCAAGTCATAACTTATTTAAGAAATTTGAGTCACAGGCCACATAATGACCATTGAATGTTGCATGCTGGCAATGGATTCCCATTTTATCAGTTCTGGAGAAATGGGAAACAGATTGGCTAACGTGAAATGGCCCAGCCTTTGTGAGTACTTGATCCCACCATTGTGTATTCCCTAAGATATCGCTTAACTTAATCCTTATGATCCAATGAAGGTCCTTACTCTTGTGGTCGATGGCCTTCTATGAGATCTGTCATCTTTTAAATTAGGTCCTGTGAATTGTCTTGAGCTTCCCTGCTTTCTGGCTAAAATAGAAGACAGTTTCCAAGAATATCCTGTGTCTTTCATGTTTTTCATTTAATACTTTATTTATTGCTATCTGTTCTCCAATGTTATTCATTATCTTTGCATTGATTACTGAGAATTATTGTACTGAACACCACCGTCCACTTCTATGGCTTCCTAATTTTTGCTTTCAGGGAACCTCTCAAATGCCTGACCTACTGCAGCAGCTGCTGATAGCACATGCAATTCCCTCAACGTCTCACCACGTTCTGTTACTTGTGAGAGTTTTGACATAGTATTGTCATGGCACATCAAGATCGACACGATCGTGGACCTCAGTGTCTCCTCTGTCCAGGGTGTGATCCTGCTTCAAACTCCCAATTTTTAATCTTGTTCCTTTGGAAGTAGCAGTCTTAGTAGGCATTCTTTGGAGAAACAGACTGTGAGAGGGAAGATTTGTAAGCAGGAAGCTCCTAGGAGATCCTTTACAGTGCAACACTGTAAAGGGGTAAGGAAACAGGTCCAGGCAATGGGAGAAGGTGAATTCTGATGTAAACAAAGATATCAGCCAGTCCCACAGGAGGTTCTGAAACTAGAAGTGTTTCCAGTTGGTCTCAGTTGTGGCAAAAGCCCCTGCAACTCTGTTTATTTCTGTGGGCCAGTCATTGGAGGGATGCAAGGTTCTTTGGGGAGGGCACACAGACTTGAGCAAGGCAGTTACTTCCCTTTGGGTGGAGGCCAGTTTGCACATAGTAGCTCAGCTGTGACCAAGTGGAAGCCAACACTCTTGAAGGCTGGGGAGTTGGGTCTTGATAATAAAAGGGGGGAATCTAAACAAGGAGAGTATATATAATGTTTTTGTTTACCTTCAAAAGTTGAACATGAAATAAATTTCATCATAACATCCTAGATCATTTATTTAGGAGTTTAATAAATTATTTTATTTCCTTTATAAATTCGAATATTAATGGACTTCTATGCATTTTTAGACATAAAATCCTAACACTCAATTCATAGTTTTCACGAAAGCATTGGAATAGAAAATGTTTATTCCATATGATTTAAATGCTATCAATAAAATTTAAACAATGAGACTCAGAGGAACAGAACTTGAAGTAATTGACATATAAACCAAAGTATATTTCACACAGTAGTTATAAATTACTATCATGCACAAGGGTTTTTCTTTATACTCTATTATCTAAAATTAGTAGCCAAACTAGATCAACTTGTTATTTTTAAGAGTAGTTTCTTAAATGAGGACACCTAAAATCATGCTGATTTGTTTTCGTTGTGGTAGTTAAGTGTAACCAGAAACAGGATAAAAAAAAAAAATGACTGTGATTATAATGTTCCCCTTCCTGACCTCCCAATCTCGTCATTTCCCTTTAGATGAAGGGTTTAGGCTAAATAGACTATAACTTATTTGGTGTTGTAAACTCTCCATCACTTACATCTCTTGTATTCAAGGTTAATATCATTGGAGAAAATTGTTTGAGAGGCAGCACTTTTAGCACCATAGCTCCTGGCATTTTACCATCTCAAATATAATAAGCTTCGGAACTGAAATTTATGAGTGCAGACTTGTGTGTGAAGAAAATGTGGACAGAAGGTGAGGGTCAACAAATGCAAGGTTAGAGGCAGCCAATTAGCCTGAGGAACAAGCTTCTTGTGTCCCTTTCTCTTTCCTTTTTTTCCCCTCTAACAGCTGCAACATACTTTTCAATCAAATATCAACCACACTAACATTCTCTACAGGAAAACAAAACAAAACCAAAAAAACGTGGTAATATACAGGACTAGTAACAATTTTTTAAATAATACAATCAGATCATATCTAGTTGAAGCAAGTATAAGGTTTTTGGTTTTTTATACTTTAAAATGGATGAATTTACAGAAAAATATCTTCATAGCTATTTTTAAGACTATACATTTATGCTTCTGAGAAAGAAACTGATGTCCTTCATAGAACCATTAAGAAATGCTTGATCTGTAAATTCAAATATAATTAAACTCAGCATCTGAAATGACTAAGCTGGGATGTAGAGATGGAGAATTTTTATCTCATAAGCCAAGAATATGCATGTTAACACAGCTTCAGATCTACTGAACCATGCAAAACAGAGGATCAATAAATAGGTGATGACTCATAAAATGTTTTCTTACCACAGAAATAATTCACTGCTTCATTTTTGTGAAATTAAATATTCCAAAGAAAGGCATTTTCTGTAAACTAATGTTTACATTTCTTTGTGCCTATTTCAATCTTGTTTGATGTTTCCAAAGTAAACCATGTTTGATTAAGTAAAAAAATATAATTTAATGTTTTAACTGAAGTTATTTATTTTTAAAGTGACCAGTGTCTTAACATCATATTGATATATTTGTTTAAGAAATAGTTTTTCCAATTTTTGCTATTTTGAACCACATTGTCCCCTTGCTTGTAAACACCTTGTGCAAGCTGATATAAGTAGCAAAACATAAAGTTCAATAACCTAATGGCATTAGATTCTAAAACTGATATTTTTCAAAATTGCATTCCAAAAGCTAAGGAAAATTTAATGTCTCTGTGTGGCCCCAGGTAAGTACACTGTCACCACCAAAGAACATGTTAACAAATAAGTGATTATAATTTCCTTTCCTATAAATCCAGAAGCACTGAACACGGATGCAATTAAATTTATCTCTATATTATGTTTGTGATCTCAGCTTCATATTGGAGTCTCTGAGTCTACTCTTTCATTCTGTCCTCCATAATGCTTCAGGTGAATACATTGCCAAGCAACTAGTGGCCTTTTGGTAGCTCCTCTTTATTGCTGAAACACAGCCCAAAGCATCCAGCCTATTTCGAGAGATGTGTGGAACTGGCCCTTTTGAGGTTTCAGCAAACTCAGGACATGCCTTCATGGCTCAGCCATTTCATTCATCCTGTTCTCTCTTTCTGGAAGAAATTCCAACCTTCTTCCTACTTGATTTCAATCTTCTGCTTCTCCTCTCACCAAAACACTCTTTCAGAGACTTACTATTTTTCTTTTTTTCTTAGTATATGTTAGCAGCACATATGGATTACATTGCTCATGGAGTGTTGGTACATATACATAATGCATCTTAATTCTTTTTAATCACTTTACCTTCCTCTCTCCCATCTCTTGCTCTGCTTTCATTTTGCAAGATTTTCTCTCCCTGTTATGTATTATCTTTCGTTTTGCTTTTTCTATGGTCCTTTCTTCTGATCCCCCATTTTTGACTATCCTAAATTACTTTTCATGTTCCTTCTTACTTCCTTCCAAGTGTCTGTGAGTAGACGTCAAAGGCTTTCAATATTTGTAAATCTATTTTTGACATCTATTCCTCTACTAAATTTTAAATTTCTAAAACTGACCAAGACTATTGTTTCATTTTTATTACAGAATTTAATAAAATACTTGGCACATTATGCTTAGCTGATAAGATTAATAGATAAGATCATTCGATAAGCTTATCACTGCATTTCTTCAAGTGTAGTCTTAAAATGACACTGTGAGGAAATCTCCTGAGATAAGCAGTCATCTTCATTTTAATCTCTTCTCAATCATTCTGAGATGTAACATGGAGCAAATTGGTTATTTTCTCTACTTCAGTTTTTTCATAGATCAAATTGAAAAAAAATATACTTATTAGCACATAATATTTGTGTGATAATTAACAATGTGTAAAGTATTTTGAGGTATCTGGCATAGGTAACATACAGAAATATTTGTTATTAGTTAATGTAAGAATCCTTCAGCATACACATGTTTTTATATACTATTATATTCTTGGTAATGTTTCATGACATTTATTTGTGAAATAGTCTAATCATGTTATATGTATTAGTCACTTTCTGGTCACCAGTAGAAAATATTTGACATCTGCACATTGAAGAAGGAGAGGTTCACTTGCACTCAGTGTTTCTGATTTAGTCCATGGTCCACTGGCTCAAGGCAGAAACAGCATGGCCCAATGGCATGGCACAGAAAAACTTCATGTCATTGTTTCATAGAAGCAGAGGCTAATAGGACCCAGGGACAAGAATGTACCCTTCCAGGTCATGACATCAGGGACCTGCCACTTCAACTTGGCACTACCTCTAAAAATGAGACTTTGGGGAGACATTTTAGACCTAAATTATAATGGCACTCATTCGTGGCATTATAAAAAATCAAATGTCTACTAGTTAATGATTAACATTTTATGCAATCTCTTGTTTACAAGTTTCAAGGTAGAAGTATCACGTGTCAAGAAAATAAAGTTTTATTCTTAATTTACTATGAATGATTGTAGTGTCAAGCTGCTTCTCTTAGTATGAAGCCATGAATTTCTAGATTGAGCTAGTCTTTTGAGATGCAAAATTGTGATAGATAAGGACAAACAATAGTCCAAACAGTTATTAACAATGAGTACCATGGTTTGGACCTGAAGTCCCAAAAACTATTTAACACCACCAAATATATGAAAAAACTTCAGACCACAATGGAATACTAAAGTGTGAATGCTTGGGACACTTGGCTGTTGTTATTTCACAAAATTTAGTTTTGCTTTAATTGAAGAGCAAAATAAAAGACAGATTATAGGAAATAGGGAAGTAGGTCATTTCAGGTGTAAAGGAGACCAGGAAATGGAGAGGCAAGAGAGAAGAGGAGAATGAAACTGTTAGTTGAAGGTGTGCACTTACACACTGAATTTTTTTTAGTTGATGGTAATAAATTATGCATTTTGTTTGTAACTGGTCAAGCAGGTTATATTACTGTGAAATCTTTATATTGCTGAGACATGAAAGATTTCTTAGGATGGGAGAGTTAGTATCTTTCACTGCTAAAAAGTACACTAAGAGAAACTAAAAGAAAATTTGTACCGTATGTTTTGACAGATGCCTGGTTTGTACAGATACTTGTTATTAATATTGAAAGTAAAATGAGTTTCATTTGCATCACACTAAGAGAAAAATAGTATTAAACTTTATAAGAAAAATCATAGTGACAATAAAAATAAATAGAATATAAAAGCAAAATAGCTAAAATAGATTCACAATCCAACTTTGTATATTTTTTCCATGAAGATGCACATGGAAGAAATCCTTTCACACTTTGGAAGACAAGTTTTGAGTTGGTCTTAACTCCAAAATTGTTTTCTTTTATGTAAAATTGGAGCAAATAGCTGCTAAGAATAAAATTAGACCTAGAATTCTAGAGGTTTTATGGTCCCTAGTAAAATGGTTTTGCAAATTATTTCAAAGGAAATAACCAAGCAAATCAAAGAGAGCAGCTCAATTTTAGATTGCTCAAAACTCAGGTAAGAAGATTTTAAACAAATGTCACGATCCTAATCCTAATCCTAATCCTAATCATCAGCTTGGAGGAAAACCACGGTAAATAATTTAGAATCAAGATAAACTCTACCTAATCTTGACTCATTGTGCAAATGTCACTTTCCCACTTATAATTGTATTTACTTGTTTAGCTACTTTCCACTGAATATTTACTTGAGGATTTTCTTTATTTGTCATTCTAATAATACTTATTTTTTTGCCCTGCACATGCTTTTCAGCATTAGCAAACATACAATAAATTGAGAAAACTCCTGGAGACATATGGGCTCAGTCCATTTGATTGGGAGAATTCATAGTAATATATCCTGAAACCTTACTTTCTCTACATTCCCTTAATATAAAAAAATAGTATTCAACTAAAACCTATTTCAAAAAAAATCTTACAGAACATTTGTAAGACAACTCTAAAAATACCATTGGACTGAATGAGTGTCTGCTATTCATTGACTATTAAAAGGAATATACTAATAGTATTAATATTAATTCATTAATATTTATTAATACTACTAATAATAATTTTAATAGAAATTAAAAGTGGATAAAATATTTATTATTACTAATAATTATTTTAATATAAATTGAAAGTGAATAAAATATTTGATTTACAATTAATTTGACCTGAGTTTTTCTTTGGTGATTCTATATATAAACTTTGATGTTTTATATAACATACTTAGTTTTGTTTAATATGTCTAATCTATAAAATGAATACTATGTTTTAAAATATTCTGAAAACTAACAGAAAAGAGTCAAGCCAAATGCTTAAGGTGCCTAGAATTTCAGTGGTAATTAATTTTGGCTAGTAAAAATTATGCTAAATATTAGTTTGCAGAACTGTTTTTATACACAGATGTTCAGTTATTAAAAGCATTCAGTCTCAGAAATCATTAAGGGATTGTGATTAATTTTAATAGCTTTATTGAAATACCCATCAATAAATTTCACTGAAAATATACAATTTAATTAAACTATCACTACTACCTTTTTAAAGAAAAATTTTATCACCTCCAAAAGAAATTCATATTTATAATTTACTTTTCTTCTTTCTTTAACCATAGACAACTAGTAATCTGTCTCTGGATTTGCTGTTCTGGTTGCTTTGTATAAATGGTATACATTTTCTGTTTCTGGTTTCTTTTACCTAATGTCTTCAGAGACTATCTGTTTTGCAGAATGTATCTACATTTCATCCACTTTTTGATCATACTGCATTTTTCACACTTTGTTTTAACCCATTCATCACTCAATGGATATGTAAGTTTTTCTATTTTTATGGTTAGTATGGATAATCCTGCTATAAGTACAAATTTTAGATGGATGTTTTCAATTCTTTTGGAAATATACCTAAGTGAAGAAATATGAATCATGTGGTAATTCTGTGTTTAACCATTTTTATAACCACTCAAAGTAGCTGCACAATATTACAATCCCTCCAGTAATGTATGATTACTCTAATTTTTCTATATCCTTACTAAACACTTAGTATGATCATACATTTTTAGTTTTACCCATCCTAATGGTTATGAAGTAGTAGCTGTGCTTTTGAATTTTCCTAATAATCATATTTCCATAGGCTTTGTAGTCATCAATATAACTTCTTGGGGAAAAAAGTGCATTAATATTCTGATATTTTTTATTTGGTTTAATTTTTATTGATGAGTTACATGTATTTATATATTTTTTTGCATAAAATGTATGTTAATATATTCTCCATAAAGTTATCTTAGTAGATTTATGACTTTGAAATAAATTTGTTTTCAAATTTATAGGTTATACTTTCAATTTCTTGATGGTGTCTGTCTTATTTACCTTTGCTGTTGCTGAGACAAAATACCTGACACACAAAGAAGAAAAGGTTTATTTCAGCTCACAATTTTTAGAAGTTTCGGTCTGCAGTCTGCTCCGAGGTAGGGTGGCACTGCAGAGCTACTTTACAGAGGAGAAACAGGCCATGTGTGGCAAAAAGAAGGCAGAAAACAAAGGCAGGGAGCCTCTTTCTTTTTTATTTCATCCAGGCTACAAGTCTATTGTTTGGTGCCACTTTCAACTAGGGTGGGTCTTCTGTTTTCAGTAAATCCATTGGTCCACAGTCAGAGCTATGCTAATTCCAATCAACAGATTAATTTATCAAAACACAGCCTTATCCCAGCTCCAGAAAGCTCTGTGAAGCTGCATGTATAAGCACATGAAGCTCTGGGGGACGTCTAGATGCAAGCCATAATACTTTGTGGCCCAAAAGTTTATAATTTTGATAAAGTCAGATTTATTTATTTTCTTTCCTTTGATACTTTTGCTCCAAGTATTATGTCTAAGAATCCATCATCAAATCAAGTCATAAAATTTATCTACATGTTTTATTTTAACAATATTACTCTACTTATGGAATTGAGGCTGTAATGTCCTTTAGTTAATTTTTGATTATTACATGAACAAGATCTTCCAAAGTTATTTTCTCACATCTAGATATCAGTTCTAAAGTTTATTCCTTTATTATTATTACACTATCTTGATTATTTTGGGTTATAATACAGAGGTCAGAGAGCATGAATTATCTGAATTTGTACATTTTCAGTATTATTTTTGTTATTTTAGTTTCTTTGAACTTCAATTTGAATCAAAGGATTGGTTTAGCAACTTCTCACAAATAAACCAGGTTTTTAGTCTGACCTGAATTGAATTTTGTAGATAAATGAAGATAAACTATCCTGATAATGAGATTTCCAGTTGACCAATTTGAGATTTCTATTTTTCGTATCTTATTTAATAGTTTTTCAGTGATACTCTTTAGTTGTCATATATTAATTTTGCAATTCTTTTTCATTTAGCTTTCAGTATTTTACTTCTGATGATATTATGAAGTAAGGAGTTATTTTTAGAATGTTCACTTTTAACATCCAATTTTTTACTTTTAACATCTGATTTTTGTATATTAATCTTGTGTCTTGAAACTATACTAATATTTTTATTTAAAAATTAAGACTATTAACTAGAGATAGATTGAATATGTACTGTCCAAATAAATGTCTTTATTCTTGTGTAGTTGCTCTACTAAAATCCACAATATAATGTTCAATAGAAGCAGCAAAACACTCATCATTTCCTTCCTAATTTTAAGGAAAAGGAAATTATTGCTTCATTAATAAATAAGAAGTTAGGTGTCAGCTTTTGCAGATGGTCTGGAACAACAATACATTGTGTATTGTCATCTCCAAATCTTTCACCCAGAGTTCAAGACATTTTCAACATAATGTATTTAATTGATTCTTTTTACTTATTAAACAGCCTTGCAATCTTGGGATAAATCTTATTAGGGTATAATAAATATTCAACATTAATAGCTAAAATTTTTCTTTTATTTTCATGTTGATTACTCTATCTTGATTGATATAGGACGTGGTTCTACTATTTGTTATAAAGTTTCTTCTTATCATCAGAGTAACAGTGAACTCAGAATGCATTTGGGAAGTGTTCTTTTTCTGTTTTTATAAAAGTTTCATTTGAAATTGATGCAATTTGTCTTTAATCATTTTGTAGAATATATTATTCAAGATAACTGGTGCCTAGGTCTTGCATTATGGAAATACCTTTCATTACTAAGTTTACTTGTTACAGGTTTATTATTATTGATTTAGATTATTATTTCTTTGTGAAACACTTTAATGCAAATATTTTTAAATTTTTCAACTTCTCCTACATTTATTAGTTTGATAACACATAGGTGTTGATAATATTGCTTTGTAATCCATCTTATTTTTGTAAGTTTGGTAATGATGTCTCCATTCTGACTTTATTAATTTCAGTGTTCTTTCCTTGGTCAGTACAGCACAACCTGTTTCATTTTTCAATTTTTAAAATCTTTGTAAAGAAACTATTTTTGTTCAGTTGGTTTTTCTTTATTATTTTACTGTTCTCAATTTTATTTACTCTCCAATCTTTATTATTATTATTATTCTGGTTTTTAAGCTTTAATTTGCTTTTTTACAGTGTCTTAAAATGTACTGTTTTGAATATTTATGAGATTTTTTTTAGATGTTTATACCTCTGAATTTTAATCAAAGTACTAGTTAAGCTGCATCTCATTTATTTTGGTACTTTGTTTTCCCATTCTGTTTATCTAAATAGCATTTTACTAACTTACTTTTCTTATTGATTCATTTTTAGTATTGTTTAATTTATATATTTTTATGGTTTGTTTTTATATTGCCTCCAGAAGCCTTAATTTAGTTATAGGTGGGGGTTTTCAGAGGTGGCTGGGCCTGGGGTGTGATGTTGGGATTAAGATCCCCCCTCTGTTTGTGGGTAGCATAGCCAAAAGGATGCATAGCCCAGATGAAACACGAAGGCAGGCTTGGTTGCTGTGGCTTCTGCTGCTTTGCTGTTTTGCTGCCTTCTGCCTGCCAAGAAGGATTTCTCCTCCATGATGGTAAATTTTAGTCCAACCTGGGAAATTCAGTGATTTAGTGAGATCTTGTCTAAAAACAAACAAATAAACAAACAAAACCAACCTAGACCTGGGGAGTTAACTCACTGTGAAGGCCTTAGGTTAAATTTCTAGTGCCACAAGAGCAAATGTACTTTTCATGCTGATTTAAATTTTTTTCAGCAATTCCTTCAGTATTAAAAATGAATATTTTTGTCTCCTTCTACTTCAGATCATCTATTAAACTGCTCTGAAAAGAAAAATTTAAGTCCATATATTCTATTTGATTTTTTAAATAACACTGCCACCTCTGTATTCATATTGTATATTTGTCAAAATAGATTTATCGTTTTTATCTCATTTTAATCCTTTAACATAGTTTTCTGGTGGTCTTTCAAATATACTTGTAATTGCTTATTTAAATATTATTTTTTCCCAAAAAGTCCTATGTTTGCCTATCCCTAGAGGCTATTTCTGTTAACTAACCTCCCCCCACCTCTTTTTTTTTTTTTTTGCTATGTATGGATCTTATTTTTGTCATTTTTTTTAATTTTCATATTTCTTTGTTGAAATTTAGACATTTTAAGTTATACAATGTGGTCATCCTGGAAATCAGCTTTTCTCCTTTGCATAGAATATTTTGACTTTGCTACTTGTTATAATTGTTATTTTTTATTTATTTATTTTTTTTACTACTGACCTTCTTGGCCTAATTTTCAAATATTTGCATACTTTATAACATGTAGTATAGTAGCTGATTGTGTCAATTTGAGACATTAAGAATCTTCACTAAATGGGCTTAGCAACTCTACACCCTGGGGTGTAGGAGACCTACCCTAGGGCGGCTCATCCTCTGGAGGTGTAAAAGGGAAGGAGCACAGGTGAATGCACTCCATTCTTTGGAGAAGCTCCTGTCTTCACCTTTGGTTTAGACCTCATCTCCTGGTTTCCAGTGTAGACTTTTCAGCTTTCCGGCATAGACTCCTCAGCCTTCCATTATAGACTTTTGGGCCTTCTGTCACAGACCCATCAGCCTGTTGGTGTGGACTTGCATGAAACACTAGGGTGAATTCCAGACCTTGGATTGAATCCTTCAGCCTCCAGCACGTAGACACACTCTGCACGCTTCCTCCTCTGACTCTGTGCAGACTCTGTGGCTGACTATTGTAAGGCAATCTTGTCGATTTTTACACATTTGTATATCTCATGTTATATCTGTTTACTAGTAAAACCCTGATTATATAGATTTTGGTAACAGGAGTGGTCCTAGAGAAACAGAAATGTAACAATGGCATTCTTTAATGGCGTTAGAGGTTCCTGGAGTTGGCTCTGCAATTTGTTGAGACCTGAAGACACCAAGGTCTCCCCTTCTACTTCTTGGCATGATATGTTTAAACTAATACACCACACAGATCCATTCAATTATCCTAATTCACCAACTGTGAGATGTCAGAAATTTAGTGACTACAAAAATATTTTGAATACCTTTGGCAGAATAGAAAATATAATGATGCTTGATGGTTAGTCTTGGTCTCTTTGGACAAACTACTGAAGGAAAAATCCCATCTCCAGAAACAGATAAGAAATTTAAAAGTTTCTCAGTGTGTCATGAGTGAAAATCTCCTCTTTTAGCCACAAGGCTGAGATTGCAGAAATGCAAGCACAGTCCCTCATAATTCAATTGGCTGAACTATAAGGTAAATTTAATGCTCAGCCTCGAAGGGTATCTGAAGCGAAGATGAGGGCACTGGTTGGAAAAGAATGGGATCGCATGAATTGGGATGGAGATGTATGGGAGAATGTTGAGGAAATGGAAGATATTGAGTTTCTGGATACTAATGAAGTTATTTTGCCTGAGGGAGAGATTTCCCCACTGGAAGTGGCAGAGGCATCACAACCCCTGCTGTGTTGAAGTCTCCTAGTGTGCTTCAGGAAACTAATCCTGTGTTGATTAAACAGAATTATGCTGATGCACCTCAAGACCCACCCTCAACACTTGTTTTTCCTCTGGGCCTAGGCTCAAATCCCAAAAAGCTCCTAAAGGTGAGATACATAATATAATAATAAGAGGTTTGCTATACTCCCAAAGAACTTCTTGAGTTTTCCAACTCATATAGGCAGAAGCCTAATGAGCAAGTATGGGAATGGATTTTAGAAGTGTGGGATAATGGAAGCAAAAACATACACCTGGATCAGGCTAAATTTGTTGACATGGGCCCATTAAGCAGGGATTCTGAATTTAACGTCACAGCTCGCAGAGTGAACAAAGGTGTTTATAGTTTATTTGGCTGGTTGGTAAAGGTATGGATCAAAAGATGGCCCACTGTGAATGAGTTAGAGATGCCTGATATTCCATTGTTTACTATTGATGAGGAGATTCAGAGGCTCAGGGAAATGGGAATGCTGGAGTGGATCTGTCAAACCTAATCCTCCACATTGGGATGATCCAGAAAACATACCCTTCACCAGCACCTTGAGGAACAGATTTGTGAGGGGGGCACCAGAATCCCTGAAGGGCCCTGTTATTGCTCTTCTTTGCATGCTAGACCTTACAGTAGGGACCACAGTTACTCAATTAGGACATTTAAGGTCAGTGGGCTTGATTGGGTCCCAGAGTGGCAGAGGTCAAGTGGCAGCATTTAACTGCCAAAAGCAGGGTCCACATACTTACCATAATGGACAACAGAAGCTGAACAATGACCAGAATAATCTGACACTTGCAGACCTCTGGCATTGGCTGATTAGCCATGGCATTCCTAGAAGTGAAATAGACAGGAAGCCTACAAAATTTTTACTAGATTTATATAATCAAAAAAATTTAAGGACAAATGAAAGGAACATTACTTAAAATTGTGTTAATAGGGAATCACGGCCTCTCAACCAGTTCCCAGATTTGAGTCATTTACAGACCCAGAACCCCTCGAATGATGGGGAGGCCAGGTCCCCTTGGAGAAGGATTCTGATGTGCCCAAAATTTATACTGTTAATCTTTCTCCCATCCTTTCCCAGAGGGACCTACGGCCCTTTTCCCAAGTAACTGTCCACTGGGATAAGGGAAATGATCAGATATTTTGGAGACTACTGGACACTGGTGGTTCTGAACTAACACTGATTCCAGGGGATCCAAAATGTCATTGTGGCCCTCCAGTAAGACTAGGGGCCCATGGAGATCAGGTGATCAATGGAGTTTTAGCAAAGGTCTGACTCACAATGGGTCCCATAGGTCCTCGGACTCACCCTGTAGTCACTTCCCCTGTTCCGGAATGTATAATTGGGATTGATGTACTCAGTACCTGGTAGAATCCTCACATTGGTTCCCTAACCTGTAACATGAGGGCTATCATGTTTGGGAAGGCCAAGTAGAAGCCAGTAGAGTTGCCTTTGCCTGATAAAATAGTAAACCAGAAGCAGTATCATATTCCTGGAGGCTGCTGAGATTACTGCCATCATCAAGGACTTGAAGGAGCAGGGGTGATGGTGCCCACCACATCTCCATTTAATTCCCCTGTTTGGCCTGTGCAGAAGACAGATGGGTCTTGGAGAATGACAGTGGATTATTTTGTAAACTGAATCAGGTAGTGACTCCGATTGCAACTACAGTACCAGATGTGGTTTCCTTTCTTGAGCTGATTACATCTCCTGGTACTTGGTATGCAGCTATTGATTTGGCAAATGCCTTTTTCTCTATACCTATCCATAAGAATCATCACAAACAATTTGGTTTTAGTTGGCAGGGCCAGCAATATACCTTCACTGTCTTACCTCAGAGGTATATTAATTCACCAACCCTAAGTCACAATTTAGTTCCAAGAGATCTTGACCTCTCTGCCACAGGACATCACACTGGTCCTTTACAGTGATGATGTTATGCTGATTGGGCCTAGTGAGCATGAGGTAGCAACCACACTGGATTTGTTAGTGAGGCATTTGAGAGCCAAGGGGTGGAAAATAAATTCAAAGTCCATCTACCTCAGTGAAATTTCTAGGAGTCCAGTGGTGTGGAGCATGTAGAGATATCTCTTATGAGGTAAAAGATAAATTGCTGCATCTGGCTTCCCCTACAACTGAAAAGGAGGCACATGCTTAGTGGGCCTATTTGGATTTTGGAGGCAACACATTCCGCATTTAGGTGTCTTACCCCATCCCATTTACCAAGTGACTCCGAAAACTGCTCATTTTGAGTGGGGCTCAGAACAGGAAAAGGCTCTGCAGCACGTCAAGGCTGCTGTACAGGCTGCTCTACCACTGGGGCCATGTGATCCAGCAGATCCAATGGTGCTCGAGGTGTCAGTACAAATAAAGATGCTGTTTAGAGTCTCTGGCAGGCCCCCATTGGGGAATTATAGCAGAGGCCTTTGGAATTTTGGAGTAAGGCTCTGCCAATCATCTGCAGACAACTACTCTCCCTTTCAGAAACAGCTGTTGGCCTGCTACTGGGCCCTAGTGAAAACTGAACACCTGACTATGGCACACCAGGACACCATGCGACCTGAGTTGCTTATTATGGCCTGGATATTCTCTGACCCACCAAGTCATAAAGTTGGACGTGCACAGCAGCAGTCTATCATTAAATGGAAGTGGTATTTTTGTAATTGAGCCAGAGCAGGCCCTGAAGGCACAAGTAAATTACATGAGGAAGTTGCCAGATCCCTATGGCTCCCATACCTGCTATGTTGCCTTTGGTTTCCCAGCATGCACCTATGCCCTTGTGATGTGTACCATACGATCAGCTGTCAGAGGATGAGAAGGCTACGACCTTGTTTATGGATGACTCTGCACATTATGCAGGCACCACCTGCAAGTGGACAGCTACAGCATTACAGCCCCTTTCTGGGACATCCCTAAAAGATAGTGGTCAAAAGAAATCATCACAGTAGGCAGAACTTAGAGCAATGTACTTAGTAGAACATTTTGCCTGGAAGAAGAAATGGCCAGATGTGTGAGACTGTATACTGATTTGTGGGTTGTAGTCAATGGTCTAGCCAGATGATCAAGAACTTGAAAAGAGCATGATTGGAAAACTGGTGACAAAGATATTTGTGAAAGAGGTATGTGGGTAGACCTGTCTATATGTGCAAAAAATGTAAAAATATTTGTTTCCCTTGTAAATGCTCACCAAAAGTTACCATCAACAGAAAAGGACTTTAATAATCAAGTGGATAAGATGACTCATTCTCTGAACAGTGGCCAACCTCCTTCTTCAGCCACCCCAGTCATTGCCCAATGGGCCCATGAACAGAGTGGCCATGGTGGCAGCGATGGAGGTTATACATTGGCTCAGCCACATGGACTCCCACTCACCAAGGCTGATCTGGCTACAGCCACTGCTGAATGCCCAGTATGCCAGCAGCAGAGGCCAATACTGATTCTCTGATATGGCAGCATTCTCTGGAATGATCAACCTGCAACCTGGTGGCAGATTGATTATACTGGACCACTTCCATCATGGAAGGGACTGTTATTTGTCCTCACTGGCATAGATACATATTCTGGATATGGATTTACCTTCACTGCATGTAATTCTTTCTGCAAAACTACCATCGATGGACTCACAGAAAGCCTTATCCACCATCATGGAATTCCATATAGCATTGCTTCTGACCAAGGAATACATTTTACAGCTAAAGAAGTGAGACAGTGGGCTCATGGTTATGAAATTATAACTGGTCCTACCATTTTCCTCACCATCCAGAAGCAGCTGGGTTGATAGAAAAGTGGAATGGCCTTTTAAAGGCACAGTTATAATGCCAGCTAGATGGCAACAGTTTGCAAGGCTGGAATAAGGTACTCAAAACCCTGTATATGCTTTGGATATGGCACTGTGTCTCCCATATCCAGGATTCATGGGTCCAGAAATCATGGGGCGTAAGTTGAAATAGTGCCACTCACCATTACCCCTAGTGACCCACTAGCAAATTTTTGCTTGCTGTCCCCATGACTTCATATTCTGCTGCCTTAGAAGTTTTAGTTCTAGAGGGGAGAAGACTTATACCAGGAAGCACAACAGCGGTACCATTGAACTGGAAGCTAAGACTTTCCCCTGGTCATTTTGATCTCCTCATGCCTCTGAGGAAACAAGTTAAAAAGGGAGTCACAGTGTTGTTGGGGGTGATTGACCCAGACTACCAAGGGGAAGTTGGGCTACCACTCCACAACGGAGGAAAGGAAGAATATATGTGGAGTCCAGATTCCTTAGGGTGCCTTTTAGTAGTACCATGTCCTCTCATTAAGGTCAATGGAAATTACAACAAGCTAATCAGACAAAGTGACAAGTGGTTCAGAACCTTCAGGAATGAAGGTATGGGTCACTTCACCAGGAAAAGAACTGAGACCTGCTGAGGTGATTGTTGAAGGCCAAGGGAATACAGAATGGGTAGTGGAAGAAAGAAGTTCTAAATACCAGCTATGACCCTGTGATCAGCTACAGAAAAGAGAATCATGATTACTATTTCTCCCCAAAGATGGTTTTCATGTATCATAATGTTAGACTTAATGCTGTTTCTTGGGAATTGTTAAACTTGTGTTATAATGTGAAAGTTATAAACTGAAAGGAGTAAGCATCAATCAAAGAAAAGTTACATTGTGTATTCTGGTAGGGGAATTTGTGCATTTCCATTTGTACAAAGGACAGTTAAAACATGTTAGGTGCAATTATATGCATGTCTGTGTATCTGGAACTAGTTGAAAGAAATGTGTCTGGTTGCCAAGTTGACAAGGGGTGGACTGTAGTGGTTGGCTGATTGTAGCAACTTGCAACATTTAGAATCTTTACTAAATGGGTTTAGCAACTCTATACCCTAGGGTGTAGAAGACCCATCCTAGGATGGCTCATCACCTGGAGTTGTAAAAAGGAAGGAGCAAAAACAAATGCATTCCATTCTTTGGAGAAGCTCCAGTCTTCATCTTTGGTTTTGATATTGCCTCCTGGCTTCCATTGTAGACTCTTCAGCTTTCCGGCTTAGACTCTTCAACCTTTCACTGTAGAGCCTTCAGCCTTCTGTCGCAGACCCATGGCTTGCTAGTGTGGAATTGCATGAGACACTTGGGTGAATTGCATACCGTGGATTGAATTCTTCAGCCTCCACCATGTAGACATCCTCTGTATGCTTTCTCATCTGACTCTGTGGCTGACCATCTTAAGCCAATCTTGTCATTTCTTATACATTTGTATATCTCGTGTTATATTTGTTTTCTCTAGTAAAACCCTGACTAATACATGTAACAACTTAAATTTGAGCTCAAAAACACTATTGTCAAACAGACTTTATTTATTGCCTTGAATATTAAAGTTTCCTATGCTTTCCTGAGAGTTTATATATGTTCTGGGTACATCTTCAATGCTATAGCAGCAGCTTGTATCTTGATTTTAAGCTTTACTTCTCTCTTGTAAAAAGCCACACAGTGAACCAGATGTGAGGAATTAGAACCTTCTCAGATATTCTGTGCAAAGTATAGAGATGTACATACGTGTATGGCCTTTTAGATTCCCAAAAATATGATAAAGCTTTCCTAATGCTCCCAGTTATTTCTTTTATTTTTGGTCAACCTTACTGTTTCCTTAGCTATTATAATTCAATTAGTTAAAATATTTGCTGTTGATCATTTTTAACAAACTTAAGAGGAATAAGATACTTTCACAGAAAGAACTCTGAATTAGGTCAAATTAAAAACAAACCCTAGAATAGAGCTATCGGGCTGTTTTAGATGAGACCAGATGCATTAAATGATACTATATAATATGGAAGACAGAGCTTTTGAGGGGATTCACCTTCTAATTTGTCCAATAGCTGCTAGGTTAATGATTTCCTTAGTTACTATAGTATTGAGCTTGTGGATTTTAAGGCTATCATGGGTCCTGGGAGAGAAAGGTGGGGACAGGACATATTGAGACCCATAAAGCTTACTCTGCTTACTGTGATTAAGCCAGATTTTTTGAATAAGTGTTTCCTCCAATTAATAAGTCTTTGGAGTTCTGAAAATGTTGTCTTCCACAAATTTTGCCCTGTATGTATTACCTTTATGGAAAGACAAAAATTATTTATGATTTTTACTCCATTATTATTATTGCTTTTTATTTTATTTTATTTTATATTTTTGAAGTATTTTCATATGTGATATTATTACAATAAATGTGAAATAAATATTATTCTTGCCATTTTACAAATAATTTGAGGTTGAATCAATCTATTTGGCACATGTTTCTCATGTAGGTAATGTCCAAAGTAAGAGTAAAATTTACATATTTTTGTTTATTTCAGTTTTATCCATGCAGTTTTTGCCATTTAATGCTTCAATTCCTAATACTTTACTGGCTTATTTGAATATGGTAATTCATTAATAGGTGATCAAATATTTAGCCAAGAAAGAGTAGAATCACTATTCTTTTGGCTGGATATTATTAGCCTCATGACAGCTTAAATTCATGCTGCATTTTTGATGTATAAATTTTTTTCTTTTTAAATAAATTTTGTTCTTTACTCATATGTTTATATTAGACTTCAAGTTTGATCTCAAGTAAGATAAATGTAAGTTCTGCCAATTATTGGAAGATCCTAAGTTGCCCACCAGCAATTAAAAGGCCACATACATGTGTATATTATTAAAATATTTGTCTCTGTTCTCATTGACACTCCTATACAATGTGAAGAAGGAGCTATGAGGAAAAGTCATTGCAGAATTCATGCACAAAGGTAACTCATTCAGATTCTAGTTGCACATAGTTTTCCTAAGTTTGAAGTACAAATTGCCCCAATTACAGGAAGTCAAATATCATATGTTTATCAGTATAGATTTTGATGTTTATTTATGTCTATTAGAAAAAAAGTTCAGCGATTGTATAAAATATGGTGTTTATACTTAATTAGCAAAGTACTTTTTGAAAGAGAATAAAAGAAATTAGCTCAGCCAAACTTCAGAAGTGAAGTTTATTAATGTATCTAATAAAAAAGAAAACCAGCATTGCCAAGCTTAGAAAATTATAAGACCCTAAAATCTAGTTATTTTTTCCCTTGGGATATGGCTTCATGTACCTTCCTGGGGTGACGTCACTGATTCCTCAGCTCCAGTGTCTTTTCATTCTGATGATCTCAACTCAAAGCTAGGATTTTTATTTCACAGAGTAATGTTCACTCACTCAGGCTTCTGTAATAACCCCCAGGTTACAGAAATAGATCCCCATGAACTAGGTCTTGCCAAGTTCACTTTTATCTTAATAACATTAAGAATTAGAATTTTCTTTTTCACATTTCTGGTCCAGTGAAGAGAATTATTCTCTGTCAAGGATCAGAGAATCTTCTGAACCTTGTTAGAGATATAGCAAGCAATTAAATTTCCTGTATGCAAGTTTTTATTTAGTGTTACAGTCCAGGATTCTGCTCTCTTCTTCCATGTATGTTATACTAAAAAACACGAGCTTTATGCATGCCCTGTAGTACATATAAGCTGATGTTAAATTAGTTATTGGCATGAAGTATCCTCATGGCTAACTTTCTCAACAAGAAAATTTAATATATTTTCTTAAGGTATAGTATTCTATTTTTTTTTTTTTTTTTTTACCGAGGATCAAACTCACAACCTCGTGCTTGCAAAGGATATAGTATTGTTGATCGGTTCTGCATAGCCAGTGTATATTCCAAATTTATTATCAAAATTGTGTTCTTCTGATTCTACACTGTCTTTATACCCTGCCACTTTCAGTACTCTCAGCAGGCTAAGTCTGAATAATGGCCACCATGGTGTCACAGATTTCCCAGGCAAGAGATTTATAATAGGACAGGTAATGAGTATTCATCAGCTTTACATTCATAAGATTTCAAAATCACTGGGGTTATTGTTCATGTCCTTTTGATCTCTTTCTAAATTAGTGACCCTTTTTTGGTGTTTTTGCTATACATATCTATTAATATTAAAAAAGAATCTCACTAATTCTTTGACATAAGTATTACTTTATCATCTGTAACCACTAGCATAGCCCATTGCGTCTTTGCTCACATGCATTTCTCTGTGGTGTTATTGACACATAGATAGCACACATATTTTATATTTATTAATGTATAAAGCTGATAATACCATATATGTGATTCTATCCAATTGCTTTTAAGACTGAAAAAATTGAAGTTATAATGTTACATAACTACTTCCTCTAATTATTTTTTCTCTTGGTTAATGCATATTTAATTTTCATCACTGAAACTTCTGTCACATTTCCTTATTATTTATCTGTTTTATGGAGAGGGCTAAGACACCGTTTCTTCTCCTTCCTTAGTTTCGTCCCTGGTGGGCTTATTGCTGGGTACTGTGCCTTCTGAATGAGATCTCTCCCCCAGACACATGGCTTCCATTTCATTAAATGGAATTTGACTGAGACTGCTTCAGTTCTAATGATCATTTGCTAATTAGCATAACAATGAAAAATTATACACCCAGAAGAAAAATTTATAGAACTGCTTTGGTCTTTTGGGCTTCTTCAGGATTTGGAAACCAAATATTGAGTTCAGACTTGAGGACTCTGTAAGAGGAGCTTATGAATTTCCCTAAAGATTTTCATGTCTTCAATTTGCTAATGTTTTCAGTACATAACTCCAAATAGAGGCTGATTGACCTACTTAAGGTCACATACCACCTGGTTTAGTGTTCTTGCATGCTGTAATGAAGCATCATAATCTATTTGTCTTAAATAACAAATATTTATTTTTTGTAGTATTGGAGGCCAGGAAATCCAAACTCAGAGATTCCTTCCTAATTTGCAGATGGCCATTATCTTCTTATATCCTCATGGGATAGATGTAGGAAAAGACACTAGGAGAACATGTTTGCTCCCTCTCTTCTCATAAGGACAACGATCCCATGATAAGGGTTCACCATCATGATATAGTTATCCTTTAAATGTCCCGTGTTCAAACACTAGATTATTAGGAATTAATATTTAAATATACAAATTTTGGAAGGACACAAGTATTCAATCCATTAACATCACCAAGTTGAGTGATTTGGACAGTTTAAAACATAACTTCACAGTTATATGAATCATGCAAAAAATAAGAAGGTAACAGTTACTAAATGTTCATAGAACCGAAACATCCCTTGTTCATTGACTTCACATTTTACTGAGACTCTTGTATACAGAAAAATTAGCCTTTGACAAATATTTCCAATTTATAAATTACCCCTTGAAATTCATACTGTATTTTGATGAACATGAAGTTTCAACTTTTAAACAGTAATTTTTTTTCAGTTTTTAATTATTTCAATGTGGTCTTATGTTTTAAAAGCTCTTTCTATGACATTACAGCTTCATCTTTTTTGGTATTCATAAAAAGTGATTTGTATATATAGGAATTGGATTATTTGAAACTTATTCTACCCTAAGAAGAAAGGTGAATATACTACTTTTTTAAAATAGCTACTAAATTTTCCGAATATGTTACCTAATTTGTATTTTCCGTAATGATTATCATGATCATTTTCCTGCATAGCTAGTGTCACTTTAGAATTGTTTTGGAATTCTATTTTTAATCCATTAAGTAGACAATAATTTTCTAGACTGTGTTTTCTGTTCTATAGCTTTATGATTTTTTAACATGATACCCTTAAAAGAATGAGTCCAATAATGTGAAATCTGTTTTCAACTGTCTTCTTATGATTTTGATAACAGTTCTAGTATTTTCCTCAAGTAAACTTCCTCAGGTAAATGTTTTTCTAGATATCTGTGAGATTATAAGAAATATATATTTGACCTTCATCCTGTGGATCCTGGAAGAGCACTGCTAAGACTCCTGAATTACTGAGTGTCAGTGATGCTAGAGATATTTTTGTTGTAATAGTTTTGTTTTTGTTTCTTCACACGATTCTATTCCTTGACAGTTTCTAAATCCCTTCTCTAGAAATTGCCTGGATTATAAGGCCACCGTGTTTAGGGGAGGTAACTTTCCATAGGCTCCTGCAGAGCTTGAGGATGGTGGGTGGTATCCGGAAAGAGCAAGACATGGTTATGAGATTGAATCTGTTAGCATCACCACAATTCTCTAGAGATGGGGGAGGAGCCAGAATGCGCTGACAATCAGTCATGAAATATCCATTAAAAAATCCCTAAGCAGTTGCATCCAGAGAACTTCTAGGTCTATGATCACCTCCTCTCTCTTGAAGATTGGTGCACCCCAAATCCACAGAAACAGAAGCTGCAGGTCCCAAGGTTTCTCCAGACCTCTTCTGTGTGCCTCTTCATCTGGGTTTTCCTCTGTTTATCTGTTTCCTCGATCATATTTTAAATAATAAACTACTAAACATAAGTGACTATTTCCCTGGTTCTGCTAGTTGTCAGAAAATTACTGAGCTTGAAGAGGGGGTTTTGTGGGTCAATTCTTTACTGGCACATTATAGGAGGATGGTTAACCTGGTTACCTGGCAATATATGCATTCAAAGATGAATAATTTAAATTTATCTATATAAATATAAATAGTAATGATTTAAAATAAGTAACTTTCTTGTTTTTAAATTATTTTTGATTCATCATGCATCATTTTCATATGTAGGCCTCCATTGATTGATGTTCATTTTATATATTTTATGTTACTTTCAATAATTGATCTCAGTCATAGTGTTGTTTTTTAAATTTAACCTTAGCCAGGCTGTTTGCTGTTTTAGCTCAGAATCTCTAAAAGCAACGTCTGAAGCAAAGATTATGGGACTGACACTGTAAGTTGGAGGCCAGATTCAGGAAGAAAAAGAAAACCAAGGTAAACTGTGCCAGAATTGGCAGATGTGACAGGATGATGGGCTACCGTTGGTCGTTACATGATGACAAACTAAGCAATCATAGCGCTTAGCCCACAAGCATATTCCCTGGTCATGTGTATTAGCTTGCTAGGATTGTTTAACGAATTATCATAGAATGGGGCATTTAAGCAACAGAATACATTTTGTCACAGTTGTTGAAAGTGAAGTCCAAAGTCAGAATATTGCCTTGTTTGGTCTTTTAAGAGGCTTCCCCTGGGTTTGCAGATGTTCTCTTTCTCTGTGTGGCCTCACACAACCTTTCCTCTGTGCACACATGTATGTGGTATCTATTTGTGTCTCCACATTCTTGTTCCTGACAAGGATCCCATTGGACTGGCTTAGCATCCATCCTAACCACTTCGTTGTACTCTGATTGCCTCTTCAAAGGCATTGTCTCCCAGTAGAGTCGCATTTGGCCATCCTAGGAATCAAGCTTCATGTACGGCACAGAATTCAGCCATAGCAAACCATAGCAACATCAAATCTGAAACTACCAAAGGCCCAGTCACAGGATGAACATATTTAGGTATAGTATTTGTAGAGCACAACACTTTAGTGTTCAACAATTAAAGAAATGAGCTACTGATATACATAGCAGCAAGGATGAGTCTCAACAAAGCCATATAAACCGTAAAACAAAACAAAACGAAACAAAAAACTACCTGAAGAAATGAATGTTGTAGGCTTCCATTTTTATGACTGACAAATTCTTCCTTAGAAAGAAGAGTGTGCTTTTCCAGGATTAGAAATTTGACTAGAAAGGAGTATGAGAGAACTTTTAATGTCTTGTTTTGTATTAAGGCTGCATAGATGCATAATGTCTTAGTTCTCTCTCCTTGTTGAGACAAAATACCTGACACCCAAAGTTAGAGAAAGGAAGGTTTATTTCTTACAGGTTGGAGGTTTTAGACCACACTCAGTTGGCTCCAAAGCAAAAAGACACGGCTGAGGGGCAGCAATTCATGGCCTCCCCATAGCCAAGTGCTAACTGGGCAAAATAGAGAAAGACACGCCTTCTTCCTGCCATTACATTGTACGTTGGCTCCACCCCTGGGCAGGTGTAGCACTCTTACCACCAATCCAAGCACTAGACAATGAACCAATTACAAATGCTAGATTTGGCCGAGTCCATGATTGCGTGAGGCTTTGAACATAAAGTATAACATTCAAAACATTTAAAACTCACTGAGAATACAAGATAGTGTTATTTCATTGAATATAAATCACATTTAAAATATTATATCTTAAAAATTAAAAAAATAAACTGACAACTGGACTTGGTGGACTATGCCTATAATACCAGCACTAGTGAGACTGAGGTAGGGATCACTGTGAGTTTGAGGTCAGCCTGGGCTACATAGCAACCTAAACTGTGTAACCAGACTCTATCTCAAACAAACAAACAAACAAACAAACAAAAAAGCAAAGCAAACAACAACAGAAAAAAAAAAACCAAGAAACAGATGTTAAATCAAACATTTGTGTGATAAATGTTAGTAATTTTATAAGACTTGAATTCAAGTGTCTAAAGAACAAAGAATCTTCACATGGATTTTTGAAAAAGATAAACATTGAGATGCAGGATATACATTTAAAAGAAATTGACTGCAATTTTTCAAGTAAAACAAAATATCTAACACTGCTAATGTAAACAAAGATGAGAGGAAGATGAAGATTTCCTCATAAAATCCAGACACAAAAAGAGAAAGACACCAGTTATATGCACAAAGATAGATCATGTGGTCACAGCAAGAAGAGAGCTACCAGTAGAGAGGTCTCAGAACAAGCAAAATGACAACGTCTTGAGACAGGTCTTCCAGAGTTCAAACTCCTGAGAGAATAAAGTGGTATTTTTGAAACCACCAGTGGTATTAATTATGACTGAGTTAGCTAATTAAATACTGTATGTGGGTAAAAGCCCCTCTGAACACCCTAATATCCTGTTTTATTTTTAATTTTATTATTTTTTGCAGACATGTGATTTCTTTCCTCTTAGGCAAACACTACTAAGTGTGGTTCAATGTATGTCTGACTTTAAAAATAGGTCAATCTTGTCTCTAAGGTGCTCTTACAATCTTGCAGTCCTGTCAGCTTGTGTGAAAGTGTCATTTGTGCATCCTTGGCAAGATTGGGTCCTGTCAGGCATTTTATTTGAGCCATTCTTGTGTGTAAAATGGTGTAGGATTTTGGTTTTAACTTGCTTTTTCTTGATAGCTAGATGACATGGGATAACTTTTCATGTGTCCATTTGCAGTTTCTGAATGATCACAGGGGAACTCAAATATTTGGAGTGATGAAGCCATAGTTCAAACATGAAACAGTGAAAATTGTATTTATTAAGACTGGGCAAAGGTTAAAAAAGATTTTGAGGTAAAATTATTTAGTTCATATAAATACTACAATTTACAAAATATTGCATGTAAACAAACAGCTGTACTACTAAATGTTATGTCATGGCTTATTGCACATATTTCCAAAGCTTCAAAATAAAAGTTCAGAATTTGACTGAAATGAAATAACAGATTATTTCTAATGAACATTATTGCTATATTAATTACATTTTAACAGTAACATAATACTAGTACAACATAATTGATATATTTTACATACTATGTAAAAAATAAGCAAGAAAAAAGAAAAATATAGAGGAACATCTAGACAGCCAGAGAAAACAATATATATGGGAATTGCACTTTCAGTGAGGATCTAAGAGGAATCTAATATCAAAAAGGATAGTTTCTGAAGCTATTTAAAAGCAGCAGTATTGTTTAAATATCAAATTTGTGTTTTGGTTTCTTTCCAAGACAGTCTTGCTGGTCTTACGGTCAGATAGTCTTGTGATTGGGATGGGCCGTCCCTTTATTGCTGTAGTCTCTTTCATCAACCTAAAAGCACTTCCTTTGCATAATATTATCCTTCACAAGGGAAACCAAAAAACAAAAGAAAAGTTGCAAAGCTGAAAATACAATGATCTAAACTTTAGCAATTGGCAAGCCCAAGGTACAGTAGGAGCCTGAGGGAACAGCAGGACAGGAGGGCAGTCTGCTCTACGCGGGATGCAGAAATCTTCCAAATTTTATCTTGGGGTCAATACTTTTTTTTTTTTTTCTATTTTGAAAGAAATAAAGGAAACGAATGAGAATAATACAATTATCTTTGTTATCTGTTTTGATGCCATATTAATCAATACTGGATCATAATGCAAGTTGTTTTCAAAAAAGTAAAGTTAAAAACTGAATGATAAATTCTCTGAAGAAAAAGTAGAGAATGCTTTAAAGTCTTGAATTAAGTATAGATTTATTGGGCAGGATTCAAAAGTAATTATACAAGGAAAAAATCATAACTTTGTATTCATCAAAGTTTTAAAAATGTCTCATAAGAAATTTAAAATGAATTAGATGAGTTATTGACTAAGGCAAGTATTTCTGGTATAAATATCTGACAAAGTTACTGCTTTATAAAGATTTTTTAAAATTTACTAAAATATAATAATGATTACTAAATAGAGCACTGCTCGGAAATAGACAGAAGACTGAAGTGGCAACTCCTTGGTGAGCCCAGGTGATGTTATACTAGAATAATGTTAAGCTAAGAACTATGTTTTAGCCCAATGCACAGGTGAGATATATCTGACCCTTAATGTTCTTAAGATTATTTTTTCTCTGTCTTTATTGTGGAAATAACTTCATTCTTTTCTACTACTCCAATCGATGTTTTGCAATAAATAGGCAAATGAAAGGCCACACACAGTAACCAGCATTAGCTTGGTCCTTCCCATCTTACTTTTCCTCCTCCTCTGATTTTCATAGCATGATTTAAATTCCTTCTAGTCATTAACATGTAAATTCTTTTTCCTTTATTATTCATATGTGAACAAATGATAATTAAGAGGTCCTGTAAAATAGCTAGTTTGAGGTAACATATTGTTCCTTTTACTTATTTGAACAAGAATTTTTTAACACTGGAGAAGGAAAATTGGGTTTGTTTTAAAATTAAAAACATGCTGAAAATGTCATTATGCTTTTTTTAACTAATAAAATAAACCATCATGTATTACTTTTCTGAAACCAAAAACTAAAATTAGAAGACACATTAGAAAACTATGTATATATATTTAACTTCACTGAATAAAATTTCTGCTTAGTATTTTTGACTATAATACTGATGATTACTTTTAAACTTTTAAATAATTTTGTATTAAATTCTGAATGCTGAATGGTAATTTCATTGTAGTTTACGGTTTGCAAGTATTGATTTACATTACATTTTTATTAAATGTGACATTTTGTCCCTCAGATATGGAAATTTTATCAAGTCAATATTTTATTTTCAAAGCAAATATAAATTAGGGCGGCATACAAAGCCTTCCAACATGTGTATGTGGTCTAAATAGCTATTCAACAATGTCAGTATACTAAAAACAAAATACAAAAATCAAATTCGGTTACTCAGCAACACTTAAGGGCCTTTCAATGCCTTTGTAAATATTACTCCTAGTGCTTTGGGCTCTTGTTTTTGTTTGTCTTGTTTTTCCTCTCTTTACAGGGAACTCAAACTTGTCATCAGTGTCCAACCACTGGCCAGGCTGTTCATCTGCAGCATACGGTAACTGTCACTCCATAACAGCCTGCATGCATTAGTAGCAGATTTTTATATTTATTTGTATTCAGTGCTGGACTCTGTGCTCCTGGAAATTAAAGGTAATGTCTTATTTATATCTGTATATATTAGTATAGGGAAAAATTTGCACTAATATTTGAAATAATTCTTGACCAAACATGCCACACATATCTAGGGCTACCTATTCAAGATTCGCTCAATCTTGAGCAACTTTGGCAATATTTTTACTAAGATAAGTGTATGTGAAACTCACTGACTATATTTAAATCACTAAGGATAATGACTTAGAGAGCAGGATGAGAATTTTGAAACATTGTTCAACGTTGCATTAACATCTTAATAATGTGTTTATTATGGATTCCTTCCCATTCTTCCTTCTTAATGAATATTTTTGAGGGCAGGGATGTAGTTCAGTGACACAGAGGCTACCTGGCAATTGTGGGTCCCCGAGTTCGATTCCTGGTAGCAAAAATAAATAAATATAAAAATAATAAAGGGAAAAATATTTTTGATATTGTTAAATACAGAACATATGGAAAATATGTCACATCTACAGGGACAGAGGTGGTGGTAAGAATGCAAAATCATTTGTTCTATGGATATAAGGATTAATAGTGTGGTGAAGCAATAGCATAAATCAGAGATTGGAGCTGAATTAATTAAACTATGTATAAAAATACACTAGAGAAGATACCAGAAATTAGAAATTATTATCAGTTGAAAAAGGGACAAAAAAGGATGAAAATTACAAGTTGAATAATGAAGTGTCAATATGAAAAGAACAAATGTGAAATTGTCCTTAGTATCATTTTGTATGTTTACATATTTGTGACTCAAACTTTTAAACCCTATTTTTGAATAAAAGTTTCAATTTAAAAGAAATATAGTTGACCCAATGACAAAAGATAATACCAAATTTATAATATTGATATTAGTCATTTTTTAAAAATTCAGAAATGATTTTTTTCTTGACAGTATATCAAAATCATTAACTCTGAATTCGTCAGTCTTAGCAAATATCTGTTTCACGTTCTTAGTCAAACAACGTAATTTACTACCTGGAAAATGTTATTTCAAATGATTACTCTGTTCAAATTATAAATATACTTTTATGGGGTGGAGAGTAAGATACACACTGTTATTTGCAAAGAGGGTAATTATGTCCTGTCCCCCGATTTTAGAAATAAATACACTTCATTCTTTTCCTTACAAGTTTCTAGAGATTATTTATATATCTTCAGCTCTACAACAGATTGAAAGTTTGACGAGGTTAGTTCTCTTCTGTCTTGTTCACCAATGTGGCTTCAGTTTCTAGAATAGCGCCCTCTACAGGTGAAGTAAATAAATGAATGGATGCATGATAGAATTAATTACTTTTATTCTAATTTCAAGAGCAGTTTCATCTAGAACCCTCTTGTAAAAAGATACTCATTTATTGAAACATTTTTCTAATCGGGAGCGTCACAGTAAGATACCTTCCAAGTCAGTGACTTGTCTCACCACACCATTACCCTTCCACTACATCAAACTGCAGGCTTGTCCCCTTTAATGACACTTTAGGTGGCCTTCACACGGCAATATCTTACTCCTTTTAGTGATTTTTATTCATATAAAAGTCCTTGGAAGTATCTTAGAGCATTCTGAGGGCTTGAATATAAACCTAACAGTCAAACAAGCTGTGAAGAAGCCTTATGATCTTCTCCGCATAGCCTGGATGTTTTGATAGTGCTCCTGCCTCCTCCAGAGCTATGACTTGGCTCTCAAATGAGGAGACTGACTTCACTGCTATTGCTGAACTACAGAAATGCTTTCAGTGGTGCTATAAATCTATCGTAATGCTGAGCAGTAGAAAAGCATGGGGCTTTGTTCAAATGTAAGTTATAGTATAAAAAGAAAGCAAATGTTTACAACAAAATTTTCAGCTTTATACCCCATACTCAGTTTATATGACTTAGAATATAATCTTCATAACAGAAAGATAACTATGCACAAAACATGGTGAAATTAAGTGTTAACATGTTATTCTGTTTACATATGGATTTTGCATAGAAAATTTAACATTGAAGAAAGTTAAACAGCCTCTTTTTCTTGCTACTGACAAGAAAGTTTCCTGAAAATACTCATTTCTTTCTACCTTTACAGACTGAATCAGATAAAGTTGAGGATATATTTTATAAGAAATTCCAAGGAATTTTTTAGTTATGAGTGCACGATTTAGAGTTGTTACTGCTTTTTGTACTGATTTCAATTGTTCCCAAACACAACCAGCAAGGCACAGTAAGCCCTGTGGAAAAATAAGGATCTAAAATAGAAAGTGCATGGGTGTGCAACAAGGCCTTTGTGAAAACCACAGGGAAGCACACACTTGCAAAAGGTTAGGTTTAGGTGTGAGTAGTTTCCTGTAATAACAAAGCAGCTAGCAATGGGAGTGAATTCTTAAGACAAATGAGGGTGAAGTTAATGGTAGATGAGGAAAGGACACTAGTTTGGCCAAACAAAGCCAACTGAACTAAAGGGTCACAGGCTTTCAAATCAGGACAGATTAATAAGTGGAATTTTAAAATTGAATTGTTGGAAACATTAAAGAAATCTGTATCATTATTTTATTATTTGCCAATTATGTGAGCTTAGGTAAGTATAAATCCTAGGATTATTCATGCTGAATAAACATTTAGTAGTAATTGTCACTATTTTTTTTTTCTCAGAGTCAATCCTTTTTCTTCAGGTGATTTTTCCCAAGATTTTTGAGCTCGTTGAAGCAATTTAGTATCCATGAGTTTTCCATGATGATTAAACTACCCTTCTTTCTAAGATGTGGATATAGTGCCCAACAATGTATACTTTAAAGATTACTTTATCACACGGGAGATCTTAATTGTAAATGCTGTTTTTATTGCTGGACTCCATTTGTAAATCAGCCTATGTATGTGTGTGAAATAAAGAAGGCTGTTGGCTTTGGAGTCCCACAGACCTAGGTTGGAATCCCTATCATTCATTTAAGTTGTGATCCTGGAAAAGTCACAGAACCTCAAATATCCACCTGGAAAATGGTAACAGCAGCATCAGAATTTTGTGAAAATTTAACAAGATCACATACACAAAGGAAGAAGATTAAGGGCATGCAAATTTTTCAGTGTATATGCATCTTTGTTTTACAAGAATTGTAAGAATCAATATTTGGAAGAAACAGCACTCATGGCTCATCAGTTGCTGAATCCACCTTGTATTCTCTGCAATACAGTCAGCTAGGTGATGAAGTTACAGCTTAGATTAATAAGTCTATTTTAGATTTCTGATAAAATGGTGAATTATCAAACTTTAAAAAATTTCCATTAGAAAGGGGTGATCATTTAAAAAATAGCTAACTGTTTGAATTTGTTCTGACTGCTTTTTGCTGGGCAGCATTTTAAAACTGAAGTACACATTTCCTGCTCAGAAGGGAACATATACGCAAAATTCACTCTTAGTCTTTTCGGTTTTCTTTCATGTCGTTCTTATGACAAATACTTCTGCTGTTTAGATGTGCTCACCTGTTATTCCCTTTTTGAAAATGATAGTCAATAGCATAGCAGACAGTTTCTGTCATGTAATAACACACTCCATTTCTTATAAAGCGTTCAGTAGGTTTAATGTGCAAAATGTACATTGTTTCTTCTCCCTTCAGTCCTTATGAGTCACAAATCACTACAAATGGACACACATAAATAGGAAAAATGGAAATTTCAGAGATTATTCAAGAATTTTGCCATAAACACAATATTTTTTCTAGGTTTTGGGAAGCAAAAAGGAAGGGAGTGACTCTTCCTTTGATCTTTTTCTAACACTTAGTGCTTGGTAGACTATGTTAAAGAGGAGATCTGTAGGTCAGCTATTGAGGATAACTACATGAACTTCTCCCTTCATCCTAGTCATACAGGGTATATTTTGTCAATCTGTGACAAATTCCTCCCAGCATATAGTAAGTGAATTTTTGAATGTGACATATTTCCTCATTTTTTGGAGGTCTCACTAGATGACGATCTCCATTCCACCTTGTTGATGCAAAGTAATGGATAATACCTAACAAAGTTCAATGAGGAATAAACTGATTTGCTAACAGCATGAAAAATAAAAACATTTCCTCCTGCATAAATAAAACAAGTATAAAGGGAAAACATGAGCTTAAATAAAGATAAAACATAGTATACATGAGCTGCAGAATGCTATGGTTATGCAAAAGAGGAAAAACTAGGACAGAGAAGTGCTACACAAAAAAGTTATTTCTGGCTCTGTGTTAATAAATAAGAGAACTGTTATAAATATACCTGAAAGTATAGATGTTCAAAATGAAGGATATGACTGCAAACATGCAGGAGGGAAATCAGAAATCTCTCCTAAAGTGAATCATTTAGTTTGATTCTATCACAAGAGTCACATGGTTACATGTGGCTGAGCGTGGTGGAAACACACAGAAGAGGAGAAAACAGCACAGGCCCATGAGAAATTTATCAGGAAGAGCGCTCACTAATTTATATCAAGCTGACACCGCGAGTGAATACAGACAGAGTCAAAATTAAAAAGAGAAGAAAATTATAAAAGAAACTAGAGACACAAATCTGGTAAGACAAAAGAGTATGAGAAATTATATGGGAGTCTTAAATGAGGCAAAGGATTCTATCCAAAGTTACAGACAGAAGCCTTGCTTAGTTTCTCATTGGTCAGTTTCCTAACATTTGTTACAAAGACTTCTGAAAACCTGTAACTGCCTGAATTCACACTACATCCTATTTTATTTTACATAATAGCATATCTATATACCCAAAATGCAAAAAAATATATATATTGTTTCCTTCTCTGTGGGCTAAACATTAAAGACTGCTCTTAGCAAGATAAACAAAAAACAAATCTGATAGAAAACCTTACAAATTAAGATGAAGTAATATATAACTATTTAAATATATTGAAGTTGGTATGTTACTATTTATACTTTTTAAAAAGTAATTTTATTTAACTGATTCAGTATGTCATGAAGTCTAACATTTCTCCATTATTGATGATAGTAAAATACACGTCTAATTAACATGCCATTTGAATCCATTATTAAGATAATTTAACTACCACAGTTATTAAAAGATCATATTTATAGATATAGCCCATGAAAAATACATTACTAACAATACTGTGTTTAATTCAATAATCATTTTCCACTTGAAAAATTATTTAAAAAATTATAAAATTGCCAGAGTAATAATAGAAAATAATTCATTCCCTATACAGCAATCTCTTTTATCTTCTGTAGGAAATATAATATTAAAGAAACTAGCATAAGAATGATCATACCTTGTAGTGTTTCACAATCCTAGAGTTTCTAAAGTGATTAAGTCAGACACAGCAGCGGACTGCTTCTCACGGCCTGGATGCAATGTAACTCCTCCACTCATCCCACATCACCTGTGCCCACATGCTACAAAAGGGTTTCAGGACAGATCTGTGTTCTTTCTGTTTATCTGAATATTTCCTCACACTCGGAGAAGTCACAGGGATTTCACAACCTTTTGAACACCATTAGGCATCCAAAGAAGTGAGAGATATGTGTCCTTTAGGATTTATCTCAGAATAAGAAATATCACTTTAAAAATGTGTAAATTCTCAGAAATCTAGTAACTATACCAACCCCTGCCCTGCATGGTTTGTTTTTGAAAATATTAGCCCTTATGATTAGCCAAATCTAATGTCATTTTTTTGTATTTAATTTTTTATAAGTAGATTTCTTTAGTGTATGTTCCATCATCAATGTTTTAAAAAGAACACACATGTATTATAAAAACAACTGCATGTCAATTTATATATCTGCCTTATTTGAAAAGCTTTGAAAATGCTATGATATGCTTCCCTTTTATTCACTACTTTAACTCCTGTTTATTTTCTTTCCGCATATTAATATTATGAATTTAGAATTTATCTAATGTTAGTGACTTTAGATTTTTAACCTATGAAAAACTTTTTACCTTGGGTAAGCAATAACTATTGGTAATAGATGAAGCATTGCATGAATATAGTACTTAATCCGACATTGTGAAAATTGAAACTTTTGAGTAGCACTGGTACCTTCCTCACATCTCAGGCAGATACTGTAAGTTCTTGATGAGCACTTTAATTCAAAATATATAAATTCAAATGACTTATATTTGAAACTGGAAGCTCATAAGCTATGTACCACTTTCATGAGAAAGATAGACCTTTATATCTTAAATTACCATACCCTGAGGCTTCCAGAATTATTGTAATTTTTGAAAAATATTACTTCATATGAATCTATGATGAAATAAGAAACTTTAATCAAAGGGAACATACCAAGGTAATTTCAAGGTTATATGCTAGACTATAACATAATCTATTCTGGAATATTCTAGCATTTTTGTTTCATCAAATTTCTAAGTTTGGCTAAAAAGAAACCAAGGCATAAATTTTAAACTATCATACTAACATTCCAGGATAAATCATCACAAAAGTTGTCTCCTTTTAGCAAGATGGAAATACAAAAGTTCCCCTTGTGTAACGACATAAATAGTCTATAGTATCCTCTTTTACCAGATTTAAAAGAAACTGTCTCACATTAGAAGAATTGAAAACCCTTTCTATTCTTCCTTCCTTTGCTCTTTTCTTTCATATCCATTGTGCTACTGTTTGTGAGACTGTGTGAGAACATACATACAGAGAGAAGTACACAATATAACAGAAAATGTGGCATTCTGTGAACTAAAATCACACAAGCTTATGCATAATACTGAAGCCTCCCAACATTTCTGCCACTTAAAATACTATTCATAAATAAGATTACATGAATCTAGTAAGGATTTACTGATTAAACCTTGTTGGTTCCATTGTCTATTTTTTCCATCTTAAAAAAATCCAAATACTTTCATAAGTACAGGTTTGTAAAACATAATGACTATATTAATTGGGGGAATTTGGTACATGCATATAAATCACCTGAATTCATCAGTTTTAAAATTTAAATGAAAATGAAAACAGTAAACAACAGTATTGCTGCCATTAAAAGAAGACAAAATATTAACTCTGTGGTACATGATATTTGACATTTTTGAAAAGTTAATCTCATCACCAATTATCTTTAGCGAGTTTGAGAGCTAATCTAAGAACTTGGCTTTTAACAACAAAAATAAGCAATAGGATGTTTTATACATGTATAGATAATTCTGTGCTGTAAACTTTGTATTTATCTAATTATCTAATGTTGATGTCTGTACATGCAATCATTCAATCATAAGATGGATTTTTAATAAATTAAATCAAATTGATATGATTATTCTAAATAAACTCATTACCATGTGTGTAATTCTGTAATCTTTATACTTAGTCCTTATTATAGACAAAAGCATTTTAGCTTTCAAAATCTTAAAAAGTGTCAGCTTGTCCTTCCCTAGAAAGTTATTTGCCAGATATATGAGTTACTAAATTCCAAATGGCATGATTTAATTGTGGAGATCTACAATTTGGAATCCATCAATAAAATTGATGCAAAACAATGTAACAATAGCACATTTTACAGAGAAATTGAAAACTATTTGTAAAACTATAAGGCAAAGCTCACTGCCCTGGTAAGCAGCTGGGGAACTCACAAGCCGCTGCCACTCCAGGGGGAGAACTATCAGCATTTCCTGAGCTCTGCATCATGTTGGAACTTGGGGAGCTGGGAGAACAGGCAGCCAGCTCACCACCCTGGTAAGCTGCTGGGGGCCTGCACGGGCTAAGAATCAGACATTGATCCATTCCCACCCCCACACCCCTGTTAGCAAGTGGGAACCGGAGGTCTGAGTATCTTTTGGGAGGATGAATGTATGCAGTGTGGCAAGTAAGGGGGATTTCCTTCTACCATCTCTTTGAAGGCAAATATATTTATCACTGTTTTGCTCAGTATTGATTAATAGTACTGCTTTATTCAATATTCTGTTTTAATACATCCAACATTTCCTTCCATTTTGCTCTACCTGACTGAAAGAACAGCTAATATGAACAGAACGGGATGTACTATTGTGCCTATTTCTGTTTTCCTGGTGACCTGCTGTGAGATTCTGTGCCAATTCACTGCACTGCCTCCCATGGGTTTGTTCTGTCTTGTTCTGCTACCTTCAAAAAAAAAGTAGATAACAAAGTAACAAAATACCTCCAAAAAACTCCCAACTCCACCAAAGCTGATCCATGGGGCATGGATGAAGAGAAACTCAAAAACAAAGCAACAGAATAATATAAGGTTATTAAAAAGTAAATAACAACAACAAAACAGGTCAGTAAGGTACTGAGCAACCTGAAACAGGATATAACTAAACAGATAATGGACTTAAAAAGCAAAAGGAGGAAAAGAAAGTGCTCTAAAGAATATAACTGCATTTATGTTTAAGTGTGTAGGATTTTTTTTTTAAGTGTGTAGGATTGATAACCATGTTGCTGAGTTTTTATTGGATCATTGAACAGAACTATTTGCAGCCTCACTGTTTGAATGTCCACTTTGTATGCTTTAATTTTGTAACTTGAACAACTATGTCTAAGAAGACAATATGTAATTTATCAACTAATGATTTCTTACTGTTTATTTTTTTCTGAAATTCTGTACTGTTTCTACCCCTTTTTTGTTTTGCTTTTTTTCTCTTTAAATAAAAATTTTAAAAAAACTATAATGCAAAACACACTGCTATTATTGGAAAAGATCATTTTGTATTTTTCAATTATTCATATTTACTATCTAGCTTGACTAAATTTACCAAATAAAGGTCATTCCAGTCTACATATGTGTGACAAGACAGTGACTCATTGCGATTCTGGTCAAAAACTAAAGCCCTGGCTGCTTTGCCATAAATTTGCTATGCTGATGAATGAGGCACATAGGGAAAAATTAGGACTATTAAACATTTAAAAGTTACCTAAATTTTAGCACTTATCTAGTAGATTATATATCTGATTAATTACTGGGATGAAAGTATATACTATTACTTATTGTGGTGGATTGATAACTGGTGGTCAACTTGTAACACCAGCTGAACTGATTCAGTGTGGTGCTGAACAAGAATGGCCCATCTCAGGATTGTTGTCAAGATAAAAAGGAGGACTAGAGAGGAAGAGTCTAGTGTTGTTTGGTGGCATTAGTTCTTCTGTTACCGTTGGTTCTACTGGAGGAGCTTGTCAAACTTCTTTCCTGATATGAACTTGGCTGTTCTCATCAACAGAGGAGCTGGGGATCTTGTTGTCACTAAGAATGGCTGTGGTTCACTTTGGAGGAGTTTTGGTCCTTACATTGAGCATTGCATCCTGGCTCCAGAGGGGAAGAAGATGTGCTGCTCAATCTCCAAGAAAAGCCTGTCGTGCTGGCTTCCTTATATGAACTCAACTGTTCTCACCATCAGAGGACCTCGGGACCTCCTTGTTGATAAGGATGGCTGAGACACTTTTTACTTACTGGTTCTTACTTTGAGCATTGATTCCTGGCTGTAGTGCAGAACCCTCAGCCTGCTGGCATAGATCCCTCGTCCTTCTGACACAGACTTTCTAGCTTCCACCACTGACCAAGGGTCCTTCCCAGTGCAGATCTGTGAAACAGACTTACATGAGTTATTGTAGTGGGCTGCAAGCCTCCAGTTGGACTTGTAGGAAGCATTGTCATGGGCTCTAGGTCTTCATCTGAACTCACATAGAATACTTTCATTGGCTGAGTTCTCTAGGTTTTTAGTATATAGACAGATTTCCTGCATTTTCTTGGTATTTTTCTCCTTGGGTGACCATTATAAATGACTATATATTACTTGTCCTGTACTTTCTTCTTTTCCTGGTAACCCCTGGCTACAACACTTATCAACTGAACTTTGTTGTGTAGAACCCCAGCACATCATTAATATGTCTATTTATTTATCCAAAGCAAGAATTAAATAAGACAATGTAAGTTTAATAATCAAGTGTTGTAATAAGGATATTCATTTAGAATAGAAATAGAATAGAATAGTAGAGTACATTACTAGAAATCTGTACTCTGTTTCTGAGAATTTATTGAATTTATGAGCTGCAATGGATTCTGAGAAATATCCCAGTCTTCTAACCCAAGTGAGCCAGTTCACTTCAGAGACTTGAGTGCACTATTATGTCTACACTTCTTTCTTCAAATGTCACTCTCACTCCTCGATCCATTCATATAACATTCTTCCAAGTAATTCAGTTTTATTTTGCTTTCATTTTGTTAGAATTAGTGACAAATAAGGAAATTTATTAATCTTGTAGAATAATTTTAAAATTATTTTTACCTTAAATGATGTAACTTATCAATCACAAATATTCTTTCATTTTTGTTTTTTTTTAATTAAACTCCCCAAAAAGGAAAATAGAGGTTCATGTTTATATCTTTACTATATTAGCTTATCAAATAAATGAATGACTGTGTTATATTCATTAAATTTTATGCCTTGTTTCTTGATGCCTTTGTTAAATGAATCTCTGAGCACAATAATTCTTCCTACTATTTTAGTTCTTGTTTTTAATAATATTCTATCATTAAACATTTTAATATGAGCTTCATTTGCAGTATTCCCACTACCATACTAATAACCTGTTTTAGATAATTATGTGCAGTGATTACTTAAGTGGCTAGTGTTATCTCCATGTTTGAAATACTATAACTGAAACTTAGGTCAAAGCTGTTTTTACAAATTTTAACACTCATAGCAAGTGAAAAAGAAAGCCTCAAATCCAGTTCTTTCTGCAAATAAAGTCTACCTCTGAGTAGGCATTTAAGATATCCTTTCCCTATAAAATTTCCGCTAGTTTTTTCAGGAAGGTGTTTTTGCCTATTTATCCTACCACTGGCATATCCCTTTGGTTCTATCTTTAATGGAGCTGTTGTTTCTGACATGACCTTGCCTTTTGCACCTCCACAGTTGACTAAGATATCATCATGTTAAGAAGAATTCAAAATGCAAGCACCATGGTCCTTCTACAAACAAGTCATAAAATACAACTTTGCTTAAGTGTTTTCTATATAACTTTGTTTAATAAGATGCATAACATCCAGATGTAAAGCCAATCTTCTAGATTCTAGTTATAGCTTCTCTCTCCACAAACCTAGGGATGTTTCTAAAACATTGATCATGTGTCTTTAATGTGTAAAACTCAAACTGTGCAACTCTTATCTCATCATGCTGAACACATCCCCACTTACTCTGTCTTTAAAAGTTTTATTGAGAATTGTCTCATAGCACCTCATGTGGTCATGTTTATTCACTATATGTAGATTTTACAAATATACCAATTTTCGCACTAATATAAGAGTTTCTAAACTATTGTGGATAATTTGTCCTCAATAAATATTTGTTGAATAAATGAATGAATGAATGAATGAATAGATGAATTTCTCAAAATAATTTTTTTTCATAATGATAATTTTGATCCAAGTAGGGCATTCTCTTTTCTTTGCTTTCCATTGTACCACTGTCCTTTCTCACTATCAGTACCCATGTGCACATTCATGCACTCACACACTGTCATGGTGTATGTCAGTGGCCCCCAAGCCTCATGCAGTTATGGACTCGACCAAATCTATTGTTTGCGATTGGTTCATTGCCTAGAGCTTGGATTGGTGGTATGTTTCACCTACCCAGGGGTGGAGCCAGGATATGATGTAAAGGCAGGAATAAGATATCTCTCTCTTTCCAGTTCATGCCTTGCTTTTTGCAGCAGCCATGAATGGCTGCCCCACCGTGCCGTGCTGCCTTGGGACCAACTGAGTATGGACTGAAACTTACAAGAACTGTAAGAAATAAACCTTCCCTTCTCTAACTTTGGGTATCAAGTATTTTGTCTCAACAATGAGTAAAAAGTAACTAAGACACACACATACACAAATGGAAAGTGATACATGGAAGGACAAACTGTAATTCAGATTCAATTTAAAGAGTCACTCAAGGAAATGTCTAATTACATTTTTCCCAGCTTTCTGTGCTTTGTCATTATTCATTCAAGATAGAACATATTTCTAACTCAATATATCACATGACCTTTTTCTATTAGTACCTTTTTATTAGTACAAGCTTTCAGTACACAATATCTACATTCCTTGTGTGAAGTTGGTCTATGTACAATACATTTTAATTTTTTTCTTTTAAAGTTCAAGACTTATTTTTTTATGCCAGCTTTCCTCTGACACAATCTCTGGCTTCCTGAGACAGAAAAATGTTGAAAAAGTGCTTACTGTAAGATTTAAATTTATTCCTGAAGGACGATAATAGTAATAATCAACTTTAATTGAAGAGATAAACCAAAACATTTGAACAATATAAAAGCATAGTAAATGTTCACTTGTAGGAGTTTTATTTAACCAGAACTAAGTGTGGAAAGAAAAAGCAGTGTATTTTTGCTGGAGGTGGTGGATCGGATTTGAGAAAGGGAGGATGGTAATTTAAGCAAGGTATAAGAGACGTTCAGAAAGAAATCAAACTTGAGGAAGTGGCCTAAAAGAAAGTGAATGTCTGAGGAAGCCTACAGATTAGAGAGAGGGAGCTTGGGTCTAGGTAAAGCTAAAATTCTAGTGATCTGAAGCCTGAGTTTGATGGTAGAGGCTTTGAAAGCTCTGAACAGTAAGACAGATGCCTGAATTCAGCTTCATTATTAGCTTCCAGTCAGCAATGTCATTGGGGACTGCTGGCACTTAACTGGCATCTGCTAATGAAGGAAATTTAATTGGATTGTGGTCAGAATTCTCAGGATTTAGAAAAATCAATATGAGTTACTTAAGTTCTGTTGGGTCCTACAGAGCTTGTTTTGAGATGGGCTGTCTTCGGACCTTTCTTTGTTTCTCACCAGGTCATTATAGTCATAAGAGATCCAAACTACTTCTTATTGTTAACCACCAAAAGAAATCCCTTCAAAAAGAGTCATGTTGCTGATATGAATAATTACCCATGTTCCATTACCTAAGATTATCTGCCTTCATAAGTTTATTTCCAAGCATTAAATTTCCTTTTGCAAAATTTCCTTGTAAGATTTTTTAATATTGATTTCTTCAGATGGAAAACACTAATCTATTTCCCTGGAGTTCAATGATTTTCATATGGAATTGTTCATTCTTTAATACTCTGAAAAAATGTTACCTTGTCATTATTTTATATTACTCTGAAGTTAATATTGTTATTTTGGAATTACACATAAGAATATAAGGAGACTGAATGCTTCTTTTATTAATTTTCAAAATATATGTTATTACATGTTGGAGGTCTACAGTGACTGCATTCTTTGTGGGAAGTTTGTAAATGTACATAGCACATCTTAATTCTTTGTACTTCTCCTCCTACTCCTCTTCATCTCACTATATCTCATGTTTACCTTCCCATTTACAAAAAAATAATAACATCTCCCTATTTTCTGTTATCTGCCTTTTATCTTGAACACAGTATTCATACTTTGTGTTTCTCATATAAAAGAAACTATGTAAAATTTAGGCTTGTGTGTTGAACATATTTCACTTAGTATTAGGTCCTCAAAGGCCACTCATTTTCTTACAAATGACTCAAATTTATCCTTTTTATGATGGAGAAGCTCCCCATCGTGTATAAACATGTCAGTGTTTCAACCACTTATTCATTGATGGACATAGTTGGGCTGCTATAAATATGGGTATGCATGTATTACTGTAGTATGATGTCTTTGACTATATTGAGAAGAAGTTTAGAAAACACTAGCTGGATCAAATGGGCCTTTTTTATTTACTTTATAGTTTTTGAGTAATCTTTACACAGATTTCCACAGCAATTGTACTAATTTACATAACCAGCAACAATATAGAAGAGTTTGGTTTTATTGTTTTTGTTTTTCTGCTATGATTAATTTCTGGGTGTTAACCATTCTTTCTAGAATAAGATGGAATCACAATGTCATTTTAAATTGCATTTCTTTAGCAGCCAGAGATGCTGAGCACTTTTTCATGTACTGACTGGTCATTTGTATTTCTTCTGAAACATGTCTATTCTTTTGCATTGTCCAGGAATGAGTTTGGAAGTACTCTTGCCCTTTCAATTCTATTAAAGTGCTTGAGGAACATTGGTGTAGATCTTCCCTGAAGTTCTTGTAAAATTCAGGAGTGAATCTATCAGGTCCTTGGTTTTTCTTTTTTCTTTCTTTCCTTTTTTGTTGATATGATTTTTATTACTGCCTCAAATTCATTGCCTGCTCTTGGATTGTTCAGGGTTTTGTATATTTTCTTGTTTCAGTTTTGGTAATTGATATGTATCTAAGAATCTGGAGATTTACTACAATGATTGTAGCAGCTATTTTCTCCATTTCCTAGTTACAAATTGAAGAATACCTGGTCTGGTCTAAAGTGTTCTCTCTCTCGTTGTCAAAGAACAAGAACTCCATAATTTTCTGCCTTGTGCCATCTCATCATAGCATCATTCAGGAGACCAACTGGACTGAAGTCATTGAAAGAATGACAACAATGCTGACTATGCAAATTATTCTACCAATTATTCCTTTTTTCTGGATTTTAACCTCTATCTAGATTTTCAATCTAATTTAGCCTTTAGCAACACATGAAGCTGCTAGACTTTGTACTTGTATATAAATATATTTGTATGAATATCTTTATGCATACAAAACTAATATTTACCTGCGTATAAGATATTTTGTTGCATCTCCTTACTATGAAAGTGAGATAGTATAAGAATGCAAGGGATAAGTGGGTCTCTACACCATGGAGGCTACATGTCTTCCTCCTTCCCTTGGAGGATAATTTATTAATCAAGTTCTCTTATCTGTATAAAGTACTGGCCTACTTTCCTCGGGCCATTTCCTCTTAAGAAGACTGATGACCCATTCTTAAAAATAATAGTTGAGATGCAACAATACTGTTTAAAATTTTCCCTTATATGAATAATAAACCTATCTGCAAAGATAGCTGAGGAACTACTCAAATGATTTATTGCTTCACAACCATAAAATTTATAATCTGTGTTAGTATAACCTATTGGAGAATGTAACAATGATGCTGAATTTAACATAATCACTTCCCACATTTTTATGAATTAATATTTAAGTGGTAGTGGAGAATACAGTGACATAGCCAAGAAGCATCTAATAGTGCAGTCCAGTCAAATTTTTGTTATAAAAGGCTTTTGAGAGAAAAGGAGATTAAAGACAAAATAGCAGTTTCATTTTTGGAGATGACTTATTAAGCTACTCAGTTAATTTTGAAATGTCACATGAAATTATAATTCTATGAGTATGGGTATATCAAGAGCCAAGATGAGCAAAATTACAAAATTATTGAGACACTTTCTTAGGTCACTAATGAAGTTTTCAGAATCTGTTAGACTTTCTTTAGGAAATGAGTAACAAATCCTTCATATCAATTAGTCAAGTCACAGCGGGGTCCCCTAAATGTGTTGTGTGTGTCTATTGCTGACATAGCGTATTACCACAGACATAGTGGCTCAAATGAATACAAGTTTATGCTCTTAAATTCTCTGGGTTAGAATTTCATCATGAAATTTTGGAATACAACTCAAGTCACAGAAGGGCTCCCTTTCCTTCTTAATCTGTATGAGAACATGTATCTTTGCATCTTTCAGTGCACTAATTGTCAGGATTCCCTTGCTCTTGCTGCCCTCCCTCCAACCCAAAAGCCAGTAACAGCGTGTATCTCTAACCTCCCTTCTATAATCACAGCTCCTTAATCTCTCTTCTGCTCCCACTTCCAATTTTAAGGATGCTCATAGTTACATTGAATCCCCTGAGATAACTTACTGTATTTCTCTGTTCTAATCGCAGCTGCGTTAAATCCAAAACAAATTATCATTATCCCTAATTCACAAGTTTATGAGATAAGCCATGAAGGTATTTGGGAGTGGGCACTATTATTATCTACCTTATACATGTTGTATATTCTACCTCTTTTCATTTTACCTGTAAAGCGAACTAGAATTCAGATCACTCCATACGTAAGCCTCATTATGCTTTAAGTAGGCAACTACTCTCATTGTTCTGTAAATTATATAGATAAATATCAATTTGAAAGGTAAGTCATCTTATACCTTGCTTTTCAGTTGTGGACAAAAAAAAAAAAAACACAGGGATGTCAGTATATATGAAATTGTTGCATGGGACATTTACAGCTGTATCCTGAAGAGGGAGTAGGAAAGATCTGATGAATCTACTGGAATTTTCCATGTCATCATTAGGAACACTAAGAAATAGAGGAGAAAATTCTCAGTTATTTCATATACCTCATTGCTAAAATGCTACTACACCTGCTGTAAGACACAACAAGCAGAGGAAGCCTTTGAGAAGAAGGAATGTCATTCTTTTTAATATAGTTAGAAGATTCTTCTTTATGTTAATTATGAGTGTCTTTCTGAACTGGAATGATTCGGAAAGGTCTTGGATAGTGAGAAGAAGGAATGTCATTCTTTTTAATATAGTTAGAAGATTCTTCTTTATGTTAATTATGAGTGTCTTTCTGAACTGGAATGATTCGGAAAGGTCTTGGATAGTGAGAGACACACGTTTATGACATAGGGGATGTCCTCTCTACATTTTCTGATTTAGACTATTGTACTGATATGGAATGAAGAAAAAATTATTTTGCAAGGTCGAGCTAGTATAGAGTGGAGAGCTATAAAAGTAGGGGAGAGACAGGAAAGACTCTGGAGCAAGAGCTCTGAGTAGGAAGATTAATGGAATACAGTGACCACGTGGAGACAGACACTAGCTGTGGCTGAAACTGCCAGCAGTCATTCAGAGGAAGGAAAGAGGGTACAAAAATGCAGGGGAGTTGACAAGAACTGCAGGTAAGCATGTAGAATTTGTTTAAATTGCTTCTGACTTCTGGTAAATACCAAACTTAAAACTTGGTTGGTCTTTGGAGAGGAGAGATGTTAGAGATTTGAAGAGAAATGTAACAATGTGGAGTAGAAAGCAGGCAGTAAATAGATGACCAAAATGTTATAATGATAAACATAAAAGAAAAAAATCAAAAGTAAGTTTGGATTAAAACTGATTCACTTATTCACTAATACACACTTATTCAGTTTTTTCTCATTTTTAGTTTAACATATATCTTCTTAAAACTATTTCAATTTCTTATTCTTACTTGTTTGAGGAATAAAGTAAGAGTCGCATACTCCAGTCAAATCCGTGACAGTCATAAGTGATAGCCTGACAGAAAAACAGGATGATACAAGCAAGAATAACAGCAATAAAAATGGGCTTTGGACTGAGATGAGGACACAAAAAGGACTACAGACCGACAAGAGACAAGCACTGTATGCAGGATACACCACAGAGAGACATCTCAGGGTATCTTCAAAGTTTAAAGCAAAGCATTGAGAAACGAAATAAGTGACAAAAAAGAGAAAACAAATCAAGAAGTGTATGTAAGTGCCAAAATGGTGTCCGAAGCGTATTTAGAAATGCAGCCTACAAAGACACTAGCAATAATTTTAGACTACAAAGTTCTAGTGCCCATGAAGATAACATAACATAAAAATTATAAGAATTGTTTTATATGTTTGAAAATTGGGGAAACATGATTCTATCTTTTTTTACTTTGTAAATAACTGAAGGATAGAGGTTGTCACTGCATTTATATAATTTTTCTTCACCACATGCAATTACAAAGATTGCCTGAATGTATACATGCACTCATAAATATGTATGTGCATATAAACACATATATGTGTACGTATGAATTTAAATTGTACTGATATTTCAATAGTAGTTTTGCAAGGAAATTTCATTCACAACAATATGCTAGTTTCTTTGTGTCCATATGTTTCTTTGTCTTCAAATACAATTATTTGATGCGTGCTTATTTTTAATAATTCAATCCTTTCTTTTGCACCCATATATCTGTATTTTCATTGTTTTGAAAGCAATTATAAGATACTTAGCAACAATTCAGTGTTTAATATTTAGCACAGAGTTACTTCAGAAGTTTAGCTGTGGTTACTAATTGTAGTCAAAGATATTTTGAGGAAAATATGAGTTTCTTGTATTTATCCAGATCCTTCTAGATTTATACTTGCGCATTACAGATTAAAATAAGATATTATACCCAGTCCATACCACTCAGGCCCCCAAGTATTTGACTTTACAAAAGTAGCAAATCAATCTTTGCCTTTTTAGCTTTCTTTAAGTGTGGTATATAAGACATTCATGTTTGGAACACTTGATATTTTAAGTGTTTTTTTAACATCATCACCCAAGCTATCTCATTACACTGCTCAGCATTTTTTGAAGAATTTCTCTGGAGCTGTAACGGAAATAATGCCTCTAAACCTATGCCAAGAGATGAGTTATGGGGAAGGCAGTCTAAAAATATGGCACTCAAGGGAGCACAAGTTATAAAACAGTGAAGGGAGTTCAAGAGCTGGAAATATAGGTCAATATGAATTCCCAACCTGGAAGCTCTGTAGAAGAATTTAGCCTGCTTGATGAACTGAGAGGGCAATAGAGAGCAAAGATGACAGATTAAGATGTGGTGAGAATCGGGGTGGCTCTGGGTGAAAGTCCTGACCCTTGATTCTGTCTTCTGTACTTTGATCTTTGGCTTACCCTTAGTTCATGAGATAAGTGAGACCCTAAGGATTTCTTTTCTCAGGTAAACATTTTGAATATGATTTGCTCTTATTCTGATCTGCATGCAATGTGAATATGAAAATTTGGTAGCTATAATGGCTTAAGTTTCCACATTTGTAAATATTGGGTCCTATTGGGTAAATATTGGGTGACTATTAAAAATTGTATGATGTCTTCAGTGTTTTTCAGGCTTTGGGTAAATTCAGGTCTATACATGTTCTGCTCAAATGTGTTTTGGGATCTTAACCTTGAAACTTCCAGTGTTTCACTTAAATCTGTCTGAAATAATTTTGTCTTCTTTTACCTCATGGAAAAATATAACAGAGAACATTCAGTAGAATGTGAAAAATGCTTCCTACTTTGCTTAGGTATGCAGCATTAGTGATTTGCTACTTAATGATTGACCTAAAGGGTCATACCTGAAGAATTCCAATAGCAGAGAATATCAGAGTTAAATTGCGTATCTCTTTCTAAGATGAGTAGTCATTATTTTTGGAAGTCCACAGTTGTGTATATCCCGAGCTCAGTGCTTGGTAATGGGTGATCCTTCATTTTAGGTGTAGTTGGACAATGGTGTTTCAATTTGAGCTTCATGGTTAGTTTTCTAGACTACCAGCATCACGGGATCAGATATATAGAACATTTGGAGAAAATATCTTATCTAGCCATACATTGTCTTGGCAGCAGGAAGAAAAAGTACTTTCCCTACTTTTGGAAACTAAAGGAAGGAACCATGGAAACTGATCGCCAAATATATCTCATGATGATACATCGGGGTCCTTTGTAAAAGCAACACAGAATGCCAAGAGGAAAAAAGTTTGCCTATAGATCCATATGATACTTACAAACAATGATTGTTCATCCAAAGAGTAACATATTAAATAGCAGGTAATTTCCCTAGTCTTCTAAAACGGGGTAACCCTATTACTCTGTCACTGATATGTGTGCTCCTGCATAAACCTCAACATACACAAGTAAGATGGCCCTCAAAATCATGCCACAGTGGACTCACGAACATCACACAGTTAGAAGGTATCATCGTCCTTCTGTTTTGAAAATTCAGCTGACTTTATGTGACTGGAATGAACAGATGCTATTGAAAGGCATTTCTGCTCAGAGGCACTCAGAGAAATGTCTCCAAAATGATCCTTTTGTGGACTTCTCAAGATATGATTTTTATGTTCACCGAATGTCTCTTCTGTTCATTATTCTCGTTTTTATTGCTTGTTATCAGTCACAGTGCCCACACAGTGGCACTTAATTCCTGTATATTGTCACCACTACTACATTTACAGTTTTTGAGCTTCTAGTACAACTGCATTTTTTTTGCCTGACAGAAATTTCATTTTTTTTAAAAAAAGAAGAAAACATTAAAATATCTCAGAGATTAGAAAAATGATGTAAATTTTTCATTAAAATATTTGAGTTTATAAATGGGTATGTTAGCCTGAAAGAGATAATATGAGAATTTTAACAAATAATTGTAAGCTAACGTGAAATGGGGGTTCATTTTATTATTTTATTACTCTCCTGTAAAGGGCTTTCTTCTCTCTATTAAGAAATATTATCTTGGTAACTTTATTATTTGAAAAAATTTCATTTTAATAATCATAACTTTCAAAAATCCTTTTATTCTCACCTGTGGATTATTGAAAATGATACCCATACAACAGTTTAATAAAAATTCTCTTGGTACTATGATTTTCATTGTATTTATATTTGTAAACAAATTTTCAAAGGTAAGATATCTTTAAAATCTTTTATTCAAAATGTTCTGACCAAGATGTGTCTCAAAATTGAGAATTTTTCATATTTGGGAAAGATATAATCTGGCTGATGCTACAGAAATCTTGCATAAATCATATAGTAAAATATTATAATCAAACACAGTGTTTTTGCTTTAGGAAGATAGACAAAAATCCACACAATGGATTCACAACCATTCAAGTAAGGATAGGTTTCAAAATAACCTTCAAAATCTTTTTATTTTAAACAAATTGGTAACTTTATAAAATTGGTATTTTTGTGTGGCAGATTTAGTTTTGTGAACCAAATATTGTTTCTCTCTTCTCAAATCACGTACAGTCTCACCCTTAAATCAAAGTGTTGAAGGCAACTTTACAAAAACAGGCATTAAGGGAGATAATACTGTTGATACAGTTTTATGGAAGTCTTTTAATATTACTGTATTTGTTTAGCAGTTCAGGAACAATGTTGAATGTAAAACTACTGAGAAACCTGTAAACAAATGAGGAAAGATTACTATGAAATAGTTTTGTAGAATTGTTCTACCTGATTCTTATTAATTTTCATACTATTTTGGTTAATTAGTTATTTAGGTTGGCCCAACTTTTTAATAAGTATGTTTCAAAATTGAATTTGTATTGCCATGACATAAACATATCAAACATTGTTAAGGGATAATATAGATAGTGACTTTCATGTTTCTCCTTTCATACCATCAAAGTTCACAGAAATATAAACATGAATGCTTGTATATGTGCAAAATATAATGTATTGATATATTCATAAATTGTACAGTATACATACATTATGCAAACCTATCTGTGTGCATGTGTGTGTGTGGACTCACAGCTGCAGGTAAGTAAAGCAAAATATTTTAAAGAAAGGACTGTGGTTAGTTTTTGTTTTACATTTTGTTTTTGGTACCAAAATACAAGGGCAAACCAAGGTGAAATTTTGAATATTTTCCTTTTCACTAAACATTGTTTAAATATTTTGACATGCACTGAAATGATTAAATAGATACTTTTTGCTCATCAGTTGTGAAAACATTTATTTTACAATATTAAATCAAGCTTGTATTTTTTAGAAAGTTCTTTTTTTAATTATTCACTACAATTCATTAATTAAGCTTTTTAATGCATAGATTTGTTTTTAACAATTTTGGCTGTGTTTTCTTCATATCTTATTGGCAACATGTGATAAAATGTAAAGATTTATTTCTTTTATATTATGGGTATTTTATATAAAAAGGAATTATTCCTAGGTTTTAAATAACCCAGCCAAGTTTTTATGTGACCTTGAGGGTATGTTGTTAGTTTATTTACTGACTAACTCCCTATTTTGTGTACATACAAGTTTTCTGTTCTCTTAAAAACATTTTTAACAGTTATGTTTATGAAAAATATAGAACATAATAACAATTTTATTTTCTTCTGTACTTAATTTAAAACTGAATACAATTAGCTTTGAATAAATGATGCATTGAAATATAAATAATTTTACAAGTATCATGCATATATGTTGTAGGCAGGGATTGGAAGGAAAACAATTATACACCAGACACATAATTTATAGTATTATTTTCTAATAGTCACTTAATGACTTAAATATAAGAAGAATAGGAAATCTGTCCACACACTAAAGACCTAGAAAATCCATTCAAGGGTCTGGATCCCATGGAAATATCCTGTATGAGTCCAGTTAAAGACCTAGAGCTCATGACAGTGTCTCTCACAAGTCCAGCTGCAGGCTGAGAGCCCATAAAGACTCATGAAAGTCTGTTTCAAGGATCTTCATTGCGAAGGCCCAAGGTCAGTGGTGGAAGCTAGAAAGTCTGTGCCAGAGGGATGAAGGATCTGTGTCAGTAGGCTGAGGGTTCTTCACTGGAGCCAAGAATCAATGTTCAGTGTAAGGACCAGACCACCCTGGAGAAGTGCCACGGTCAATCTCAGTGACACTGAAGTTTCGAGCTTCTCTGATGATGAGAACAGCTACGTTCACATCAGGGAAGAAGCTCAACAGACTCCTTCAGGAGAACACACGGCAACAGGAGGACCCTTGGCAACAAACCAACAGGCCATCCACACTCAGCACCATGCTAATTCAGTTCAGTTGGATGTTAAGCTGACCACCAGTTTTCAATCCATCACAGTGCACCTCTGAACAACTTGACAACCAGACACAACATATTCATACAAACTTAGAATTGCATGATTTTGTTTGTCCTTACTTAAGTATAAGCAAAATAAACATACATAATGTAAATAAAACTATGAAACTACAAAAATAAAATAACAATATGTGTGATGTCATACATCCAGATGTCATTTGAGTTTGTCTTAATTGTAAAGCAGAAATCATTTATTCAATGATAATATGTGAACTTTTTAAAATTTGTATTCATCCTGCAGATATCTTGAGAAAAAAAAACTAAAGTTTTTCTGAACCTTATATTAACTAAGAACATTTTCCAAGACATAATTATTATAACATCTCTTGGGAATACATGAACTGTATGTTTGGTAATGGATAGTGCAAGGTTAATTCATTTGCTATAAACAATCTTTACAAAGACAACTACTTTAACCAACAAAGCAATATTTTGTTAAAGTCATTTATCATCACAATTTTATACTATTAGATGACAACACCTATAATTTTTAATGATCCAAAATCCATCTCCAAGAAACTAAAATAATGACTTAATAATAGATTCTAATAAATAAATACTACCCATTAGCTAAAGACCATGTCTTTAATATATAAAATTTATACATTAGGAACAGAATCTTTCTGAAAACTCACATTTTACTGTATTCTGCCAGAATGGCCATCTTATGACCATTTATGCAGTTAATTTCATCTGAATTTCAGATTCCTTAATGAAATATTTTTAAAAGGTTTCCAATTAGTTATAAATATACATGTTTATGGTGTACAGTGCAATGACTTGATATATATATTCATGATATAACAAAAAAATCAGGTTAGTTGGCACATCCATCTCTTATTTTTGTGGAGAGAACATTCAGAAACCTCTCATCTTTATGTTGACTTTATTGTATTGCTCATATTTCCAAACAATGACCAACCTAAATTTTTATGTAGTGCCATCTGGATCTATTGATTGGGGAGTAAACAAAGTAAAAGACAGAAAAGATATTAATTTTAAGCAAAGACTAGTGAAATTAAAATTTTGGCCCTATAATCTGCTGTTATGAAGTTTCAGCATTTCTCATGCATATGGAATTATTTCTAGTTGGAAGCTATATTTTCTTGAAAGAAAGTTGATATACTATAAGGACAAATTGAATATTTTTAGTGTATTAGCTGAGGTCTATTAGTATGCATCAGACTGCTTACTGTGTATACATTATTTTCACCACTTTTGTATTTATAAAAATCATCATAAATGTCACAGTTAAAATATATGACTTAGCAACATATTTTGTCAACAAGGGTATAGGTGGAAAATACTCTAATAGTGACCAAGTGACTTCATACATAACTACGCAAATAATTTTAGGTCCTTGTAAAATATAGTTTTAAAAAAGTAGTATTTTTGATTTCCTTATTACTAAATTAATCTCATAATAAATAATCATGAAAATCTATACAGTTCCTAAATGTTGAATAGCCTCTGCACTGTGTCCTAATTTATGACTTTGTAAATGAAGTGACTCACATTAATTTTCATAGTTCTTGCTACTTAAGCAGATGCTCAAATAGAAAAAAGCTTCAAAAATATTCATAATCATAAATCAAAGGAGAATATTATCCACTAAAATAAACTAGACAACTTTATTATTTTTCTGGAAAGCATGAACACAGTGTAGAGCCTCATTACTGAACTTAAACATCAAATGGAAAAAATAAGTGAAGAATATGATCATAAAATGATTTTAATATGCAAAATAATAACTGGAAGAAAATAGTTATGGATGCTGTATTAGATAAGAGCTGAGCCAAACAATTTTGGAAATTTTTTAGCTGCTGAACATCATTGTTGGTAGCTTAATATGAGCTTCACCTGCTTAATAAGTAGTTTTATGGTGCTGTTGACAATTAAAACCTGGCAGAATGCAGCAGAGTAGAACTGTTTGCCTTATGGCTGGATAGCAAGAGAGCGAAGGGGCACAGCCTAGAGCCTCAGAAACCTCCCTGGACCTGATCTCTACAAGATTCCACCAGCTTCAAATGGAGCCATGGATGGAAGAACAAACTTTGGTGCATGGGTCTTTGGCTACACTTATCAAAATGATAGCTTCACAAAATCGTATTTTCTATGAAAAACATTAAAAAGTGTTCCAAAGCTCAAAAGAAAACTTCATAGCATGTGCAATGCAAATTGCATTATAAATGCTGTGAAAATGTGTCTGAATAGAATAAGGAGTCAAAGCTTAAAAGGTATGTTCAGCATGTATCTCAGGTTGCTTTTAGTTTCATACTACTTGTTTGGCTACAATAAGATATTTTGAAATACAAATTTAATGATTAGAACTAAAAACATTGTGGATATAGTATAGTTGGAACCAGTAGCTCGCAAGGAAAGAACAGTATAATCTGCTCACAGGAAAACACATCTGAGCTCTTGGCACGTTGTTATGGGGCACAGCCATGTAAGGCATCACAGTAATTAGGCTGACATTTTTTTATTAAAATGAGGCAACAGTAATTGTCATATATGACTTGTGTCATATGGCAAATTGTTTCTACTTTAAGGAAAAGTATTCCATGGCACAATAGGGTGACTACAATTAGCAATAATGCATTCAATATCTCAAAATAATTAACATTTACAATTATCTCGCCAAAAAGAATGAATGAAAGTTTCAGGTGACAGACATGTTCATAACTCAATGTATACATGAAAACAGCACATTGTACCTCATATAGATGTCCACATATTAACTGTTAATCAATAATTAATAAAAGCCTATCAGAATAAAATTCAAATGATAAGAAGTGGGAAATTTTTCCTCAATAAAGTAAATGGAATGCGTGATAATTCATAGGTTTCAAAATGCTGGAAACTGTGACTTCAGTTGCACTGTTCAGGGGTGTTTTTGTATGTGATTTTAGTGTAGTGCCTGGGGTCATTTAGTAAGAGGCAGATCCCTGACTCCCCAGCCCAGGTCCTTTAATTGCATGGGACTTGAGTCTGTGCATGGGGAAAGGTATGCAGACCAGGATTTCACCGTGGCTGACAGTCACATCTCCCCGGAAGCTCACATGTGAAGACCATATTTAGCCACCACTGTGGGTGCAATGAGGAGTATGAGAGTGTCTGTGTTCATCTTCACAAAAAGGGGTTCACCTTTCTCATCATAACATTGTCGTATTGTTCACGTTTTAATGGGTTTACCAGGCTCTCTGTGATGAATGTAAACTCTTAGTTAAATGAGAAAGATACTGTTAAAAAGATGTTCTCAAAAGCGAAGTATTTTTATCAGAACATATATGTCCACCGTTTATTGGCACTGGTGAAAATGAACTACAACCTTTCTATTATTTCACTTAAATTGTTAGAACATGAGAGAAAGCAATAGAATTCAATGCAAAATATCAGTTTCAAAATCCTGAACAGTACATGTAAGTGCAGAAGTGCAGCTTAAATGAAGTCTTTCAGGGAGCAAATGAAAAACCAACATCTTTTCAGAATGGCCGTGAATGTTCTACTCAACATACTCGAAGCCTAGCTAAGATTTCTTTCCAGGATAAAAACATGAGGCTGCCAGAAGGGTTATTTTTCTTTTATATTTCATAAAGACAGTAAACAAAAAGGTAAACAAACAAACAAGCAAGGATGTCTGATAAAGATAAAGACTCCTAGAAATTCGGACACTTTGGAGTAAAACTATCTGCAGTGAAACTCTGTGGCTAGGGGGCCAATAAAAAAGTTTAGCAGAAGAATTATTCCACACAGGAGTTGAGAACAAGTAATAGATTATCCATGGGGAAGTAACACGAAGCTTTGTAACTGCATAGACTATTTCTGAGAGACACAGACAGGAAACTAAAGAAAAGGTGATAAGAAAGACGGACCACAGATCATCCAATAAAAAAGAAATGCAAAATGCTTCTCATATGATGCAACATGACAAAAGGTACCGATTTTGGACATGATGGAAAATGGGTTTATTAAATATTCTTTCACTACAGAAATGCCCTTTGTGTAAATGTGCCGTTGCAGCAAATATTAACAAAATCATTTTGGGAGTAATTTGGATTTTTGGTAATCCTTCTACTACTCCCTCTTCATCACTACTGTGTTACTTTTAAATATCTCAAGCACTGGGCCTTTTTCACCTATATTGTGGTGTATGTTTGTGTGCCTGGATGTGCATCCATGTGATTCAGAATCATGCCACTTTATTTCCTTTTACTTTTGATTTTTGACTGTTTTTATTTTTGTTTGACTATTTTTAAGAAACTTTTGTACAATGGCTTATATTATTTAAAATACTTTTGATTCCAAGTCAGATTTACAAAATAGGCTATATTAAGGGAGTCTCAGCTTCTCTATCAGGAATGGTCCACTTATAATTCAGTTGACGTTTTCTGGGTTAGGACAACTGATATTAATTGTGATGTCAATTTGAATAAGAAATGCCTAGTAGACAGTTTAACACAGTTCTGGATGTGTCTGGATCACTAATGTATGAAAGACAGAGTATAGACAGACAGACAGACAGACAGATAGATTGATAGATAGATAGATAGATAGATAGATAGATAGATAGATAGATAGATAGAGATAGATTGATAGAATTAAATCTGTTCTACTACTGAATGAATCCTAAGTGATACAGGGAGTGACAGATATGTAACTTGTTCCTTTATGTGCTAAGTATTGCAGAAACTTGAAATTATGACCTATGCTCTGTTTCTCAAATTTACATTTATCTAAATACTAGATTTATAAAAGATAGGAAGTTTTGTTCATATACATGTTACATACCATTACATGTATAGTATTACTTCTGATTTTAATTATTATAACCATCTGACAATACAAGATTTTTTTAATGAAACCTGATACTAGAATCTTAATATCTGACTGAATAACAAAGAGGAAGAATGTGAATTTCATACTACATGATAAGAAAACTGAATAGATAATCATGTATTCAATGACTATGTTATAAGTAGCCATACCTTAAAGAAACAATTATACTGATAAGCAACATCCATAATCAGTAGAAAAAGAGCATAAGACAATTTTCATTATCAAATTATTACAACATAGTTAAATCATATTAAAGGAAAAATCAATGAAGGACATAGCATCTGTATAGTACTAGCCAAAAATATGGACAATTTAGAAAGAAAGCCAAATCATAATGCAGCAATATACAAATAATTGTACAAGAGAAAAGCAAGATATAAGGCTTCAGAAAATACATCCTTGTGCTTTTTTTTGGTTATGTTATTAATAAGTGAAGCTAAATCTTGTTGTAAGATGTTGCATTAGACATACATTGAAATGTTCTTTATTATTAATTTAATAAAAGATTAATTTTAATACTATTTTGTTTTTTCTTTCTTAGTTACTACTTAGCACTTAAATAGTTGACCATTTTAATTTTCTATGTTTATTATTTTCCATGCATATAAAAACATTTTGTCTTTTTCCACTGCCTCATGCTTATCTCAAGTATTTTATATACATGAGATATATGGTTATTTTTAAACAGTTGTATTTAAGTGTAACTGATATAAGAGGAACTATCCATATCTATTGTATACATGGATGCACACATATAGAAACACGTATGATGCCATCACCATAATAAACGTTTTTAACATCTGCAAAATTTTCCTTATGCCCATTTATTTTCACATGTATTTATGTGTGCATAAAAGGATCTAACACAAAACTTAGCTTTTAAATGTTTTGAAGTGCGCACTCCACTATTGTTAATGAAAGGCACTATGCTTAATAGTGGATCTCTAGAAATTTTTTTATCCAGCATAACTGAAACTTTACACCACTGACAATCAATTCTCCATCTTCACTCACAGCTCTCGGTCACCACTGATGTTCATTGACCCCATGGTATGGTCTATTTTAGATATATCATTAGAAGTGGAATTGTGCTGCATTTTCTTTCCGTGACAGCTTACTTCACTTACCAAAATGTCCTCTAAGTTCATCCATGGTGCCACTGGTGGTAAATGTGCCTTGTTTTTAAAATATCTAGCTAATCCTAATACTTCATTGTATGTACATAACACATTTTATTCTACACATTCATCAGTTGATGAGTAGCTAGCTGGGATGTCTCCACATCTTGGACATTGTGAATACTGCTATAGAATACAGATATCTCTTTAAGATTCTGAACTCAAGTGTTTGGGTATGTACCCAGGAGAAACATACATGGATAAAATGGTAGTTCTATTTTTAATATGTTGGGGGACCCCATGCTGTATTCTTTAACTGCTGCCACATTTCACATTTCATGTAATGTACAAAAGTTCCAATTTCTCCACATCCTTGTCAGCACTTTTTCTCTTTTGCTTTTTTAATAACCTTCCTAGCAGCTGTGAAATGATACCACATTGTGCTTTGGAGTTACATTAGTGATGTTGAGTATCCTTTTTATATATATGTTGGTCATTTGGATATCTTCTTTATTGTTATTATTCTCCTTTTAGCTACTTAAAATATTTTATTTATTTATTTGGTACCAGGATCAACCTCGCACTTGCCAGACATGCACTTATGCTGCTGAGCTAAATTCCTGGAAAAATATTTTAATATTTACTCCATTTTTCAGTATTTTTGTGGTCCTTGTTGGTTTCACCTTACACTTTTTACTTTGAGCTGCCATTTATCAGAATATTTCTTTCTTTTCTTTCATGGTGTGACTTCATGCTTATGCATGTGTGCAAATATATAGATATATGTGTGTATGTCATATGTGTAAATACAGATGTCTCACATAGGGGCTTGCCTGTAAGATAAAATACTTGAGCATGTACATATTGTGATCATGCTGATTCTGTATTAATAATCATTTCTTTTCATAGTTTATTATACATACCATTGATTTAACTAAAGTTAGATGGACGTGAACAAGGAGTTGGCAAGGGAAGTAACATCTTGGATTTAGAGACACCAAACTTGGATAAACTTATGTCTGTACATGTTCACTTTGTGCTTTGGAAAGTGCGGAGTTTTCATCCCTGAATGAACAAGACTCTCTGATGATTTTGTGTGTAGCCACGTGGAATATAAACTGTTGGTGTAATGAGAGTTTACATGTTCCTTCATCCACCTGGGTTAGTAGCCACTTCATGTAATTGTTACTCTCTCTCCATCTCTTCTCAATGCTAATGCTACAAATTTCTTTTACAAAGGATGAGGTAGCAGTGGGATCCCATTCAACTCTAACTTTGACTCTCAGTTAAAAATATTTCCTTTTTGTTTTATTATTTTTCTTTGTTAAGTAGTTACCAGTTTGTTCATCTGCTGAATATCTACATTTCTTCTTTGGGCAATTGTTAAGTTTCTTGTGCATTTGTTTTATGATATCTACAAATTTCCTTGCCCACTTTTCATATTAATTTATTTATCATAAATATTATTTCTGTTTCTCCATTTGTCATTTGCCTTTTAACTATTGTTCTTTTTTTTCTATATATAAATATTGGAGATTTTGAAATAAAATATGATAATATATTAGTTTTCAATTCTACTTGGTCTTAGGAAAAGACTTTTTTATCCTGAGAGGCAAACATTATTCAATACTCCATTTATTTTTGCTTTTTAAAAATTTACTTTTTTCAAGGATTTGATCTAGATGTTGTTTGAAATTGTCGCAAAGTGTTTCCACTATCAGCACATTCTCCAGATTTGTTTTAGAAGTCTATGCATTTGAGAGATATTTTGCAAACATTATTGCTGGAAATTAAGTTTGTTTACAAGATTATTGTATATGGAGTTTTTTTTTCTTTTTTTTTTTTTAATCTTCGTTTTCACAGAGGGGAAAAATCCTCATGTATTTCACTCATTTGTATTTATCTTGCTGACAGTTTAGAGTCTTTTGTTGTCTCATCCTTGGATCTTGCCTTGTTTTTAAAGAAGCTCTCCAGTTATGTTTGCTTTTAGCTCATTTGGCTAAGGTTCATTTTTAGATTTAGCAAAACTATGGTGAAGCAAGTGGACAGTGTGTGAAATATGTCCAGAGGGAAATGTTAAATAAAATAATGCACAGGTCATGGTGTGAACTAAAACAAGTGTTATTCCTGACTCACTTGAACTTGCTTGCCCCTGTAAAACTTACCTCCACATGCAGCTCAATTGTAGCTTGCCACTTCCCGATAGGACTTTGACACAAATCAGAAAGCAACTGAATTGTTATGGGCCTCTGTGCTGTCCAACCTGTCTGTTAATGTTAATCTGTATTTGCATCTTGTCTGAGTGTGAGCATCACTGTCTCAGCTCCACCTCATATCATCAGGCATTAGATTCTCATAAGGAGTGTGTAATCTGCACATATCACAATCAGGGCTCACAGTAAGGTTCACATTGCTATGAATGTCTAATGCCACCTCTGATGTAACAATAGGAAGACATCAGAAGGTAATATGCGCAATGGGGAGCAGCTGTAAATACAAAATTTAACTTGCTTACCTCCTGCTGTGCAACCTAATCTTAACAAGTTATCGGCAGAGTGTGTGGGATACCGTATTCTTCCACCTTGAAGTCTGTACTGTAGAACCAGCCAACTGTGAATTAGAACCTCTGAAACTTTTGAACCCAATGAAACATAGCCTCTTTTACATTGTGAATGTCAGTTATTTTGTCCCAGTAATGGGAAAGCTGTCCAATACTCTCTATCCTTAAGAATGATGAAAATAGAAAGCTAAAATGTGGTGTAAAACCAAATCACTTTTGAAACATAACAGCTTAGCTACTTTTCTCATAGCTGAAACAAAATTTCCGACACCCACAAATTAAAGGAGTGGTGGTTTCAACGCAGAGTTTGCTGCCTCCGATGCAGGATGGCAAGGCAGAAGGGCACTGCAGAGAGAAATCACCCGTGCTAGGGCAGGAAGCAACAAGCAGCAGCTGCAGCTGCCTTCCTTCTGCCCCGCCATAGCCCATTCAAGCTCCGAGCCTATTGATTGGTGCAAATCACACTGAGGGCGGAGCTTCCATTATCCGCCCATTTAATCCCGTGTCACACCATTAACCCATATTAACCCATATTAGCTGTCTCTGAAGAGTCCCAACTATGACCACAGGAGGCAGGACATCTAGATACAAGCCATAGCAATAAGGCTAGAGATGCACATTTGCTCTAAAATGCAATTGAAATCTTAATATTTGAGCTTCAAAGTAAAAAAAAAAAAAAAAAAAAACTCCTATAACATTAGGTGCCTTAAACTGAAAGGTAGTTTATATTCATAAAGTTAGTTTTAGTTTTAGTCTTTTGACACAAAAAACAGGTAAACCACGGGCAATTTAACTGTGAGCAGACTGCAAATGAGATCAACCTTGACAGCATAAAGGTAAAACTGCAGCTGCAAGGTCTGGGAAGTGGCAGAACAAATATCAAGGAAATAGTTTTGACGTTAAAATGTGCACTGAATGTGTGGGAGTGGGAGCCGGGAGAAAAAGGTGATTTAAACATATTATCTAACGTGATACATAAAAGCAATTAAAATTAAATATAGAAGAAGAGATTTTTCAGAAGAGCCTGAGTGGAGTGGAGTTGGAGGAATCTGAATTACGTTTTTACCTTTCCAAACTGAAAATCCATATCTGAACATATTAAAGTAATAGCAATAAAGCAGTAAGTTTCCTTTGCAATCAAAGGAGAAGTTACCATTACAACAAAAATAAGAGCAAGTCAAAGTATGCATCTCTACAGTATGTGATTAGGATGAGGCAAGGCTGAGGTGAAGGATGAACAAAGGACACCTGAGTGTTTCGTCATATACAAATATTAAATTGATAAATGTTTTAGAATAAGATTTATAATAGACTCACATGAAAGTACTTGATAGGTTGATTTTCATGCTCGATTTGGGAGCTTAAATAAATTGTACAAATACTTGTTTAATTGCTCCTTACATTCAAACTACTTCTCTTATTTAAAAATTAAAAGCATTTCTCCTTTCTCTTCACTGTTGTGCAATTTTTACGGCAGTTGAGAATTTCAAATATCTTTGATCGGATCTAAACAAATGGGACAAGACAGTACATGTGGAAGAGCTGTTAAATAAAACAATTAAAAATTAGTTTCATTAACATGCTTTTGTCTTTCATATGTGTTTGCATAAAACAAAGGCAAGTTAAACCGTATTCAGCTAATTTGGAACAAGATATTCAGTCTATTTTGTTACAGGAGATAACAAAAGAATACACATCAATAGTGCATATATTGGTATATAGATTTAGATACAATCTGTGTTTCTCAGTAAAAGCAAGAAGTGATACAAAATAAAAATAGAAGGCAATCAAATATGGGTCTTTAAAATGTTCTGTGCAGTGGTTTGAAAATACTTGCCAATAATAGTTTCTAACCTGTAAATTTATTCCCATCCTCAACTGTGTATCTCTTCTTTCTCTGTATAGCTTGTGCAGACACATTTTATTTCACACACAGTTCATGCAATTAAATTATGGCTATAAATTCACAGTATGAAACAATTTCTCAAGGGCATCAATATGTGTACATGTGAATTTCAGTGTAATGAAAAAAGAGTCAAATAAAAAAAACAATAACCAACCAAATAATGGAGAAATTCAACAACATGATTGTAAAAGTGCAGGTGTAAGATAATGATGCAGCTAAATCCATGAAAATTTGGCACATCATATCAAATTAATTTGATAGTCAGTGTTTTTGTTATCAAGATGAAGGGTATTATAGCAGTGATATAAATTTGCAATCAAATTTTTCTCTAATAGGGGCCAACCTAGTCTGTTCAGCATAATCACATCTGAAAAATTTGGCACAAGTCTCCAAATAATTATGTCAATTGAAAGGCTTCCTCATAAAGAAAAACTGAAAAAAAAAATCACCTGATAAGGGTGAATGGAAGAAACAATGATGTATCTGAAATTGGAAACCTGATACAAATCACCTTTCATTAACTTATCATAAAATCTGTGGTCTGCATTAGATAAACACAGATTACGATACCATTAGCCAGACCTTCCTTTATTGGTGAACATGACACAAGAAATGTTAATGGTGATGATAAGAAAGACCACATACATTCTAGAGAACTAAAATCAGTTTAAATTCAGAACAGCAACCTTCACATATCATTTACATAATAGTTGGCAAAGGAGTTATTTAAAAGTTTTAGACTTTCAGTAAGTTTTGACTGAAATTTATTTGGCACAATTGAATGTGTGAAAGCACTTTAAAAGTATTACTGAGATGTATAATACATATTAATCTTAGGGTAGTGTCTCATTTGATTGTCCTAAACAGTGATAGCCTTTAGTAAAAGACCATTTTCACTTGAAATTGACATAACATAAAATTGCAAGTTGCTAGTAAAAAATGTTATCAATTGATCTTACATTATTAGATTCTTAAGATTCGTTTGAGAGTTATTCATTGATCATATAATTTAACTCTAATAATCACTCTAAAAACTCAACAAATAATAAACTTATTGTAGAAATTCTTTCTGGTGTGCACTGTTTTATATATCACTAAGTAAATAGTCTAAAAGCTCATTAAATGCTACAAACTGAAGTTTCTTATTCTCACATCTAATGCCAAGTAAAATATACTTATGTGTAAAGGTAAAAGTTATTAATCATGCATGTATAAATAGGGCATGATTTGGTCTCTGGAGGAGATAGAAAAGCTATAAGACACCAGTTAATTTTTACAGCAAGTAAAATGATGTGAAATAAGATATCTTTTCATTTACACAGTAAATATTACTGATAGATGATTTTGTGTTATAAATTAAAATCATGAAACTATGAATAAGATCTGTGTTACTCTTAAAATGGTTTATTGTATGTAAATATTGTATAAAATTATCATTTACAAAAGTGATATTATTAAGCTTATAATTTCAAAGGATGAAACCGAGGCATAAAGAAATAATGTAACTTGGCAATGCCACACAGCTAGTATGTGTCAAAAATGGCCAGAAATCCAGCTCCCAATCTCAAAGAAAACTGAGAATGGTTTAAAGGCATTTTCATGAAAGGAAATTATTCTTATGAAAAATATTAAAGGCTACTTACAATATATATTTCTGTCCTATCAGAAATGCAGTCTTAAAATACATTTTAAAATTCGCCTGACACACTGCTATTTTGACTGCAGAGGTTATAATGCTATTTGATGTTTTAATAAAGCTCCAGTTGAATGGTTAAGAGAAGCTAGAAAGCACACATTAACAAACCATCAGGGAAGAGGCATTGTCTCTTAATTATTATTCCTTTGAAGGTCAGTAAAGAGAATGGAATTAAAGAATGATGTTTCTAAATTAAAAATAAAATGTAACCATGTGTTGATAAACAGCTTTTGTTTTCTAAACTGTTTCCTCCGACCATTTTAAAGTTTTAAAGAAATGATATTTGCCTTCTCATAACAATACAGACATCTACATCCACTTATCACTAAAATGTACATCGAGTCATTCTAGAGCTAGTATCATCCGAAGTCTGAGCTACAGCCCCCTGCCCTGCAGAAAACAAGAAATCACCTATATGCAAATTGCTTGCACTTGAACTCTTGCATCACAGACAGTGATTCTCCTTTTGTGGAACACATACTTAATGTGGACATCTTCTTGCCCAAAGGGCAATGCCAATCACTGTCTTCTATAGCCTTCTATCATATATTCATTGTTTCACAATCATGGAGATATTATTCTGGCCCAAAACCACTAGTTTTCATCAAAATGACTATTGATGGCTTCACACTGATGAAATTTACTGCCTTTAAGACACATTGCATCACCTCAAAGCAGTTAGCCCACTAAATATTGGATAAGCATATTGAAAAGTCAGTTCAAGTTTCTGGTAGGTGACAATACTATATGTCTGGGATAATTTTATGAGACAACAAAAGAAGCTTGAAAACTCTGGACTGTAACTATATTTTCACCTATTTCTTTTGTTGCCAGAGCACAGAACTAGCTTATATATTGCATGCATATATATGTGCAAATGGATTCATTATATATATATATATATATATATATATATATATATATACAGTATGCATTTTATATATTATGGATGCATAAATTCATATATATGTATACATACGTATATGTATATATGTATATAAGTATATATATGGATGTGTATATATATCTATAAATATAGTATATATATATAAATATATATATGTATATTTATCATATACCTAGGTACCTGCTGGAATCTCATATTCTACTTTTGAATTTGGGAATGGCCATGTAACATTCACAAAAAAATTTTAAAAATAACAGAAATATGAGTTACCTGTAGCTGACGATTGAAATACCAGAGTGTCCTTACTCTCTTCCAAGCCCATGTTATGACCAGCTGTAGTTTAGATTATGGTTAGTCCCTACCCTTGTGCCCCAGAGAAATGATGAACAGAGCTTCAGCAAACCTATGACCAGAAAGTAGTTTAGTGAAAAGCAAACCTGTGCTATTGTGAGGCACTGAGACTTGTGGCTTTCTCCTGCATTATTAACCAGATCATTCTTAGAGGATTAAACAGGGCATTACAATAGTCATTGACAAAAAAATAAAAGAAACAATATATATATTATTCTATTTCATGCATGTGTGTGCATGTGTGCATGTGTGTGTGTGTGTGTGTGTGTGTGTAACCTCTCAAACTATAATGCTTGGCTGTCAGGGAGCAGGTAAACAAATTTTAGTGGTTGAAAGAATGTTATTCTCTTTAATACAACAATGCATCGTTTGAAAAATACTGCCTATGGCCATTTGAGATTCAATCACATACATAGTGAGTTTATATACTAAGGCTAGAAGTCATGAAACAGACTGTTAGTGCTGTATTGGTCATCTTAGCTGTATTTTTACAAGATAGTCCTAGAAAGAGATAAATTTAGATGAATACTAGTATGCAAGTAAAACAGAGTGGACAATTCATAAATTCAAAAGTTTGCATTTATAGGGACCAAATGCCCTGAATTTGAGGAAAGATAGCCTCTTTAACAAATCACGCTGGGAAAATTTGGTACACTCATAACGTCCACTATGCACTCAGCTAAAATAAAGATGAAACAAGATCTAGACACTGCCAAGAGAAATACTTAACCTGCTGGAATACAAAATAGAAAAAAAGTCTTGAAGCTATGAGTGGAGACAAAGACTTTCTGTGAAAATTCCCAAGGGCATAAGAAATAATACCTCGAACCAATAAATGGGGTGACATCAAATTAAGAAGCTTTTGAACAGTAAACCACAAACAGAGTGCAGAGATAATCTACAGAATAGGAAACAAGTTTTTACCAGCTACTCCTCAGAGAAAGGACTCATAACTAGACTAGAAATTCAAAAAGTTAGACTCCCAAATTTAATGACCCAATTAAAAATAGGCATCTGAAATGAATAGACACTTCTCAGATAAAGAAACATACACGACAAATATATACTTGAAAAAATACTCAACATCACAAGCCATTTGAGGAATGCAAGTTAAGACAACACTGAGATCCTATTGCACTTGAGTGAAAACAGATACTGTTAATAAATCACCCAATAATAGATGTTGGAAGGGGCGTTGGAGGGGAGTGGAAAGAAATGCTTCTCCATTTGCAGGGAGTTTAGACTCCCAGTTTGTGGGAGTATAGACTTGTAGAACCACTATGGCGATTCCTCAACATACTAAAACTAGAAATTCTATTTGACTCAGCTATTCTTTCTCTAGGTAATTATCCAAAATAGTTAAAAGCTATTATCTCACAGCAATGTATGTATACCTATATTTATAACAAGGCAACTCATGGTAGCTAATATTTGGCCTATAGAGTCATCAATAGGTGAATGGACAAAGGTAATACGGTCTTTGTTCACAGTGGAGGATTACTGTTGCATAAAGAAGGATGAACTTTGGTCATGTGCAGGAAAGTGAGTGAAACTTTGGACCAAATTATTAAGTGAAGTCACTCAGACACACAAGCTTAAGTATCACATAGTTTTGCTTATATGAAAAATTCAAAATACATATATAGTACATGTAGCAACATTAAATACTATCAATCTATGAAATCCAAATAAGATAAAATGTATTGCAATTCAGCATAGTGTAAACAAAAATGTAGCTTGATTTAGTACAATTTTCTTAAATGTGTTATGTTCTTTGGCCTATTAGTGTGTTTTTCAATGTGTATATAAGGTAACCAACTTTGTAAGTTCTTATAAATGAGTGAATGTGATGCTAGAAAGGAGGGGGATGGAGGTCAGGAGAAGAAAGGACTGAACGGTGTTAGTTCACATACTGGTTCCCTGCGGTGAATATAATCATGTTCTGCCAACTTGTGCTAACAAAAGTAAATAATAATAAAAGTAATTTTATAGACAAAACAGAGAAAAGAGAACTTGTATTTCTAGGTTTGGTACCATTTTTGCTATTATTTTCAGGGACTTTATTCTTTCCAACCCCAAATGCAAAAGATAAATCTTAAAGGTCTTTGATAAAAAATGACAAATTGAAACTGAATCTTACAAAAAAGTGTAAATGATCAATGTATAATCTATGCATACATGACTATACCAATATGATTTTAAATGCACAAATTTAAAACCAAAGCTTAGTGTGTATTAATATCCAAATTAAAAGCCAGGGACAGACTATTGTAGAAACTCCTTAACCTAGCCAAAATAGTGGACTTCCAGCTGGTTATAAATATCAACTGTTGGTTATTTTCTGTTTGCAAGAATGAAGACAGTGGCATGCATATATTAAGACACTCTCTTTTCTGTGTCATTTCATCACTTTTCCAATTGCTATTTTTCTTCTAGTTTACATAAGAGTATTGACCATAATTCATTTAACCATTATTTTTTAAGCCACTAGGATTCAAGTATTCAGATAGAGAGGAATTAACATCATTCAGAAACACACACAGTAACTGACGCCTGCTTAGGTATTCCATTTTGGTAAAATATTATAACATCTTTAGTTTCATGAGAAATAGTTGCATCATGGTAGGAAAAAGCAAATGGTCACTGGTGTCATTGCATGTGAGTTTAAATATAAGTAGTATCATGCATGCTTTTGCTCGGCAGTCAAAGATGTGAAATGTGCCAGGGATTTAAGGTTGGCTCTAATTCCCAAATTTGCACGGATTTCCTCTTCTTTCTAACTGCTAGGCATAATAAAACTGCAACGGTGCATGCTGACAGCTGCTCAGATGGGAAGTGGCAGATCCCAAAGAGAAAAGTGCAGCAGATATTACCTAATTTCATGGGAGGCAGCCTTCTTTCTTTCCTTGATCACACCTTAAATTCACCACAGACATTTCAAACAATATCCCGCTTCTTCTGTGACTTCTACCACATTTCTAGCACTTTTCTTATCGTCCTCCGTCAGAAAGTCTCTTCATATAAACTCGAGTGCTCCAAGTGAGATCTTTTTCTCTCCGTGAACATTATAACACAAAATACGCAGTGTATTGTTACTGCAACAAATATTATATATTACATTAAAATAATTCTACATATTTGCCTGCACTTTATGGTGAAAATCATGAAACTTTATAAGAGGACCTGTGGTACATAATTAAATAGTATATTAATATCCTATTGCGACTATAAAAATGATGATAATCAGGGGCTTAACATGAGACACGCTTATTTTCTTAGAATTTCGTAGGTTACCTATCTAAAGGCGTTTAGTAAGACCAAAATCAAAATGTCCACTGGGTGGCGCTGCTTCTCGGGGCTCTGGGAATCCTCCTCCCAGTTAGCAGGAAAGACCCTTGGCTCCTGAAACCTAAGTAATTGTATCACTATGACCTTTGTTCCAGTTATCACCTCTCTTGCTCCTGCCTCCCTTTTACCTCTTTTATTATTACGTTGGGCTTATCTTGATCATTTAAGGCAGTCCTTCCTTAGGATTCTTCACAGACATCTGCAAAGTCTCCTGTTACAGAAAATATATTCAGAGCATACAAGGATTAGACAATAGACATCTTCCAGTGGCCATTATTTTGCCTAATGAACAGAGAAAAGCACTCTATAGGTTAGGATAAGGAAAGTCAAGATGTAAATGTACCATTACTCCCCATTGAATAGTATTAATAATAATAATAATAGATTCTCATTAAGTCCCTGAAATTATTTAGACACAGGAAAATTGATCCTAACTTTAAATGTAAAATTGCAAAACATAAACTATAATGATAACAAATACAAAGCATTATACTAGGTAGGAAAACCTAAACAGAGACTTTGTTTAATAGGATCTCAGTTTTGCTATGGGTATGGTATTAGACCTGTGCAAAAACTTAGGGCTACAGTCATTTTTAAAGTAAAGAAAAGTAAATAACTGGATCTTAACACAAATCACAATACTCAATCATAGAAAACTAGAGATTTTAAAATTTTAAGAAAATGTCTTAAACAAGAATTCTTTAAGTAATATGTAAAACCTCCACAAATCACTATGTTAAAGACTGATTTAGTCACAGTAAAAATTGTTATTTTTATTTATCAACTTTTATCTTAAATCCTTTCAAATAAGTAAGACAAGATAGGGGCTTTGAGAAATACTTGCACAATCATATCAGAAAAAAACAGGAAAAATTGTATAGAATTTCTCCATATTAATAAGGAAACAAAAAATTTACATTGCCAAAACACTTTAATAGATGTTCAGAGATGAATGAATTTGAATGTCCAATACACATTATAAATTAAACATACAATGGAACATTATTTGTTATCTGTAAGTCTTCCAAAAATTTTAAAAGTATGACAAGTCAAAGTTGAAAATATTGTGTGACAATAATAATAAATATTTACCTCTTAATAGAAGTTAATTACATTTACCCCCTAGGAGTTAATTAAAACAACCACTTTATACAACTACTTGACTCTTTTAGAAAACTCAAAACATACATTCATGAATGCATATAAAGCAATTTCTCCTAGATACACATTCTGGAAGATTATACCCATGCACATGGCAACAAGACAAATAATGTTCAATATAAAATTATATGTAAAAAAATTAAAAATAGAAGTAAATTGCATAACTGAACAGAAGAATGGATTAATATATTTCAATAATATTTGTTCCAAGCAAATATATTTTCCTTAGGAGTTGTAGCATTTCATGTCGAGTGGTATTCAGCAAATTGGGATACTAAACACATTTTAAATCTTCATAACACATTTAAAACATAACAGAAGGTAACAAATGATTTCAACAAAGTCCAGGTTCTCTTTCTTTTGTATCTCACAAAGAACAAAGATATTAAAAGTGAGCAAATAATTTAGGAAGCCTGGAAACAAAAAGCAAACTTTTGAATCAACAAATCCATTGTACAGATAATTAAGGTCAGGAAAATATCAAAAATTAAGTAGAGGAAAATAAAATAAAATACTGTAGGCCCAAAGCATTTACATATTTCTGATTGCAAAAAATCACATGAAGACAATTTAAAATGCTTTGATATTTGGATGATTGGAAATAATAAGCACACAGAATTTGTGGTGAAAAGAGAAAAGCTAAGTCATGAGAGCCTAGGGCGGGCTGCCTTCATTCTCCACACTGCTGACATTTGCAGCACACCTCAGGCCACTAGTTTAATTCACAAAAACATAGCCATAATAATGTCCAGATAAGATAAACAAATGAAATGAAGTTTTACAGGAAAAAAATCAATAAAATAGAAATGCCCAATCAAGATAAAAGACATAAAACTTTCCACTAATATATGGAAAGAATGGAAAACATAAATAATTTAATGGGAAAATATATATTACTGAAATCAGCTGTAGAAATTGAGAATCTCTGTAGTTTACTAAACTTAGCATAAATAGAGAAAATCACGCTTTACCTCAAGAAGTATCAGAATGGGTTAGCACCTGTACATAAGAATTCTACAGAATCCAAATGATCTGAGTATAACTGAACTAGAAAATACCCATATGGTATTTTAACAAGATGGCTTGAAATCAGAAACCAAAAAATAGAACTTCATAATGGAGGAAAAGACATTTGGTGATCCAAAATAATACAATTAATATTATATGCTCAGTCCCTTTTAAAAATAAAGCCCATCGTGCAACAGTTGGGAAACCGAGTTCCTAAAATTAGAAGCTTATATAATTTTTACATAAAAGAACAGAAGAATGGATTGATATATTGCAATAAGATTTGTTCCAAGCAAATATATTTGTGGGTACAAAATTAAGGCTAAAGCCTTGAAAGAGGACTGAGAGTGTAGCTCAGTGGTAGAGAGCCTGCTTTTCAAGTTCAAGTCCATGAATTTGACGTCAAAATTCCTTCTCTTCTGCACCCCCAAAAAACCTTGGGAGAGATTCTTAACTGAAGGATCTGAAGTCACATTTGTCTCACAGAAATAATCACTCCTGCCCAAGAATCCTGTGGCAACCATCATTCCTCAAGGGAAGCATTAAATGTAATGCCGTCAAGTCACAAACGTAAATAAGTCATTCATTACTCACAGATAAATTCAACTCAAGACTAACTTCTTCAGTCAACAGTGATGGGGACACATTCTGAAAGAATAATTACATGTGTATGGAAAATAAGAGAGCAACCATCATCAGCCTCAGGTGGGATGTGAGTGTGTAGTTAAACAGACATAACACATTGGAATCAAAAGACAAAGTATTAGATATAATAGGCAAAACCAGCAACAGAACAAATAATTAAAATTACTAATTTTTCTCAATTATCAGAAATTAACATGTAGAATGTAAGACAGAAAAACACTAAATAATAACACTAAAATAAAATTTTCTCTAAATACTCTAAAAATAACTTCAAGGTGTGTGTGTGTGTATGTGTGTGTGTGTGTGTGTGTTTACAAAACTTTCTGAAGGTGATACAAGAAACTAATACAATTCAGCCTATGTTATTGTACAAAAACATCTATAAATTTCGAACCACGAATGCAATGTAATGATCAAATATCAGTAAGATTTTGAAAATAAATTGGCAAGAAACCTGCAAAATACATCTGGATTATATAGAAAGTGTGTTTTTCATTTTCAGTAAAACAAGATAAAATTAACCATAGGAAGTGAACAATGCAGCAGTGTTTACTGTTTGTAATGTGTATGTGCAACAAGTCTAAATCTAAAATACTTTCATCTACTCTAAAAACCAACACTCCGTAATACTTATTTCCTATTCTTCCCTGTCTTCTAAAACAGAACCTATCAATCTTTATTTTCTTTTGTTTCTATGGATTGACCTACTTTGAATACTTAACATAAATGAAATCACATTGACATGTCTTGTTTGTAGTTCCTTATTTCCATTAGTATGTTTTTTTAACCTTGCTAACTTATTTGCACTACTTTATGTCTCATTCTTTTTTAAATAATCAAATGTTTTTCTATTGCAATGTGACTCTTCTTGCTTTGATGATATTTGAATTGTTTCCACCTTTTGACTGATTTGAATGTAATCACGCAGGCACGTGTTTTTTTCAGTCTGTATTAAACTATTTTGGGTGTACTCTAGGAGACTTTAAAAAGAATCATAGAAATTTCTTTTACTGTATGATAAAATATTTTGTAAACACATGGTAATCTGTTTTCATGGCAATGATAAAAAGAGCGGTTAAAAAAAAAAAGACCGTATAACCAGAATGAAATCTTTGTGATTAAGGTGCTCCTCTGTGTTTGGTTATGATATATCACAGAGGAAGCACTTAATTCTGAGAAGAAATGCAGAAAATCTTAATTTGATAAGAAAACTAGAAAAACAATTGAAAGAAATAAAGCTAATTTAAATGCATATTCCAAACATTAAAAAAATTCAAATATTTCTCATAGGGTAACAATAAAATAATTAACAATGTTATAATGTTCACAATGTTATTTAGATTTATTCATTTAAAAATTAGAACAGATTAATACTTATATAGCTTTTAAAAATGAAACATTCCTTTAAAATAAGAAATAATATTAAAAATGTAAATGTTAATAAATTTAATTATATTATTTTTAAAATCACTTATGAGATGCAATATATGAGACACAGTAAAGCTATTAATCACATTTGGGGGTAAATATTTGCAGTATGTTTTCATTACCATCGAAAAATATAAATAATTTCAATAAATCACTCAGCTCAATGAATTATACAAAAATGAAGATATTCACAAGTGATGTCTTTATTTTGTAGTATGTTGTATTCTAGAGTACATTATGTGTTTATATATAGAATAAATGAGAATTTTAATTTTCTCCCCTTAGTAAACACTTGTTATATTTTATCACATCTTGATCATAGCTTAAGTTACAGAACTACAATCAGAAAAGCAAGGTTATCACCAGAGTTAGAAATCTCCTTGATCTTATGTTAGTGAGGCCATTTCGTACTTTTTATTAAAGCAGATAATGAGATGCTTATGAATTACTCAACTGGCCCGCAGAGTGTATCTTGGTGAAACAAATCTGATGGACACACAAAAGACATCTCTGGTTTTAATGATTTTCCTGGTTACAAATGAACAGCACTCAGAAACTCATTTATTAAAGGAGTAGATTGAATCAATTCTTCACTTATTTCACATCAGTTTGATTTTGTTTAACAGCTTCTTTATGCCCTTAAATATCTGAGACAATTTTCTTATAAGATAACTGCAAAGTCAAATAATGCAATTTTACTTTACACTTACAGAGATACAAGAAAATTATGAAACTTATGGATGACTTTTTTTTTTTTACCTAACACACAGAGAAGAATCTAAAGCTACCCACACATACCTCCTCTTCTATTCACCAATGAAATAATTACCTTTTATTTCCCGGTAACATAACCCACCAATTACTCTTGACAAATAGTTTATTCAGAACCTCTGAACACCTGTGCTAAGACATTCACTAACAAATCATTATTCAAAGGTTATGATTTTGAAAAATCTAAATAAATACAGCTTTCAGTTAAAAGACTACTCTTTAATTGCAGTTTTTCCCCCCTCTCTTAAAGTTCTGAAATGCTTTTGTGACAATCCACTCTACTTTTTCCCTCCCGAATAATTGCTATGTTCACTGTCAACACTATAAGTACTTTTTTGCAACTGACATACCAACATTTGAATGGTAAATCCTGAGTCTTGCGAAACTTACTCTTGCATTCAAAGCTGAGGGCAAACTATTAAGTCGGTTTTCCATGTGTTTGCATTGCATTCTTTCAACCTAAAACTCGCATGCCTCTTAAAACCTCACAACTGAACACAGCTACTTTTGAATCGATTATTTTAAAGGAAAAATGGCCTTAAAAATGTCAATCTCGGCAAATAAGTGAGGAGTATAATTAAAACAAAATAGATACACAAAAACTATGCAAAAGGACCTTGTCCTCATTTCACTTACTTGTTAGTAATTGTTCCACTGATTTAATTTTGTAACCATACATACAGGAGAATCAGCCTGTTTCCAACAGAATAGTTTGCTTCTCTAAGTGTTCCCTGCACCGCCTGCCATTTACAGAAGAACAATGGAGTGTTGCATCTTTAATGTAGTTAGCAAATAACTCTGATTGAAATCACTTTAATTAGTCATTTGAAAAGAATAGAAATTAGATTTATTAGAATAAACAAATATCCAACAAAGTAGAATCTACAGAGTGGAGACACAATTGGTATAACTCAGATCTTTCGTTTTGGGGATTTCAGTGAACTATACAGCAATGTTTTGAAAGGCAGTTTTGAGTTGATGGTACTGAGGAAAAGCTGAGGTATATCAAACACACTGTGATTTCTATTTGACTTCTAAATGATTTTTCCGTGGCTTCTTTCAACTTCTTTTTCTTTTTTCCCAACTTCTTTTCTTGCAGGGAGCTTAAGAGTTCCAATAATAAAATGGTAACTTAACAAGGAGAATATTATTAGCTACTTGATAGTGATTTTTCTCAAGACAATAGTACAGGACACATAGTGTAATGAGAGTTTTCAAGGGAGAAAGAATAAAGAGTTAGAAGCTATCAAATTGTGAACTTACCAGTAATTTTAATAAAAAAACATACTGCAAAATTAAAATAACAGGTGTATAAACATTGAGAAGTAATCAACACATTTAAGAATGTCACCAAGTGCTATTTAACTTTTTAATTACATATATGTTTTATTACATTATAGTTTGCATAAGGGTGTCCAATAGGCCTTGTGCTAAAGTCTTAACATTACCCTGGTAGGAGAAACTTAAAGGAGTAGTGGGGTCCTGCCCCTTCCTCTCCTTCCGCCTGGCCCTAAACTGAGGAGATTCTCTGATATTCGCACCTACCAAAGTGACCCGCCTCTCCACTGACCCAAATGCAATGGGACAACCCATCACAGACACAGGCTGGAGTTTCCAGAACTGTGAGCCAAACTTAACCTTTCCTCCTATAGGGTGATTGTCTCAGCTATTTTCTCACAGTAATGGAAAGCTGCCCTATACAGTCAGTTACCCTGCTTTTGTTTGTTTGCTTGTTTTAAAAAAATTGACAAACCTACTTGTGCTTAGTTACTCTATATAATTAGAAATGAGTAAATAAAAATTGTTGTTGATGTTATCAAGATAAATAAGTTTTCTGGCAACAGACAACAGGTTCATAGATTTAGGATCTTTTCAATTAATAACATTTTAATGAATACATTAATCAAATTGATTTTTGGTTGTAGATATAGTTACATACATGTGAATATATTATTGAAATTTCAAGATTTATCATGTGGTGTAGAACTTTTTATTTTACTTTACACAGCATATATATGTATAAGAAGGAGAATTGTGAAGTATGACTTATATAAAGATACCTCCAAAGAATATGTCATATGTCAGCAAAATACTATTATAGATATACCATAATTAATTTTGCCTAAATACCATTGGTGATTAACATGTTTCTTGTTTTGACAACCTAAGCAGTACTGTAGAGAGCAACAATAGAGTTAAATACTTTCATATAAAGAATTCAGAAACAAAGAATTTCACTGTATTTCATAAAATTTTTCTTTTTATAACTACTCTAAGAATTTTGATTTGTTAATCTCAGCAAATCATATAAAATTAGAAATAGGCATGATTAAAGTACATAAAAGTAAATATTTGAACATGAAAAAAAATCTGATCAATGATTAATTTCCATGTACTTAAGTCTCTGAAAAACAACCATCATTTGAACTGATTTGAAAATAAATACTAATTATGCATTTTAAAATTCATAGTTCAGTCAAAATAAATTCTATAACTTTTGCCATTATATTGATACTGAAAAGCACAATTGAGAAAATTTTGAACTATATCTTTGATATGTATTTTTCCTTTTTCTAAATTTTGGAATCATATTTTCTTCATGATGTTTGCAAACAAGGGCCTTAGTTTTCCAAGATATCAACTACTTTATTAAGATTCACCTGTCTGGAATCTAGCTTACCTTGTGTTCCTTCTTGTAGAATAAGTTCCTCTATTTTAATCTGGACAAATTGTTCTGTTGTCTCTCTAGACAACTGTGATTTATTCTAAATCCACTCCTGAATATTAATCAAATGGCATATTATAAAGCAATCCAATACCTATTTCTTCCTTCTATTAATTTCCAGGCTAAAAAGGTTAAAAGAATGCACAAATATAAATCATTTTCTTTTAAAAATATGCCACAAACTCAGGATTTGGAATACTGGTGAAGAAAAAGGAGAAATTAAATGTGATACACAAATCCTTCAGATAGGAACAAAATACTTAAAAATAGAACTGGAAAATATACTGTGAGTAACGAAGTCCAGCTATTTACACCTAGTCATTCTTTGCCTCTGTGGAGTTCTCTGAAACAATTATAGTCTTCTCAAATTTGACTTGAACTTTCTCAATTAGAGGAAATTATTAAGCTGGCTACCCTTTCTTGCAAATCAACTTTTAGTTTTGACGTTATTCAACATCTTATTTTTTTGTTCAGCTAAAGTTTTAACCACCACATAGAAACAAAATGCATACATATTTAATTGTATTTTGATACATGCATACTGTATAATATTTAAATTATAGTAAGTGCATCTATCATTCCAAGCAATTATCATTTCTTTATGGTGAAAATATTCAAAATCCTTTCATTTAGAAATCTGTAGTACATTATCATCATCTATACCCACGATGGTGTACAATTACAGACCAGGACTTCTTAGTCATATCTAAGTATAACCTAGTACCCAGCGAACATCATCACCTTTCTTTTTTATTTTTGGCATGACTCTCCCTGGCTACTGTCATTGTTTATTTATTTGTTTTGATGCTACAGATTGAACTCAGGGTCTTGCTTGTGCTAAGTTCTAACTAATGCTCCCAACCCATGACTTTTACTTAAAATGTTAAAATATCACCAGTGTAAACTTTGAATAATTTTAAAAATGACTAAGAAGGCTTATGCAAGGCTCTCCAAATATCTGTTTGAGTATAAATTTTCACTAATATGCAAACATCACTGTTTTGATAATTATCTATTTGTAGTACTGTGATTTATTTTATTATTAGAACATAGTTTCACAATAATGACAGTAACCTGTAACTACTGAGTATGGGTTACATGATAGGTCATTGTTAAAGCCTTTTGCAGTATTTATTTATAATATGTGATAGACTTTCCTCTTTTCATATACAAATTAACAGAGATTTATATTTTCTGTATACAGTCATCCTTTGGTACAGGGAAGTAGTTTCTGTGAAAGTTCAAGTCCCTCCTGTAACATGATATAATATTTATACTCATGCACCTCTCATCTTCATATATACTTCAAGTCATTTTTAGACAACTTATAATACCTACTACCAAACCTTAGTGTAAATAATTCTTATCTTGTACTAAAGTGTTTAGGGAATAGTAATTAAAAACACATATACTCATTAAAATGCAACTTTATTTTTCCTGAATATTTGAACTCCAGAGAAGAGGAAACTAGAATTGTATCTCTTGGAACATTTTTTTTTCTGATTTTAACTACAGATATATTTATTGGAAGGAAAATATTTTTTTTTTGGTCTCCAAATTACTTTAACCTATTTATATTCCTACTCAAAAGAACAGCACTTCAGAGAATTCAAAATCCATTACACATCATCTTTACTGCTAGTGAAATTTAGTGTCTTTTCTACAGTTATCTATTACTTTTTTTCTGTAGATGACTTTTTTATCTTTACTTCCTTGTGTAGTTCATTCTTATTTCAAGAGTTCATTTTATTTTAAGGATTTAGAGGGATGGGATGTCTTTATTTATTTTAAGCACAGTAATTATTGTGTATTATTTTAAACATCATAAAGTACTACTATCTCTCACTCGGCTCTTTGCTATTTTCCACTCTCTCAAAGCCAAAATTTGCAGGCAATTGGTCAGGTCTTGTCTTTTACTCATCATTGTATTAAAATATAACACTTGTGTATGCATAGTGTCTTTATTTTAATTACTGGGATAGATAAAACTGTCACCTTCTTACTCTTTTCTCCTATTTTTTCCACACAAAATATACTATCATCTTAGAATTTCTGTTTGACACTTCACTAAACTTCATCTTTCTATCTTTTATTAAATGGTATTTAAGTGGCTTCTTTATTTTGATGTAATATTCCATCTAATAATAACCCCTGAAAATAATTCATTGGAGGCAAAGTTTGTGCAAATATACACCTGGGGAATTACGTATTCAGTTCTCACTCTTGACTGACATTTTGGATGGAGCTGGAATTCTATTTTGGAATTTTTCTTTCAGATCATTGCTACACTCACTTCTGACTTCCAGCATTTCTTTTAAGAAGTCTGATGATATTCTAATTTCCAGTCCTTACAGATGGCATATTTCAATATTAATCTTGTTTCCAGAAATAGTAGGTTCCTCTCATTATGTTGGTTATTTGGAAATATCATAAAAATATGTATTCATTAATTACTGTATATTCTTAATACATTTCAACTCATTTTTAGTGCATTTGTCATTAATCATTGAAAATTACTTTTTAAAAATATTATTTTGTTAATTTTAAATTGTTATTTCTTCTCTCTGAAAAGTCATTTTTTATGGAATCATATTTTCACAGATTTAATAACAAGCATCTCCCTAAGGATATTGATTAGAATTGAATTCATTTTGATAAATACCCTCATTAATGTGATTATTTATATAATGACAATAAAGATTGTTTTAATTATTCCTTCTGAAGTTGGCTTTATAACTATAGAGCCACACAGTTTTGAAAAAAAATAAACAATCAGGTCATAAAATTAACATCTCTATAAAAACATTTCTAAAAGATAGGATTTTAAAAATTCCATATTACTTATTTATCCTGAGATAAGCAGCTCTTTCCATTCTTTTTACCAGCAGCACCTATAATTATGATGAGTTTTTAAAGTTTCTTCTAGGAAGGGCATTTTCTTCCTGCCTGTGAACCTGGTACCCTCTACATCATGTGCTCAGAGAGCTTTCCTGGGAGATTTATTTAGATATTAGCTCTTCATATAAGTTAATCTTTGTCCTGTAATCCCAGAAGTGAGGAAGCTGAGGCAGGAGAGTCGCTGTGAGTTTAAGGCTAGCCTGGGCTACAAAGTGAGTTCAAGGTCAGTCAGAATGACATAGCAAAATTCTATCTCAAAAACACAAATAAAAAAAACAGTCAATCTCATTTACTTCACAGTTATTTGTCATATAACATAATGTAATGGTCTTTGGTAAATATGATACTTCAGGTATGGTCTTTTTGTAAAAACAGTTTTTCTGATTACATCCATGTAAAAGATCATATGACTCCTTATTAAATTTATCAGCAAACCAGGAACGTGATTCACATGTGTAATCCCAGTACTCAGGAAGCTGAGGTAGAGTATTTGACTTTGAAGATATGTACTGAGTACATGGCCAGCCAAAACAACAGTGGGTAATCCTGTTTCAACAAACATAAGCAAAAACAAACAAATCAACCTAATAACAATACTTTCATAGAAATCAATGAGATTGACAAAATTTTAAACTGTTTTCACTTCAGTTATAAATATTGGTTCTAATACACTGTTTTTTATACTCACAAATAGGCCATTAAAATGATCTCAATGGAATTTCCTTAAGCCACTGGAAAAACTCTTCATTCTAAAGTAGTCCTATTTAATTATTTCTTGTCCCTATGGATCTTGTACTCATGAATCACTTTCATAAAATATCTCTTTGCTATATTAAATCATTTCTGAAACTACCCACTCTCTCCACTATTTGTGCTAAAATTTGTCCTTATGACTTTATTCATACATCATTTTTTTTGAAGCAGTAATATTTTTACATACCTGTTCTGGGCCTTTCTATGGTATTCTGAGATAGACATCCTTTGTTGAACATTTGTGGTTTATAACAGATTCTGCAGGGAAGCATCAGAATAAAACAAAATGGCTTTCAAAATGACAAAGCTGATTGATTGCATACAATTTATTACAGGAGGTGATAATGTAAAGTATTGCAGAAGGGAGTGATCAATTTTTCCCTTGAAAATAAAAACATGTTACGAACTTTGAGAAAATTGACAAATATCAAGAACATTCTTATAAAGTACATACTTCCTGAAATATCTATATTAGTAACATTTTATATATGCAAGCTTAATGTAATTTCTATGCTGACTTTTAAAGTTTGTACACAAAACTCAATCATGGTGAGCCAATTTGGAAAAATAGAAAATATATTGAAAATTTAATTATTTGATATCTCCTGTATCTTCATTAGATGGTGAAAATAAATATTTGAAATTTTATTGAAATCATGTGTTGGATACATGAACTTTATTTTGATGTATCTAATGATATTTTGATAATGCTTTAGGTTTACTGAATTGAGGACATGGTGCTCTTCATTGAAGTAGTAATATAATTACCTAAGAAAAAATACTTGGTCACAATAAAATAGTTAAAAATAAACATACAGTGAAAGCATTTAAGTAAAAAGGTTCAATCTTTTATATGTTATGAAACTTTATTGCTTGTGTTTTTAATCAGTTAAGAACATACACTTAACATGAATTCAGAAAATGATTCTATTATGCCACAAAATCATTGTTTTTTTTAGGCAGATTACATATGGAAGGCAGAGATTTGAACCAATAAACGATCTTAAAAACTTCACAAGACATTGACCCATTCTATTGCCTTATTGTGGAAACAAGTATTATAAGTCATAGCAAATAAAATCCACTGTCATCATGTTGTGTTCTTTCATGAGCATAGTCAGTAGTATGAATCAAAACTAGAATCACTTTACTGTATCACATAAAAATGTTTATAAAATTATGCTTACTAGGCTAGGGATTTAGGTTAGTGGCATAAGCACCCGCCTGGCAAGTGCAAGGTCGTGAGTTCTATCCCTGGTTCCAAAAGCAAAACAAAAAATGATTATGCCTACTAATCAGTGTTTTGCACTGGAAGTTCCTTATATTTGTCAAAGTATTTAATGATTCTTTATTAACTAAATTTTATTTCAATTCAGAATTTAAAGTTACCCAAGGCTATTTCTGTTTATATTTAAAGATTCTCTGCCATTGCATTTTTCTTGAAATGCATTAAAATTTTTTACTTAAATTCTTGAGATTTTTCCTTGATCGGAAATTTACCACATATAGAGCTTAATGTATAATTAAGTTCATTCCATTCCACCACTAATTATATCTTTCTATTACATGCCATTATTTCCATTGATAGAGTTTGAGGTTTTAGTCTAATACATACTTTAAAATTATATCTTTTATTCACTCAAAAGTATATGTTATTTATTAGTTCATATATCACATTTTCTATTATAATTTCTACTTATTTCTCATAAAGGGAATGTAGCATAAATATAAACATGAATGAAAAATATTGATCTGTTATGCTTAAAATACTTCATGTTGGCAGGATAGCAAGTTAATGTCGTATAAATGGGCACTGTAGTTTCAGTACAAATAAGATTTATGTAGTGCAAAAATACAACAGATCAAAGACCAAATGGGAGTACAGCTTACGTGTCCTACGCAGTGTAACAGTTACAGTGGGTCAAATAATGGAAACACAATTATTTTATAAATTATTTTATAAAATAATTATATTGAAAGAAAATTATTTTATAAATTTTAAAATGTAAGCAACGTTTCTAGGTACACACATTTATGTTTATGTGACTTAAATATGTATTTATACTATAATCATTCTATTATTACAACTAGACCAGTTACAATGGTTATTTTAAAATCTTACCATTTTATTAACTAAAATATTTTTATATTGCTCTTTGGGACAATGTAAGTCTTCACATACATGTTTGCTGGATGTTAAGTAGCAAGAATATGTATGTCATTTTAAAATTATAATTGTTAGTGCTTATTGATATTTTCAAAACATGATTTACACACTACATCAAATTAAGGGTAGTTTTTTCTAAATTTTGATATATTTATTTTTATAGGTAATATATCTGTCCCTCGTCTGGTAGAGCCTTAATAAATAGAAATTACCTTGAAGTGAGATGTGTAAATTGAAATATCATTTTAAGAATTATTAAGAACTGTCTGTTGAAGCAAGTTCCCATGGATGTACAGCACTAGTTAGAATCATTTCACTGTATGATAAATTGCAGTGAAATGAATTAAAGGGGCCAGGAAACCAGCCCAAGAAGTTGCAGGTCCAAATATTATTTGTAGATGTAAACTGGATCATGGGTCTTCTGGCAGTTTGTTTATTCACAAACTCTGCAGAAAATATCCAAAAAGCTTCCCATAGTCATTCAGGATTCTAATTCACTGCCACATGTGGTCAAACCAGAGGCAAGTCTTTGAGAGATTGTAAACATTGTTAATTTTAGAAGGCACTTTTGTTATGAGGCACAACTGATTCAAGTGTACAATAGGTTCAGGTTAAAGATAATTTTATTTTGTAACAGATAAAATTGACACAATTGTTTCTTATACAATCATTTCTTGATTTGAGATTTTTTTGACACAACATGTTTTTCTGTGTAACATGTTACAATTGGCTCATAAAGAAGCTAGAGACTCTAGGTACCTGGGCCATGGGATCCAATGGATAAACAAGGGGACCTTATAGATAGATGTCCCCTAGGTCAAACTATATCTCCATTATGATATTTTAAATCTCAAGAAGAAAAGTTTAGGAGGCAGAAACTCTATGTGAAAATGAGACACTAGTTTCTTTTACCTTCCCTTATACTACCATCATGGTAACATATTTTATCTCTAAGAAATAAAATAGTCAACTCAACCGTCTCTTATTTAATGTTTTCCATTTCAATTAATTGTAATATTGCATTCATTTCACACATACACACACAGTTTCATTGAGTCTTCTAATTTGTCCAAATGTACTTAATTTAACATTGTGATATTTTGTAGGTATCTTAGACATACATTATAGATGGACAGTAGATATATCAAAGAACTTTATATTTTAGAAAGTTCAGAATTTAAGACCAGTTACTTTGAGAAAACTTTCTTATCCAGGTTAGTTAGCTAACTCTAGTTTACTGGCAGTTAGGAATCTTCCTTGAAGTTGTTTTCTTTTTATTTTACTGTATTTTTATATATGAAAATTGTATATGTTTATGGTATATGATATGACTGTTGCTAGAAGTATATATTGTGGAATGACTACCTCAAGATAATAAACATATATACATTATCGCTTTACTTGTTTCTTATGATGAAAACACATGAAATCTACTATTTCAAATTTCAACATATACAATTTATTGGCAATAGGTCTCTTGAACTTATTCTTCCTAAATGAAATGAGTCCTTTTAATCAATAAGTGAAATATCTCCTGGTTTGATTTTCCTATTGCACCATGTAATGAGCAGCTTTGTCATCAGATTTTAGATGGGTGTAGACATCCCTGAATGGACTGTACTTCCTTAAAATTTATGATTTCTAATATTTTTGCCACCTATCTAATTTCTGTATTCTCACATATTGTTTTGCTTATCTTAGAACTGTGCAGGATTTCATGAATACAGTGCAAAATAATGTATAGAAAATCGAAATGGTGAAAATAAATTTTAAAATCTAATGAAGATTTCCATATTGTTTGTATTTGAATCAGAATTTGAGATAAGATTAGAAAAATAAGCAAATGTGATGAGTTATACCAAAGGATTATATATCTTAATTGAAAGTTTATTTTAGTGGTATATGAATACAATCTTGTTTCTCATTCTTTGAACTATAATTTATTGTTAGATTTTCCTCTGAGAGAAATCTTGGGTTGTTTAGATGGAATTAGATAAGAATCAGAGAAGTATAAATATTTATACTACAGATATGCTTCATTCTATGCATGTATAGATCTATCTGTATTGGAAAAAACACATTAATATTCTTTAAATAACACCTAGCATATAATTACCCAATAAATTTTAGATAATTATGATGATAATAAACTAATTCAGGCGTACCAGTGTTTTGCCTAATTAGTTCAACTAAGAATGTAGACAACAAGGATTAAAGATGATTTGATTCTCAGTTCACAGATTTTCTATGATATCAATAAGTTAGTACTTAAGGACACCTTTGTTAAATAGCTATACTTTAAAGCTTCATTTTATAGATGATGCCACAAACATACCTAATATAAATAACTTGCTGCAAGTTTTTTATGATGTATGCTAGCTCGGTTCTAGCAACTTTATTGTTGGATTCTATGCTTGTGTCCAAGTACATAGATTTGTAAGAAGATTGAATTTGGGGCCAACAAATGAAACATTTGATGGATCTAGTGGGGCAGGAGAATTTGCAGTATAACTCAGGTCCTTTTAATTTTGGACTAACTATATTACACAGATTAATCTCTTCATGAAATTTATGAGATAATTGGAAATAAAAATCACTCATTAAAATACCAATATTAATAAATAAAGTGTGTATTATATAGTAAATAGTATATTGATATATATAATACATAATAATACATGCATGCATTCATATTCCACAGTTGGTCAATTTATTTCTATAACTACAATATCTAATTATAGTTTATTAATTATGTTCATTTGAAAGTGAAAATTTGTCCAGGATTAGCAAAACACTTCTTATTTTTCTCCTGGACCATTATATTCTTTCATACCATACATTTCTCCCAAGCATATGTAAAATTTCCCAGTATGTCTCAACATAGCATTTCTGAGAGTTCTATCAATGAATAACAACTGGAATCTGGATTGGAATTCTCCATCCATTCCTAATTTTCCTACTCCTTTCCATGACAAAACCTTGATGATAACCCCAGTGGAAAAGTTTACTTAGAGTTTATTGACAATGCTTATAATATCTTCAAAGTGCATTTTGTCAAAGACTCCGTGCAATGCCAAGAATCAGTGACAGAAGCTCTAAGTTTACATTCTGACTGTTTTACATTCTTCTCTTTCCAAATCCTCCATGGGTCTTTGAACATCATGCAACTCTTGCTATTTATTTTGAAATATTAAGAACAGAATACCTCACAATACCTCTAGAGAGTGAGTTCTTTTCCCCCAATTTTATAATACACTCCATACTAAATGCAACTGTGCAGCGCAGTGAGTAGTTACCAAATTTAAACTTAAATGTCTGCATGATTTACTTTTCCAAAACACAACAGATTCCATTTCACGGTCATGCACATTTGGCTCTCTTGAGTGGGTAAGGAATCGAATAAAGTAACAAATTCACAGAATTTCACACAAGTGTATATATGACCAGATGTATTTATGTGATATGCCACACTAAGAAAATCAACATTTGAGAGGTACTATGTTGCAGTAAAGTATGTGAAACTCTTTAAATGGATTAAGTCATTCTTTGGTGGGGAAGACTTTGTTTTTTTTAACACATTTTTAATATAAAGATTTTGTTTCTTATAATGGCTTGTAGAAGTTTGATCATTGTAAAACTGAAGTAATATAACCATGAATTTTAAAAAATTTTACCTGGAGAAAAAAAGGAAAATAATACAATACAACTGTTAACTATGGCTTCTCACTAATAATTGCTATTTTTAATTAGGTCCATCTGAAATTTGTGTGCACTTTTCTCAAAAAGAAACATTTGCATTATGCAATATGTCAAATAAAGAATGCTTGCAAAAATTCAATAAGAAATTATGCCAGATAGTTGTCTATTGTTGGACTGACTGAGGTCAGAAAGTTATAACTAGCATTATTACTGTTGATCATATCAATCCCAGAAAAATAAATAGTAAATTGGTCCCAAATAATTTCTTGTTGAAGTCACATATTTAGTTATGGGAAAAAAAATATTTTCACCCTTTTTTCATAAGTATGAAGTTTATTAATGTGTTCAGAGATACAAAAGCATATCTGTTAACACAAAATTATAGTGTGTTAACCTTCAAATACTATATAGCATTAGCCTGAGTAAAAATGAAGAAACAAGAGAACATATTTATGTTTTATTTGCAGGTGTTTTCTTTTGAAAATTTCTTATTGAGTACAGTATTCTAACAGAATGACAAAAACAGCACGGTAAAAAATAGATCCAAGGATCAATGGATCAGTAGATTAGAAGATGACAGAAACAACTTGAAATACTCTCAGCCACCTTATCTTCAACAAAGATTTCAAACACCATTGCTGGAAGAAAGACAGACTCTTTAATAAATGGTGTTGGAAAAGCTGGCTTTCCATATGCTGAAAACTAAAATTAGACACATGTCTTTCAACATGCACTCACTTAAAATGAATTAAAATTTAAATATTAAAACAGAAACACTAAATCTGTTGGAAGAGAGAATAGGTAGAACTCTTGAAGACAAGTGTAGGAAAAGACTTTATGAACAAAACACTGATTCCATGGGAAATTTTATAAAGAATCAATGACTGGGACAACATTTTATTAAAAAGCATTGCACAAGAAATCACCAACAGAGTAAAGAGACAACCCACAGAGTAAGAAATTTTGCCAGCTCTTCGTCAAATGACTAATATGTATAATATATAAAGAACTTAAAAAATATCCTCAAATGTAAGGACCCAATCCAAACATGAGTATCTAAAGTACATACTTCTCAGGCAAAGAAGTACAAATGTCAAATTCATGAAAAAAATGTTCAACATCATTGGTCATTTGAGAGATGCAAATTAAAACAACACTGAGTTTCCCTCTCATTCCAGAAAGAACGGCAATTACGAAGAAATCAACCAATACTAAAAGCTGACAGGGCTGTGGACAAAAAGGAAATTTTTTCAGGGTATTATAATTTTCCCTGTAGAGTTCTTTTACTTCTTTCATTATATTAATTCCTAAGTATTTCATTTTTTTGGATGGTAGTGTGAAGGGTGTGACTTCTCTTATTTCTCTCTGGGTGATTTTGTTGTTAGTGTATAGGAATGCTATTGATTTTTGAGTATTGGCTTTGTATCCTGCTACATTGCTGAATTTATTTATTATATCTAGGAGTGTTTCAATGGAGTTTTGGGGTCTTCTATGTAGAGTATCATGTTGTCTGCAAATAATGATAATTTAACTGTCTTTTCCTATCTTTACTCCTTTTATTTCTCTCTCTTGTCTAATTGCTCTGGCTTGTATTTCCAGTACTATGTTAAATAGGATTAGTGATAGGGGACATCCTTGTCTTGTGCCTGATTTTAAGGTAAAGGTTTTCAGTTTTTGGCCATTTAATATGACATTAGCTGTTGGTTTGTCATAGATGGCCTTTATTGTATTGAGATAAAGACCATCTATTCCAATTCTCTGTAAGGTTCTTATGATGAATGAGTGTTGGATCTTATCAAAAGCTTTTTGTGCATCTATGGAAATGATCATGTGATTATTACTTTTGGCTCTATTGATATGGTGGATTACATTTATTGAGTTACATGTGTTGAACCATCCCTGCATGCCTGGGATGAATCCCACTTGGCTATGATGTATAATCTTCTTGATAATTTGCTGTACCCTGTTTGCCAATATTTTATTGAGAATTTTTACATCTATGTTCATTAGGGAGACTGGCCTATTGTTCTCTTTTTTAGTTAGGTCTTTCTCAGGTTTTGGTACTGGAGTAATATTTGCTTCCAGGAATGACTTAGGGAGAATTGCTTCCATTTCGATTTCACTGAAGAGTTTGAGGAGTGTCGGCATTAAGTCTACATTGTATTTCTTGTAGAATTCCTCAGTGAATCCATCTGGGCCTGGGCTCTTCTTTGTTGGTAAGGGCTTAATTACATTTTCAATATCATTAATAGAAATTGGGTTATTCAGCAGTTTTACATCTTGATCCAGCTTTGGTGGTTCATATGTTTCTAGACATCTGTCCATTTCTTCTGTGTTATCAAACCTAAGAGAGTAGAGATTTTCGAAATAGGTGTCGATCTACTTCTGTATTTCCACAGAGTCTGTAGTGATTTCACCTTTTTCACTCCATATTGCATAAATTTGAGTCTTTTCTTTCCTTTTTTAAATAAGGTTGGCTAAGGACTTATCAATTTTGTTTATTCTTTCATAGAACCAACTGTTTGATTCATTGATTCTTTGTATTGCTTTCTTAGGACCTCAGAAAATGGAAAGACATTCCTTGTTCATGGATAGAAAGAATAAATATTGTGAAAATGACCATTCTCCCAAAGTGGTTATATGGATTTAATGCAATCCCAATGAAAATACCACTAACATACCTCATAGATCTAGATAAATCACTCCTAAAATTCATCTGGAGCCAGAAGAGACCTAGAATAGCAAAGGCAATTCTAAGCAGCAAAGGCAAGGCAGGAGGCATCACAATCCCTGACTTGAAATTATACTACAAAGCTACTGTAATAAAATCAACATGATACTGGAATAAAAAGAGATCTGAAGATCAATGGAATAGACTAGAAGATACAACTACAAACACACTCAACCACCTTATCTTTGATAAAAGAGCCAAGCATGTTCACTGGAAGAATGATAGTCTCTTTAATAAATGATGCTGGAAAAACTGGCTATCCATATGCTGAAAACTAAAACTAGACCCATGCCTATCACCATGTACTAAACTAAAATCTAAATGGATCAAAAATCTAAATATTAAAACAGAAACACTAAATCTGTTGGAAGACAAAGTAGGTAAAAATCTTGAAGACATAGAGGTAAGTAGAGAATTCATGAAAAAGAACCAAATTGCACAGGAAATACTTCCTAGAATCAATAACTGGGGTTATGTCTTATTAAAGAGTTTCTGCATGTTGAAATAAATATCCAGCAGAGTGAAAAGAAAACCCACAAACTGGGAAAAAATCTTAGTGAACTGTCCCTTAGACAAAGGTCTTCTGTATAGAACTTATAAAGAATTAAAAAGAATCAGACCCCTGAAATTCAAAGACCCAATCCAAGATGCATCTGAGATGAACACACAGTTCTCAGCTGAAGAAATAAAAATGGCAAATAAATACACGAAAAAATGCTCATCATCATTGGTTATTAGAGAAATGCAAACTAAAACAACACTGAGATTTCATGTCACTCCAGAAAGAATGGCCTGGATCAAGAAAACTACCAATAACAAATGCTGGAGAGGCTGTGGGGAAAAAGGAATTCTTCTGCACTGTTGGTGGGAGTGTAGACTGGTGCAACCAAGATGGAGGTTAGTTTGGAGATTCCTCAAAAATCTGGGATTGGAAGTCCCATTTGACCCAGCTATTCCACTCCTAGGCATGTTCTCAGAAGAACTGAAAACATTTTACCACAGTGATATATAGGCACCCATATTTATAGTGGCACTATTTGTAATAGCCAGATCTTGGAAACAAATTAAGTGCCCATCAACTGAGGAGTGGTTAAAAAAATTGTGGTACTTTATACAATGGAGTACCACTCAGCTATAATGAATGATCACATTGTGATATCTATAAATAAATGAATGCAACTTGAGACCTAAACAAAATAAATCAAACTCACATGTATAAATACCATATAGTCTCCCTAATGTAAGAAATGGTAAGAGTACATAAGATTTCCCCATTATATTGCTTTGAAGTCTTATAATGTTTTCATTCATTGGTTGGAATGGTTTTATTCTGTTTTGTTTGATCTTATTATGTGTGATGGTCTGAACAACTACTTTGAAGAAAACAAGACAATATGGCAGCTATTGCTGATTTAATATCATCTTGCTTTGAAGTCCTAACATGCTTTTGTTCTTCTATTAGCCTTGGCTCTATCATGTTTTGTCTTATTGGATTTTAATATGTATGATAGTATAAACAAATTTTATGGAAAATGAGATATTATAGTAGCCATTGTTCATTCTCTGTTATTTGGTTCAGAATGCCTTGTAATACTCTCATTATCTTGAATGGTTTTATTCTATCTTGTTATGTTTGATATTATTCTGTGTAAAGCTATGCTCAACTATTTCAAAGAAAGAGACATGGCAGCTATTGTTAATATCCAAGTGACTTGTTGTGAAGTACTGTGTTGCTTACAGTACTGCTTTGTTCTGTCCTCTTTTATTTTATTCTCTGTAAAATAAAAAATAAAAAAAATTAAAAAGAAAAAAGAAAAAGGAAACCTTTTCTAACGTTGGTGGGAGTGTGGATTGGTGCAACCACTATGGAGTAGAGATACCTCAATAAACTAACAATAGAAGTCTTATTTGACCCAGCTATTCTCCTTCTTGGTATCTTTCTGAAAGAATTAACAGCTTTATACTATGCAATATATGCATATAACAGCACACTTTATAATAGCTAAATTTCAACAACACCACCAATACCAATCGACTGATGAGTGCACGAAGAAGGCAGATATTTGTTTGCTTCTTTATTTTTATACAGTGGATTACTACTTAGCCATAGAGAAGGGTAAACTTGAGACATTTTTAGGTAAATGCACACACCTTGAGACCATACTCTTAAGTAAAGTAAATCAAACACACGGTGTCTTCTGATGTGAAAACTGAAAGTGTAAATAAGAACCAAAATGTATAATAGATATTGTGAAATGGGAAGAAATTTTTTCAAAAGGAAAGTAGAACTAAGGAAGGAGAGGGGGCAAATAAGTGCAATGAAAAAAAAGAGAAAGGAAGGGAAAATGGAAACAAAGCTTTTGTAAAACAGGGAAGAGAAGAGAAGTTGAAGATAGGGTAGGAAGATCAGGAAAGAAAGAAGAACTAAATACAAGTTACTTCATTATCATGAGTGTGATCATTAGGTATATCTAAAATGTACCAATACAATTAATTGATTAAAAACAGTGAAACATTAAGCCCTGCTGTGATTGTGGACACTGTCCAACATTAAGTATTTTCAAAGCTCTGCTGCACTTCTTTAGGTATAAATTGTGATGTTCCCAGGCTGTGGCCTTCTGTGCTTCAAAATCAAGCATAATCTGATCCTCCATAGGGTGCTCCCACTTACCAGTCACCCTTCCTGAGAACTGTGAAAATGTCCACAAGACTGTGAAGATGTCACTGGGGGCTCAAATAAACTAAAACCAAAAAGCATCCAGTAAATTGCACAGATATTACTCTTCAGATGCCAACTCCTTTCCTGTTGTATAGACATATTTATGCAACCTGGTTTTTTATAATTATCGTGAAAATTGTTATTGATTATTACTTAAGTTTAACTGTAAATACTGATACACTAGTATAATACCTTAATTAAAAACAATGATAGAAATAGTAAGATAAACTTAAAATATCACTATGTCAGTGGTTCTTGTATTTTAATATACATTCCACAGGTTTTGAGAAATATCAACAACATCAAAAAATTTACAGGCACAAAATGAATGTTTTCTCTAGGTTTGTTGAGATATATTAATATACATATGATTTTATGATATTAAGGAATAAAATGATATTAAGGAGTAAAATTATTTATAAGTATTTTAATGTTAGCCTTGATAAAAGATTTATCACCACATGTTGGAAATGTTCTTTCAGTATTTCATTTAAATCTGGGTTTCCGGTGGAAAACTGCCTTCACAATGGCTTGCCTTCTTTTATAGTTCCTACACATAGTCGTCTGCCAATTAAAAAACTGCATAGTATGGAATTAATTATGGAAATTTAACAGCTGATTATAGGGAGACAAAAAAAAAACAAGATTATTTTCAAGTAAGGCTATTTTTACAAGTAAGATGGAGATTCCTAATTGCTGGACAGCTGTCTCCATTAAGATTTATTCAAACAACTTAGAAGTCCACAGCAAAAGGGAAAAGCCGCAGCTGCGCACGCACACACACACACACACACACACACACACTTGTATTTATGACTTTTTCTAATTATTAAAAGCCTTATTTCTCAGCTCAGCCACACATTTGAGCTAGGAAAAGCAGCATTCACATTAGATCATTCTGCGAAGTTTGCACAAAGCAGCTGAATGAATTATTTGAAGGTGGCTCGGGGATCAGTATTTGTTCAGTGTCCTTCAGGTGATTTTGTTATGGGTTAAGGTCAAGAACCTCCACCACTCTTGCTCCTCTTACTCAAAACAATTTACTCTGCTTGATATTATCAGCTCTACCTGGGATATTTAATTATTTATGTTACATTTTTTGGTGTATATAATTATAAATCAGTGAAAAATTATTATTGACTGTTTGGTTGAATGCTATTCTTTAAGAAAGCAGGCTGGCCATCCTGTACATATTTCCTAAGGTCTCTCTCCCTTACCTTTTTCTTTCAATATTCAATAAATAACTTATGTTTTGTGCAAGGATGGCACAGTTCTACTTCTCAAACCTGAAAGATGCTTCTTTATTCTTGTGTCTCAAATCTATAGGATGCTTGTTTATTCTTAAAATGTTCTTGTTAAGAAAATAATGTGAGGACTTCTAAATACTTCATTAAATTACCTTACCATTGATTAACTTATTGATCACTGTACTAGTTGATGTGATTGGAAAGAGTACAGCCTCAGTCAAAACTCAAACGAGATCGTTTCATGGTGGAGTAATGGTTCTTTTCACTATAACTGTTTTTCAGTAAAATCAGTAACATCAGAAAAATAATGCAGTGTCATCATTGAACAATGATCTAGCCCAGTATGTAAAGTCTCAGAACAAGTGCACTGTGTTGAATATCTCACTTATAAAGGAAATTGGAATCTCCTACCAAAGATTAGAAAGAAACAATTATGTTTTAATATTTACTTATATGAAACATGTCTTAGAAATGACACTTTACAATATTACTCTTGTAAGACTATACTCATTGTAATTTTACAGATATATTTTTATCTATGTGGCAGTGTTCTCCAATAAATTATTTTATCATCCAAAACACTGTATTTCAGAATGCTGCTTCTTTTTATTTCTCCTTAATTCATAAATCATTAAAGCCTGTAATTTATTTATATGAGAAATTTCCTTAGATAATTCTTATATCCTTGGCTACTGTTATCAAACTACGTATTAAAAGTAAAAACAAACTTACAGGAGGAAAGACAAAGGACAGCGTGAGAAAGTTAAGAGTGATAAGCAGTAAAAGGCACGGAGCCCGGGCACAGCCAATGTTGCACTTTCCTTCCACACTCCTGCTAGATGACAGGCACTGAGAGGATAAGAGCAAAAATAATTATTTTCTAAACTGATAATTTTTCCCTAGAACAAGACCACAAAAACCCAATGTCTATAATTGAAGGTAACTTACATTAGGTTTAGAAATTTTTCTCTTGCTCACAGTAACCAGACATTTATAATAATCTCACGATAATCTCGACATTTCTAGTAACATTTCATTTGGATATTTCTAGATTAAGAAATGCATAGCAGACTGGTGAAGCACACTGCTGGTAAAGCACACTGCTGGTTTGTCTTGGTTGATCGTGGAGGGGGCTGGGTATTGTATGTGGTCCCTTGCTGGTTTCTGTCTAGCACTATTCTCCTGCTCTGCTTCCTAGTTATCATGAACTAATCAGTGCTGCTCTGTCAGGTCCTTTTGCCATGATGTTTCTCTCTGGGAGCCAGCCGAACCCATGGTCTCATTTAAGCCCCTCCACCTTTAAATTCTGGGAATCTTATATTGCGCGCAGCAATGGGGAAGCTGACTGATACACCTCCATTCTGTGAATTGCTATCCAGAAAGTATCTCACAGCTTTACTAATGCAGCAGGCAGTCACTGAAAATGAATGTTTCTGTCTAATTTTTTTTTTTTTTTTGGTACCGGGGATCGAACTCATGATCTTGCACTTGCCAGGCAGGCGCTTATGCCATTGAGCTAAATCCCCAGCCCATGAAAATGAATGTTTACCTACTAGACCATGGCTTCTCCAAAATCAAGGCTAGTATTATGACTTTATTAGTGCATTATGTATATTGTTTTAACAAAAATACCCGTAACTTAATAGCTGAGATAAATAGATCTTTTTCTCTTCCATGTAACTATCAAAAGATGGGAGATGTGAAATGACATACCACTCTGAAGCACAAGACTCTGGCTCCTTTTAACTGATCCTCAACATCTGTTAAGGGAATTTCACCAATTTAGAGGAGCTAAGTTGGTTTGCATGCACTGCATTGATTTTTCAATCTGAGGCAGGAATGATCAGTTTCATTGGCATTAAAGAAATTGAAATTAAAACAACACTAAGGTTCCATCAGCTCAGAAAGGATGACAATCATCAATAAATCAAAAAGTAACAGCCTGGTGAGCCTGTGGTAGAAAAGGAAACCTCCTACATTGTTAATGGGAATGTAAACTAGTACAACCATAATTGAAATCACTATGGAGATTTCTCAAACAACTAAAATTAGAGATATATATGCACCAGCTAAGACCCTTCTAGGTATATTCCTCATGGAGTTTAAGACACTGCAATATCTTGATACATGCATAACGATGTTTACAGCAGCACAATTCACAATAGCTTAAACCAGGAAGCCTGCATACCCATCAACAGACATTTAGAGAATGTGACACCTATACTTAATGAAATGCTACTTGGCTTTAAAGAATGACAGACTGGAGAGATTTGCAGGAAACTGGATGCAACTGGAAATACAATATTAAGTGAAATAAATCAGATGGGTAAGCTTAGTATCATATGGTATCTCTCATTTCAGTAAGGCAAAATACAAAGATATTAACAAAGTACAGATGGAAAGAGACAGGGATAGCTTTCTTGCGAATGAGAAGGCATCCAAGAGACCAAAGGCAAGAGGCGAGGGACAGGGGAAGGGGAAATAAATAGAATAAAAATATTCCCAGTAGAGGAACTTAAAAATTCCAAGAATGTAAATATATTTCATCATCATGTTAAGATTAATAATATCAAGACGAATAAAAACAGGAAAGAAGGACTTACATGAGGAGGAAGGGAAAGAGAAAATTACAAGAACAGGATTCAAAAAGAAACAAACTGTGTTGCATACATGTACCCACTCCCTAAGATGATTGCAAACTGCGTCGACTGAAAACATGTACTAATTAAAGCCAAAACAAAACAAAAATGTGTGGAAGTTGGGGACTTGGCAAAGCACATGCTTAGCACACATGAGGCACCAGATTCAATACCCAGCAGCAGATAACTGAACAATTTTTTTCAAACATGATAAAGTTTTACCATGAAATGAAGAATAAAAGGATGGAGATGATATATATAGTAAGAAACTGCTATGTGGAATTATGTGCTTCTTCATTTCAAATGTGTTTAATTCTAAACATTCTGTTCTATGCTTGCCAGGTTATTCTTTTTGCTCCCAACCACTGAGAGTGCTAGTGCTTTTGTTTGCAGTATGTAAACCCTGAAAATCATTCTGATTTGAAATTAAAATTAATCTGTCCAGGAATAATTAATTACTCCTTTCCATACTGAATAGCTTCTTTTAGAAATTCTTTTTTACTTAGTTTCTCAGGCATTTTTGTTACTGAATAAGATTCTATTGTCTCTCTCCATATTAGTTATCTTTCAGTTTTCACTTAGTCCTGCATTACCTACTTTCTCAGAACTTTATCTTGTATGCTCCAGCTTTACTGATTTCTTGAAATGTGCAATAGTTCACTTGGGCTATGAGGTTTGCATTTACTCCAGAAATCAGTAAGAGTAGTGTTAGAAGATATATTATTTTAGCAGAAAAAGACAATTAGGAGATTAGCTTGAAGCATACACCAATATATAAATATAGGCTTTAATGTCATGAATGCAACTCAGATTATAATAATTGCCTCAACATTCATTAACACAATAAAACTCTTCAAGTTCTTTGTCAAAGTCACCACTAAATGACGACTGCTAAAATTATTGGTATCATTTAATTTTGATAATAAACTTTTTACCATAATTATATTCACTCATGTTTCTTTTGTATAATTAAATACAAATTATGTATACTCTCACGAAGAACACATAATTTTCTAATTATTTCTTTTTAACAATTTGTTTACAGTTTGCTTTCAATGTCTCATAATTTCAGACACATGTTTTAAAACTTCCTACTGTTACTTTCATCAGCGACATCAAATACTAATTGATGTCAGTTACTAAGTCTTAAGAGAAGAGTTACTAAGTCTTAGAGAGACAATTACTGTGCCTATGAGAATCTATTTTCGAAATTTAATAATCAAAAGAAGAAATGGGCTAAAATAATATGAATAAAAATTTTACTTGTGATATAGACATTATGTAAGTGCAGTACATAAAATAATGATGTATCCTTTAAATGATGTGATAATTGCAAATTAACTTTGTAGTATTGCTTCCCATACATATGCGACACCTGTATAATAATAGCTAAAGCAAATCCCAAGTGATGGTTATTCTTACAAAATAATCTTACCAGCGCTCCTAAACACATCCAAGGACAGTCATCAAGAACCAGATCCTCAGCAACTGTCACAGCCAAGTTAACATGCAATGCAACAAAGTGGCAGAGCAAAGAATTCCATGATAGTTCTTTAAATGACTTTTTAAAGAAAAATATAAAAGCTATGCAGGCAGAAAAATAGGAAGAGAAAAATAGGTATTTCAGGCCAAGGAAAAAATAAGCAATTCTCAAGACATATGGGAAAACACAATATGTTTGTTGGACTTAGAATAGATCACCATGGGTAAAGAAAATCTGTCTGGATAGATATGGTAAAATATAATGCTGAAATATTATAGAGGAGCCAGATGATTGAAAGCTTTCTGTGTCAGGCTATCAACTTTCAATTATTTTCCTCAACACCAGGAAATGGAGAAATTTTACTTGGAAACACCAGGGGACCGACATACACAAATTTCAGTTATTTCTATGAAGAATGCATGAAGTTTGTGAAGAAGATTAAAAGCAGTCCAGTAGGGAAGCTATTTATAAAATTCAAAGAAAAGAAAATATGATCTCAAATTTGTCAGTGCATGTAGCAGAATGAGGACATTGATAGGCACATATAAGACAGGAAATGTGAGAGTATTTTTGAGCAGTTTGAAAGTAGGGTATGTTCTTAGCCATTTTACAAGTTCAGTGGACTTGGTTGAAGAAGATGTTGTTAATTGAAACAGGCAACAGAGGAGCAACTCTAACCCTGGCGATAAGAAAATTTTATCTTCTGTTTTGAAAGTGATGTGAGTCCACCAGACTAACAACAGCTCTGAAAGCAAACATATGACTTCTGGTTGAGAGATTACTAGTTCTCTGATCTTGGGCAGTTTAGATCAAGTCTCTACCTCTCTTTTTTTAAATCTCTAAAATGGAAATATTATTTTTAAGGATTTAAACTTAAAGGTAAACATATACTTAATATCACCTCAGTGTTTTTTCATACTATAAGCAAGTAATCAGTGGTGGCAACTTTAGCTATAAATTTACCATTATTCGAGCACGTTAAAATAGCCCTATCAGTAAGGCATCTCCAGGCCATGAGTTAAAGCTCGAATCCATGAAAACTATGTGTCCATCAATAAAATATAGATAATTCACATCCCATATTTAAATGCAATCCCAGGAGATTATATTATCTTTTTTGACATTTTACCTCCAGAGATCTATGTGGTTAGAGCAATTGCTTGTACATAATGTGCAAAGGTAAAGGAGATTTCTGAGGTTACAATGAAATTGAAGGTAAACTAGTGCCATCATTGGTTTGTGTCACTGCTGTATTTCACCATTCCAACACGACTCTTCCCAGTTGGCAGTTGTTTTCAATCTTTTTCTTACTTGAATTCTTAAAAGCAGTTGCTGATGCGTAATTTTTCTCCATTAATACTTTTATCTTCCCTTCTGAGACAATAAACTGTTATCTTCTGACACCTCTTATCCCCGTTGGTTTTTCTTTCCATCATTAATCCAGTCATCAAATTGCAAAGTTAACTAATGTTCCATTCTAACTTTCATGTATCTCATTGTATAAGAGTTTCAAAACCTGACTTTAGTGGAAACTGTCTATGCAACATCTTTATCTGAATAGTCCACTCACATATGAATTATGGAAGGACAAATTGTTTTCTTTACCCAAAGTTGAAACCAAAGTCCGGTGTGGTGGCTCACACCTGTAATCCCAGCACTCAGGAGGCTGATGCAAGAGGATTGTTGCAAGTTCGAGACCAGCCTGGGCTACAACGTGAGTTCAAGGCCAGCCTGAACTGCATAGTGAGACCCTGTCTCAAAAAGACAAAAAAAAAAAGTTGAAACCAAAATTATATTTCCTCTATTATATGGACCCAAAATTCCAGTAGGTCTTTCTTTCTTCTCGTAAGCCCATATACTTTTTTTCTACATCCATTGTATGCTACTTAATTTAAATGCACCTAAATGTCTGTGAATTTGTGCTATGCACAGGCTGACTGCAGGAGAGCCAGAAGCCAGCCATTTCAGTGCATGGGTTGGTAGAAAAGAAGAGCCAATGCCTCCCAGCCTCACCACCTCTGTAAGCAACCAGCTGATCCCGAGAAACACAGGTTGCGATAGTAACTAATGAGGAAAAATACAACTTAATGCTTGTAGTGTTGAGTGTTTCACTGACTTTGCAGGTCTAAAGCTGGGGGTCTGATCATCTATTCAGAGGGTAACAGTACACAATGTAGCTTCTATGGGGGACTCTCCTTCTGAAGGTGGTGGCCACTGTTAACTCCCTACTATCTGGTTTCAAAATCCTGTATCATTTTTATTGTTTGTTTGCTTGGGCTTTATTCTACTCTATCTTGTTTGATTTTGTTGTACCTGATGGCCTGGGCAGCTATTTTGAGGATAACAAGATATATGATGGCAGTCACTTTGGATTTACTATTACATTGTTTTGAAGTCCTGCGTTGCAATCATTGTTGTTTTTATTGGTTGTATTCAGTTTCTGTTTTATTTTATTTCCCTTGTCTGATGGTATCAGCAACTATTTTGAAGACAATAAGAGGCATTATGGTAACCATTGTTGATTTCCTACTATCTTGTTTTGAAATTCTGTGTTACTTACACTGTCTTGCTTTGATTGGCTTTGTTCTGTTTTATTTTGCTAGGTTTTGTTATCTCGAAAGTAAAATTCAATATGCTTAAGTTAAATAATTAAAAACATAAAAATTCTCATATAGCCCAGATCCTGTTTTCCCTATAATTAAAATACTATATTAGCACAATATAGTGTCAGTGTTGATATAACTAAAATGTTTGCTTTATTCCGATTGTAGCGTCTTTTACTTAATGTCCTCTCCATATTAACTTTAGTCCCTTTTGCTATCTCTTAACTATGGTAGTTGCTCAAATTTTCTGTTTTTGAGTGACATTGATCAGAGATTATCTAGAATATCTATTTGTGGAATTTTTTCTGATGCTTTAATTATGATTATTTAACGATTGCGTACATTTTCCTACGGGTATTTTTCTAAGGGTAGAAGCAATTCTTGTTGTTTCAAGGTTACATACTACCGAAATATAAGTATTTATGTAGGCCTGAATCACCTAGCAGGATTGTTTTTTTCCACTAAAACAATGACTTTATTTTGGTTGTCTTTTCTTTTACAGTATTCTTTGAAAGAAGTCATTATATATAGCTCACAGGTAAAGAGTGAAAAGTAATTGTCCACTGCTTTAGTGCTGGTTAAATGTGTGTGTGTGTGTGTGTGTATTTTTTCTTTTGCCCATTTACTTGCTTAATAATTTCCTTATTTACAGTCGTGTGTTTCACAGGTATGTAACTTACGCTTGGTTTATGATCTACTATTTTATCAATATTGTTGCTCAAATTGTCCCAGCTTTGACCACTGTGGCTCTTTTAGTTGTCTTTTTTTTTTTTTTTTTACATAAACCATCACTGTACTTTATCTGAGCACATCTTATTCTTTGTCACCAAAATACACTCCATACTCATATTGAATATTTCTTTCTTCAGCCTTAGCACCGTCCATGTATTCACAGTACCTTTTTAAAATTAAAGATCAGTATGCAAAAGTCCAAATTTTCATTTCAAGAGTGGTATTTGCTACCAGGACGTCATTGCTGCTAGGACTTCTTAATGGACAGAGCAAGAGAATACGCAGGTTTTCACTAAGCCGTGTAGATACACAAATGTATAGATGTTTCTATATGAATTATCTCTCTACTTATTTAGTATGATTTACAATTGATGTCTTCAACTTTAATGCATTATCATATGGGTAACTTTGACCTCCTACTCTACTATTTTATAAATTACTTCCCCAAAGGTGGGAAGACTAGGTCTCATCGGCCACATGCATTAACTTTACCACTCAATTTTAAGATATTATTGTGCTTATACAGCAGCATCTGAATCATCAATTCCTATTTATGTGTGAAAGCTTATTAACTAGACAGTAGTGACTTTATTTTAATAGATCATAGAATATGTTTTAAAACATATAATATATTTTAAAAACATATATATTGAAAAAATATATACATTGAGATTCACTCAGTACTATAAAGCCATATGGAATTTTAAAAATGTGTTATGTTTTCACCATTATAATATGAAACACTTTTAGCACTCTAAAATATCACTTGTGGTCATTCATTTGAATCTGTGTATTTCTTTTCTATTTACCATTTCTATATTTTTGCATTTTCCAGAATGTTACATAAATGGAATGTTATAATGTATAGTCCTTCCAGGTTGACCTCTTTCACTTATAGAGATATGCTTAAAATTTATTTCTCTCTTTGCATGGCTTAATACTGCATTTTTAATATAAACTTACCACAATTTATTCATCCATCCTTCTGCTGAAGCATATTTTACTTCTTCAACTTGTTTTATATCTTATTACTCAGTTATTATTTAAAGATTAAAACCCAGAGCAGTAATGACTAAAAGGCCTACACTAACTGCGTAAAATGTTCTCTTCTTGGACTCAGATCCTAAATTATTAAGTATAATGCCTAGATATCTCTGCTATTACATCATTTTCTCCCTGAAAGTATTCATAATTCTTAAAACCTTAACAATTTTTAAAACCTTACTCTAAATTCAATTGCAAATGTGAAACATTATTTCTACTTCAACCCATTAAACAAAGAAAAATCAAATATATCTTAAAATAAAAACTATATAGTAACAATAAAAACCCCATATTGAGTCTCCATGTATTATTTGCTAAATAATCTTGGCTTCTTGCTACCATGTGGTACATAATTGAAACCATGATGAGGCAACTGGTTGTTTCTGTTTCTCTTCTGATGTTTGCAGTATTTAATCTTCTTTCCAATACATCTTGATGAAAGTAGATTAAAAACTGAGAAACAGAGATAAGTTTGCATTCTGTGAAATTTAAGTTGGTGTTATATTACATCATAGAAATGACATGAAAAAACGGAATGAGGGCCTGCAATATTTTCTGTCACCACCCCCTTGAGGATCTTTAGAAGGTGAAAATAGTAGTATTACCTAAGCTTTAAAATTTCCTCTGGCTGTTTATGTTCTGACTGTATTCTATGAGATGGAGTTCTGTTGTTTTAACTAATCAAACTAGAGTTAAATTGAGATGTTGCTTTGGACTTTACAATAATCTTGAAATACAGACTTTTCTAGATATCTGAACTAGTATAATTTCCCAAAATAAAATGACAACCATTTGATTATTTCAAAAATAAAGGGTAAAATTTTGATAATGCTTACTCTACATCATAAGTATAAAATAACCATTTTATAAAAGACATGGCACCATTTTGAATACTCTGCATAATAAGGATTGATGAAGAATTCCAAGCATATAGGGCAGTAGTCATAAAAAAAAAACTTTTGGTTTTAGTACAATCAATAAAAATGGAAAATATTTGATATAAAAAACTAGTATATATATATGCATATATATATGGAAAATCTTACTAGAGATAAGTTAAAATCTTTGAGAAATATCAAATTTCTCAAATTTAAATTCCAAGGAAATTGTACAAAGGACAAATCAATAGATTAGTCAGCTTTCCACTACTGTAACAAAGTACTTTAAAAAATCATCTTATGGGAAGGAAAGGTTTATTTCAGTTCGGTTTCAGAGGCCCAGTCTATGGTCAATTGGAACTGTAGAGATGAGGTGGACCTCATGGCAGGAGCATGTGGAGGAGGAGGCAGCCCTCCTTCTGGCAGCCAGGAAGTAAACAGATGAGGAGAGAAGGGCTCAGTATCCCTTTGAAGAGCACAGTCTCAAGTACCTAAATTACTTCCACCAAAATATACACCCTAATACTGGAGCACCTCCCACACTGGACAACACATAAACTTCACTGATGAAGATCCTTATTAATCTGTGGATTGAAGTAGAAAGAATACATATGTATATCTGTAGAAACTAAAATTTTTTTGATGCAAAATATGAATCTGAACTAAAATCAAGATGATCTCTAAAGATAATTCTAAAAAATCAAATATAATAAGTGATATCTTGAAAAAGTATATGGGTAGCATCGTGACTTCAACATAGTAGAGCTCTTGGCCTTACTTTGCATTCTTTAGCATTTTTATGGTCATTTGTTGAATTCTCCTTGTTAGACAATATACACTAGATTTAAAAGTTAAAAAAAAAAAGAAAGTTCTATTATTTGGTAAATGAGCCAGACACAGCAAGCAGAAGATACTATATTTAGTGTAACAGCAAGAAAAATTTTCACTTTTTTCCAAATACTATTAAAATCAGATAGATAGTGTCATCTAAATTTCAGACATTAAATTAGTACTAGCAATTGAGTGGACAAAGTTGAACTGGGCTAATATATCCTATAATCTTAAATAACTGAAAATTATGGCTGTTTCTTGGCTACTTGTATTGCTTTGCTATGGAAAGATAACACAGAATCTTTGAACAGGAAAACTGAAATCATTTTCCAAACTGAGACAAGTGTAGAGAAGCTAAAGAAAGACAGAATATTGTAACAGAAGGATTGCCTTAGTATTATAATTGGGCCATCACATGCAGCATTATGATTGTGTACACACATAAAACAGGTTAGTAAGTGTTTATGAGCGGTACAACACTACTTCACAAAACAAAGAGAATTTTTGAAAAATATTTAAGTAGTCAGATATATAAAGCCTTTTATATCTCATTGTCTTATAGATATTTTTATAAGACAAGATTTTTATAACTCATTGGCTTGTAGATATTTCTTTTAAAGGTGAAATATAGCATTATAAATGAGTAATTAAGGCCCTGTGGAAATCATCTAAAATGAAATGTATTTAGAGTGTTTTCTATAAGAGCAATGACAACATTCATCTATTAAACTCCTAATGATTGTCCAAGAATCAAGTTTAATGCTGGTGAACCTTATAAGAGCAAAAAACTAATACTAGTAAACCATACTAAATGTTCAGCTGTGGCTCTTCGCTCACATGAGAATGTAAGCAATTTTTCTTCTCCATTATTCCTATCCCTTGGGCCATAATTAGTTAGAAAGAAAAACAGTTTGATGATACTAATATGTTTAATTGGCACTGGAATATTCTCAAGGACAACTCATTTTTAGTTTTCATTTTATAATGGATAAAATCTATTGATAACTTTTTGTATGCTTTATTATAAAATTTCTTTGCAATGTTTAATAAGATAGTTAAAATGTGTCAGATCAAACTATATTAAAAATACAAGATATAATTATAGTCAGTCTTCATCTTCTTTCACCCTGTGAATGTTAAACGTTCTCTATGAAGTATTTACTAAAATCAGGCTCACATGATAACTGCCAAACCAATTAGTTTTAGCAGCATATGTTTTATTTCACTGAATGAATATGGAAAATCTAATAAGATGATGAAGATAGCAGTGCCATTGTCTCTAATTTTTACCAAACATTGTTGCTTTATGTTCCTCCAAAGTAAAATAGGCAATTTGTGCATATTTTAGTAATACAACTTTTAAGAGATAATAGCATTTTCTATTTCATAGTTAATAAAATTTAACAAAACATGATATTTACTAAGTGAGCAGTCTTGATTGACCTTTTTTATAAATTAAGTGAACATAATTATATCCTCATTATTTTGTTATCTTTTCATAAAACATGATGTAATCACTTTCTGTTTTTCATAATATGCTTCCAAATATATATTAATACATTTATATAAAGTTAAGAAGATGAAGTTTTACTATTTCTGAGGAAAATATGCCTGATTCCCGTGATAAATTTGACATTGAGATAAGCTTTGATCATCAATTTATACAGCACTTTCTATAAAATGAACGTACCAAATCGAATTTAATGTTTTAAAGTCAAATAATTTTATAAATATTTACACTGACAAAGATGTACTGAGACAAACAGTATGTTCCATTTTTTCAGCTTTTTCTTGGGATTTTCAGTCATATAAAGAAGCTTCTAAAAACTGTAATTTGCAGTCATCTCACAAGTCTTAGTGAAATAATTTTGTTGTTTTTCACATACATCACTGATAGAAGTGCAAAAGTCACAGGTAGGAAAAATAAGACCACCTACTAGTAACATAAAATTTCTCAGATTTAGAAAGATAATGAAAATTTATCTAGTTAATGTTCTGTGATGTTTAGCTAGTTAAAGTAATGTTATGTTTATTATGAAAAACTGTGCTGCTTTCTCGGAATTAGATTTTGTTTTCAGAATTGAAAATCATAGCACTGATCAGGTTTACAAATTTGGGAAAGTGAATTCACATCAGCCACATATACATATTTTCATTGACTCATTCACATTGTGTCCCAGTTTTCTACTCCATTTTTGATAAGAATGAATTTTTAATAAAGCTAGGTATATAGAATTAATTGTGGCATTTATAAAGATCAGTAAAGTTAAAACCATAGATTTGTGCTAATGTTTGTCCCAGATGTACATTCTTAGCCTATTTACACCTAATTTTTTAGAAACAGGGGAAACTAACAGACAAATATGAATTACAAATTATTTCTCTGAGTCAGATACATCTCAGTAGAATGAGGTTTATATGTTTGAGTTTTTTTATAAAGAAGCGAAATCCTTCAAGTCAGTTTTGGCTTCATTGCTATACAACAGATCATGTAATAAGATATTTAGAAAAAAATCATATAAATTAGTCCAAATCCTCTATTCCTAATTGTGCTTCAAAAGTGACAGTCTGGATAATCTTACATGTGTACATAGAGAGAGTACACTGGAGTTTCAGATTTAGAGGTAACATTTGTTTTACTATTGAGTCACTGTGTTTTTGGGAAAGATGACTTAACGAGAACACATATGTTTATGCTAAATAACCTGCAAAGCCAACTGAGGTGGCGCAGTCACCTGGCCATTAGGAAGATTGATCTTGCCTCAGTGTATCGCTTTGCAACAGAAGTGCCCTTCGGGAAAGTTGACAAAGTTATAAAGCATGTAGTTTAAATGAGCAGCGGCGATTGCAAGAGAGCCAGGAGAATTGTAACTTGCCACTGAAAACGCATTGCTACTCCCCGGGAAGGAAAGCAGTCATTCGTCAAAACAAACTTGCTACATGTTTTGTCTATGGTGTCCTTTGTCTTAACTTTTTTTTTTAACCTGTTTAATAATCTTTATTAAGAAAACACAATTATTTTTCTTTTACTCACAAACAAGACTATACTATGTTAGGTGCTTGTTGGGGGAAAATTATTATTTTCAAAATAATAAGGATGTTGAAGACTGAGTATTTTTCAAGTGTACATAGTTCTAAAATTAGCTTTATAAGTTACTTTTGATTCCAAAAATTTAGTCTTTTCATCACTTCTTTTCTGCATGCTTATTTCTTGACAACCTTAATTCTCAAAGCACTTAACTTTCAAATTCCATATTTATTTTTTTTTACCTTAGTCAATATATCCATTTGCATTCACTGCCTCGTTTATCATCACTGTAAGGTCCTTGTGAAATAAGTTAGAAATAATACTTAAATTCCCTTTAAAAATACCCTTTTGAATGAATTTTAATAATAATTCTATAGTTGGGCATTTTAGCACAGTTTAGTTGAAGTTTTTAGAGGGAAGAGATCACATACAAATAAAACATAAAAGTGGAACACTGCCAAAGTATTGCACTGAAATCTTTCAAGAATAATGTCTTCTTACCGTAGACATTGGATCTTGAAAACCTTTCTTTCCTCAGTATTTCTTCTAAATGTTCTTTGTAAATATAGTCTTGCAAATCCAGAAGCAATGGAGATCAAGAGAGGCAGAGGCAGCGGAGTGGAAAAAGGAGAAGATGGGGCTGAGGATGCAGAAGAGGAGGAAAGAGGAGAGAGCTATAGCTTCCTCTAAACTAGTGTCAGAATTCACCAGGAGTCACCTCCGCTCCATTTAGGCTGTAGAACCCAGTCACAAGGGCTGTTCCAAAATCAAAGGAGAAGAATTAAATGACGATATTCCAGCATAGGGAATTAGCATTAGCTAAATCACTGTCATACATCAGTAATCTGGAATTCTTTCTTTCTTTCTTTCTTTTCTTTCCTTTTTTTTTTTTTTTTTTTTTGATACTGGAGATTGAACTCATGACTGCACACTTGCAAGGCAGGCGCTTATGCCGCTGAGCTAAATCCCCAGCCCTGGAATTCTTTATAATTATCCAAAATGAGAACTGACACCAAGAAATAATTGTTAAATGAAAAATAAGAATTTATGTGATATACTACTGAAGATAGACTATTGTTATTATTATTATTATTTGTACTGGGGATCAAATTCAAGAACTTGTGCTTGCCAGGCAGGCACTTATACCACTGAGCTAAATCCCCGGCTGAGAGACTATTACTTTCATGTACTTGTATTAGCCTGAAAAAAATAACTGAGCAGGAAGCTGAAAACGATGGTGAGCATGTGCAATGTGAGATTATGTAGTGGGCTGGGCAGATAGAGAAAGGGGAAACAAACGTGTTGTTTTTTTTAAATGACTTAGTTTGCATTTTCAATTTTAATTTCCTTAGCTCATTACATGCCAATATAGAAAACAGAGATGAAATACAACTCACAGAGTAATGATTATGTTATCCATTCTTCATTCATAGGCATACTCCTCCTCGGTGCTGAAATATTTGGAGGGTAGGAATAAAATACTAACACACATGCCACTCTTCAGAAAGCACTGGAAAATATGGCTATTGGCAAAAGTGCACAAAATCCAACAATATCAGGTGCTAACATTGGGTGAGATACTTTAAGTATTATCCTTTCATATTTCTTCCATGCTTTTGAAGTACAAGTTGGTGTATTCCTCCAAAATGCACAGCATGATTTATTTTTTGATGAGAATGATTCAAGAAGTCAATAATCACCTGTGACTACTTGCTTCAGAAAAATGGAATAATATGTGAATTGGGACAAATAGTAACAAGAATTGAGCTGAGACATTTTGTTAAGATAGGGAATATGTCTGCAGGGCTAAAATGGTTCAGTATGTTTGTATTTATTTGACAATTTTCTCAAGAACTCTATGGCAAAGTCAGTATGATGAAACACTTAAAAGAATAAAAATATTACTATCACACAGTTGTAGAATGGAATACTTTGTTTCAACATACCTTTTCTGCTTAAAACTTTTGCACATTATTGAATTAACTACTTTAGGAAATTTTTTTCATGATTGTGTACAGCTTTTGAGCAATTTTTATTCTACAGGGCAAAGATAGCAATTGAAAACATTTTTCATCTTGCTAAAATTACATTTACAGTGTTAACTAAAATACAACTTAGTTATTTTATTAGTTATATAGTTATTTTAGTTATTATGTTATATTATTAGTTATTTATTAATGGGTCACTTAACTTTTAAATAAGTATTTAATTTCTCAAAATAATTTTAGAATATATATCCAGTTAGTATTAATATATAACTTGCTTTTAATATAATTCCCCCACATATTATTGTTTATGATATGATATTTTTCACATAACATTTTGGGTCTCTTCAGTAGAAACAATGTTCATATATGACAGGAGTTGTGATGAATTTTAGGAAAATGTAATGTTTTAAACATATCGCAGTTTATGTAGTACAAAAATACTATGAAACATTTATTTAACAAAGCAGAAGACATATTGATTAAAGAAGAGAAGAAATGAACCTACAGTCTCTCCATCTGTGTGCTGAAAGGCAAAGAAGAGGGTCTCTAAGCTACTGGGAACTTAATATTGCCCAACAATGGCATATATGCTCAAAATATTTCAGCTGCTAAAATAATTTTCAGCCAGAAGAATCCATGTCATTGATCTGTTTCCATGTTTCAACTGTAGATGAAATAATTATACTAAAATATCTCTAAGCAGGCTTCAATTTTCTGTGTCTGTGTCTAGTTAAGGATTCAAAATGGAGAAATAAATAAATGAAAAGTCAGAATGAAATAATATGAAATCGATGTATTAAATAATATAACATACATTAAAATGGCAGCCCTTTTAGTGCAATACCTAGTAATCATTAGCTGGGTTGCATTCATCAGTTCATGCTGTACTATTCGCATTTGAATAATGGTGGGAAGACACATTTGCACATGTTTGTAAATCATTCTAAAATTAACTACTATCTGTGCATAACAATCAAACAATTGGAATAACTGGAAATTACATTCTAAATACTTTATTGTCAGTTTAATGACTGTTTTTCCATGTAAATTTTGCCTCAAATCCTATAGATGGGGCATGTTACTTACCTGTCTCATTAGATCCAACATAAAACACACGATAGAGGATAAAACCTCAAAAGGAAGAGTATTTGAATTACTCACTATACTCACTCATTTTTGAATGGTTAACAAGAGGACAGAAAGCCACCCAAGTCATTTTTTGTCCCCTGAAATGATACAGTGAGATATATTAATTTGTTAAGAATACTTTTACAAGTTAATTTTAAATTTAATATTTTTCCTTTTAAATATATATTTTATATTTATTCAACAATTCTCTCAAGAAGTCTATGGCAAAGTCACAGTATGATGAAACACTTAAAAATAAAAATATTCCTATCACACACAGCTGTAGAATGGAATACTTTGTTTTTATTTTTCCGTTTTAAATATATATTTTAATATTTTTTCCTTTTAAATATATATTTTATATATACATTTTATATAATACATACTTATTGTACGTAGGTTGTCATCGTGTTTTGACACATATATGAAGGCATAATGTTTACATCATGTTAAATGTATCTGCCTTTTCACATGCTTAATTGGTGAAATATTTGGCAATGTAGCAATGAAGAAGTGAAAGAAGCTAGCAAGATAGAGATTTTTTTTCCACTGGATTTGAGAAATTGATTTAGGAGATGAGAAGGTTAGGGAGCAATTTTCAGTGATCAATAATGTATTAAGGACAATTAGCAAAGAAACCAGGCTAGAAAAAAAAAGGCAACATAATATCATGTAAAAGAAATTTAATCACAGAGCCTAGAGCAAAACTGTGATTAGCTAAGAATTCTTGTTAGTAATGAAACTAATTTACCCTTTTTGATCCATTTTCCAGAAAACCTTGTGATCCAACCTGAATGCTAAATTAGACAATTAGTATGAAACAAGATATCCAGGGTTTTCAAAGATATTCATTTTATTTTTAGCAAATTAGACAAGAAATCTCCAGTGTCTTCTAAGGATTTAGGATATACAAATAGAATTTCAATAATTTGAATCAACCTAGTCTCTGATACGTTGTTTTGCTGACCATCCAACAACAGGCTCTCACGGCACTCAAATGACAGCATGTAACGTGTTGTACTTTGTAGAATAATTTCTTCCCATATTCTAATACTATTATTGCTCTAATATGATTTTGTGTGAGGAAGATATACAGATAAATATATTAAAAAAAACAATAGTATTTTACTGTTATAATAAAAATCAAGAAATATAAACATTAGCAGGAAGTTAGTGATGTTAGAAAATGATGTGGAAGCCAGGTAACCAACTATTTTTTCCAGTACAGGAGACAACCCAGAACCTTCTGATTGAGCTACATTCTCACCCTCTCATGATTTTTATTTTGAGACAGGGTCTCGTGATGGTTCTCAGTTGCCCAAGCTTGACTGATTCTCATGCATTGGCCTCTTGAGTAGGTGAAACAGGAGTATATAGCACCATGTCTGGCTTAGGCAAACTATAAACTGTTCAGACACAGGGAATTTATTGATTTCTTGGATGTTAGAATGCGGTGAGGGTTACTACAGTTCCCACTTAGGCATGAGCTCCTTCACTGCAATGATAACAGGAAAAACAACATTTTAGAGTGAAAGGAGATGAATTCAATGTTGCAATATTTATTTTGAGGTGACTGATTATATTTGGACAACACATACTTCTGGCCCAGGAAATGTAGGCGTCATCAGTTTAGCTGAAGTCACCCAAGAATAGACAGTCTCTGAAGAGTAGCTAATTAAGTACAGGGTAATTTTATAATAAAACTCAAAGAGAAAAAAAATATATTGTTAAAACCTAAGAGGTAGATATGATCTAGGGTAAAAGAAAAGATATAAATATGAGATTGTCACAAATCTCCTGGAAATGTTTAAATCACACAGACATCTGGAGTGTCTCATACAAACACACACACACACACACACACACAAGTGTAACAAACTGTTTTGGAAATCTAAAAGTCATTTACATACTCTTGAGAATTATAGTAAAAGACAACACAAGAGCTGATGGCCAAAAGAAATATGAGAGACTGCAAAAGTTCATGTGAGCAATGTTTTGAAAATGTGACTGAGAAAATAAGGACAATGAATGAAAACTGAAGAGACCTGTGGATTCGAAGCATGACTTCAGTGTTTGTATCTTTATTTTAAATTTGCTCTTTCAAGACCAGTCTTCACAAACAGACGTGATAAAATATTTGTGACTGCTATTTGGTTCAGAAAGCAGGATGCTGATAATGGTACCTGTGAGGCGGGGGTAAGTATGAGGATATAGCACAGAATCGCTCACACTCTTATTCAAGAAGACAAGATTGTGAGACTCTTTGAAACTATCAGTCTCTGCTTTGCCTAAGACAAATACAATTTTAATTTTCATACTATTTCATTTTTAGTATCTTCTTTTTTCTAGTTTTCAGAATTTAGCATTTTGATTCCTTTTTCTCACTCTACTTTTTCTTTTGCAGAACTAAGGATTAAACTCCAGATACCTGCACTGAGTTACATTCCTTGCCTATTTTTTATGTGTTTATTTTTTAAAGACAGGGCCGTGGATTTACCTGGCTGTGGATTTACCTCAGTGGCTTAAGTGTCTGCCTGGCAAGTGTGAGGTAGTGAGTTTGATCCCTGGTACCAAAAACAAACAACAAACAAATAAACAAAGATCAAGCCTTATGAAATCACTAAATTGCTTCATTTTAATCTTCCTGCTTCAGTCTCAGGCAGTGTTGGGATACATGTGTGTGCCACCACCCTTAGCTAAATATTTACTTTTTATTCCTTAGTTATCATTGCTATAAAAATTTAGGAATTTAAGCTATAAAATTTCCTGTAATTTCTCTTCAATAACATGTTATGCTGTGGAGCCTAGTATATAATTTTTATTATTTAATTAGTGTTTAATTTTTATTAGTTTTACAAATTTTTATTGTTTGTATTTTATTATTTATTATTTTTTATTAGTTTTACACATTAGAGTATAGGATTTCCACTTTGATTAATGAACTATTTAGTGATACATAAATCCTAAAAAAGAACATTTTTATGTTAAATATATTATTTCATGGTGAAGAAATAAATTTCTAGTGTCACAAACTTGTTGAATTTTATGGAAATTAATACTATAATAATAAATAAAGTGCACTTATCCTCCGTATAAGCTTGGAATGGAAACATGTTCTGTATATCTGAGCTATGGGCAGATACCAAATGCCCAAATGAATGTAAACAAAGCATGTCATAAATATAAGCTAAGAATAACATTAAGAACATGAATGAAAATATAAAAAGGAGATTTAGATAGGGAGGGACAGAGGTGGGAAGGGAAAGGAGATTAAAAAAGAAACAGTGTGTTATATACCTGTCCCCCAAAATGAATATAAACCTCATATACTGCAACACATACTAACAAAATAAAAACTGAGATTAAAAACAAATGAGAGGTTTTTATAAATTTATATATTCATTAGATCTATTTTCACCGTGATGTGCTTTCTGGTCCAAATCTTTACCTGTCAGACTGAAAATTAGCACAACATTATCAGGTTTCTTCTTGCTTTATTGGTTCTCACTTTGTTGCGTAGTTCATGGATACACACAACTTGACTTAATTGTGAATAGCAGTATTTAGAAGTTCAAATATGTGTTTTATCTCTCAGTGATTTTTGAGCTTTCATGCTGTTTGCTGTGGTCACGTTTGTTACTTGTGCTCTCCTGTAATGTACATTTGCTTGAAACTTCTCTCTGTCTTTTATCTTTGTGAAAGTACTTATAGAGTTTATATATTTTTCATACATTAAATTATGTTTCTTTCCACTCTATGTTTTTAATACTGTCTTCTTCTCTTCACAGTGCTTAATACACACTCTTAACTCACAGTATGATGGCCTATCTATCCTTATTGCTTTGCTGGATTTTCCCTTCTTTTTATCATGTTTCCTCAGATCTCAATAGTTTTAACATGGTTTCTTAGCAAGTCCTGGCAACTTTCACCACCTTGCCTTTGCAGAGGTGTACAGAAACACTTGCCTTTGTGTTATGCCAGGACGGCTGCACTTAGGGAGCCTCTGCTACCCCAGAGCTGGGGTGTTCCCTGTTTGCTGACCCCGCAGTGGGTGCTCTTTCAAGCTATTCCTGGCCACTTCTCCATTTTTAACTGTTCTTTTCAAAATTCAGGCTTCTGTAGTTATATTTATTTTATAGGCATAGAGTAGGAGAGTGGAAGATATTATAAGATGTTAGACCAATCTGTTTATCCTTACAGTAACCTACTTTCATGTGAAACTTTCTCTGGTATCCTTCTGTCTGTTACTATGTTAGTGCCCTATAATGATCATGGAAGAAACAATGGTAAATACTGGAACATACATGTCTGATCACACAGGCTGCCTCTGGAGTCATGAACTTTTATTCTCAGGACAAAAATAACAATGACTCATGGAAGCTGAGAATTTTTTTAATATACATTGAAAATAACCCTGAGTGGTGTCAAGTGTTCTGATACAATTCTAGTGAAAGAAAATTTTCAAGAGGTTCCCAGGAGAAGGTTGGGGTAACTGGTTGTTTTAGAAGGAATTCTGTTCTAGAAATTTGTACAACAACCATCTGGAAGTGACTGGATGGTACTTTTCTTTGCTTTTAGGTTTCTACAATGTGGAAGAGAGGTTGAAAGATGGAAACAAAACAATAAGCCAAAACATGTGAAGAATTAAAGTGGTGATTTAAGTAAAAAAGACAATTATACATTAGTAAAATGTTATTAATAATATCTATAAGGTTGTGTTTCAAATTAGTAATTTATAGTACAGCTTTAATATTAAAACTGACTTTTAAAAGATATTTTTGTAGGATGCAGTAATAATTGAATTGATAATGCTACTAAATAGAGCAGTGAGTAATGGAAATGGTTTCTCATACTCTGCCATGGCTCCAGGTTGGGTCTGCCCTAGGTTGTGAATTTGTCTACTACAAAATTATTCATTTGAGACTCCATCACCTTTTAATTTCTCCATACCTTTTCAACATTTTGATTGAGTTCTCTGAGTTCATAATATTGCTACACCACATCCAGTAAAGTATAGCAACAATTTTATTTTAGTAGCTTTACTTTGACCTGAGCTGTAGAAGAGTAGTTTGTTTCTATTACAATAATATTCATCAAGGGTCTAGAAACACTAACCCATCAATAATACATTATCAAAGTGTGTTATAAGCAAATTGGATGCAATATTATAAAATTCAAATAACTTATACTTAGTAATTGATTTCCTATGCAAAAAGTTAAAGTTAATTCTACATTTTAAAGATAATTAAGCATTAGTGTATTCATGCATGAATGTTTAGCCATGGGCAATTTCAATGTCTATCTTCCACATTCAAAACCCTCGAGCGTAGTGTTATTGTTTGTAACATAGCGTTATCTGCACTTGTCATATTTGGAGAAGGAAAATAGCTGCTTAAAAATTCCTCAGAAAATGAAATTGATAATGAAACAAAATATTGGCACTGCACATGGTTAATGGACAGACCATAATATATTTTCTAATACAAATTATCAATTCTCTTTAACAAGGATTGTTATGTACCTATTAGAAAGTATCATATATTTTCCCTTTAATTCATGTTATTGACCCTTTATTTCAAATAATACCTTGCCTTACATTCTTAATATCATTATTAGGAGAATGTACAAATGTCTATACAAATAGATATAATTGCTTATTGGTTGTATATGAACTATTTTCATTCCAAACTGACTGGCTTTTTGGCCAAATAGTTGATCACAAAGAAATAACAGAAAGTATGCAGACTTGCTTTAGACTGCATGCTATAGAAGTTCACATCAGAAAACTGATGATAACAATTTTATACAGTGAAGAAGAGACTAAAAAGAAAATTGCCAAGTTATTCAACTTACAGAGCAAGTTTCAATTTTGCAGAATTATCTGATTCTGAGTATAGACGTTTCATAGGGATTTTGCCATAGTGACATCCTTACCAATCAATCCCATAGTCCTTACTGTACTAGTCTTCATAGTGTCCCATTTATGACAAAATAAGTTAATTCTAGTTTAGTTTTCTGGTGGTTGAACTGCATTAACATGAAATTAAGTACTAATGAACCCTGCATTAACATGAAATTAAGTCCTGTGTGCCTTACAATTAGATCTTCACAACAGGTTATGTTGTGAAATGTTCACGTTAATCAATTTTGATGTCTCGTGTGTTCCCTTGTTCAGAATCTCAGATGTTATCTGTCTTAGTCTCAAATATTCTACAGTAAGTAGCATTCAATTGATGTTATGGTCACTCGCTTATATTTAAAGTAATATCCTAATTATGAAAATAATAATTGAATTAAATCCTTTCATCATTATCACATTATTTCCTCACAATAGTAACAGCAGGATGAATCACTCACAATCCGTACTGAGCTGGAATGCGCACATTCCGGCTCAGTTATTTCACATGAAGTCTGACTTTTCCCTTAGGTAGGAATCATTTATTTCCCACTTTAAAAATTATTGTAGGGGCTGGAGATGTAGCTCAGCGGCATAAGCGCCTGCCTTGAAAACACGCACTCATGAGTTCGATCGCCGGTACAAAAAAAAAATTATTGTAAAGTTGAAATCCTACAAGTCAGTTTAACTGTCTTTCAAATCTCATCGTGTAAGGAATATATAACTTTTTTATATTTCTCATAATAATTGTACATTTTTAAAAGTGGAATTTCCTTTTGAAGATCTTTCTTTTTCGTTGAGTATTAAGGTCAGATTGAGTATTTTTGTTTGTGTCTTTAAAAGCTTGCTACCCAGGTTTAGATGTTTTAGCAAGGTTGAAAGCCAGTCACCTATGAAATGTACATGATTAAACTGGAACTGAACTTGTTCAAGTGCTTCTTGCCTTACACAATGTGTTCTCATCACTTTTATTTTTAACAGTGGCTGAATTGTG